>JASCZW010001206.1:0-181806 GCA_034211315.2 Aedes japonicus
TTTTATCAGAGTCCTAGTTATCATTGTAAACGTGATTCAAATGATAGCTGTTAAACACTAAAGATCTTTATGCCGAAATTGGAAAGTCTGCTTCAGCCATGTTTAAGTTCTGTAGCATGTTGACATGAGTTCCATCTGAAAGGAAAATGATATCCTGAACTTTGTTGATGACGATTTAAAGCCATGCCTGCATATAATTCTTAGGAAAGTCTACATTGACTTAAATGTTGGTGTAAGTATCAGATTTGATGTCATAAATGGAAGCATAGGACAAAGTTGCTCTCAAAACTGGCATCCATTCCATCCATTGAAGTAATTTTGGTAAACTAAGTTAGCTACTTTAAGCTCAACAGACGATTGAGATGATCCCTTGTTTCTTATTCAGCATTTCAAGCTTATTGCTTTCACAATTTGCTTATTGCTTACTCTCAACTTAGTGTTCTAAATGCACTTCCACAGTTATTGATTGAGTGCTTTCGATGCCAGGTACCATTTTGGCATTAGTATGATTGTGGAGCAAGTACAATCATACCCTATGCCCAGGGAGTCGAGAAATTTTTCTGAACGAAAAATTCTTAAACCAGACCGGGAATCAAACCCAGCATGATGTTGCTTTGTAGCTGCGCCTTTACCGACGAGATGAGGGAGGACACCTTATTACTTATAACCCTTATTGCTTTCAAAACTCTTACCTTACCTTACTAATCAGACCAAGACCGGTGTTGCCTCTGCTGTACAAAGAAGTTGACTCCATTGTATTCGGTCCATGGCTGCACCTCGCCTGCTATGTCTGCAGGTCGCCTTCTACTTGATCTATCCACCTTTCTCGTTGCGAGACTCTTCTTCTTGTACCTGTCGGTTCGTCTTCGAGAATCGTTCTAACTGGGCTGTCGTTCGACATTCTTCCGATATGCCTAGCCCATCGTAGTCGACCGATTTCAGCGATGTGTACGATTGGAAATGAGACGATGGAAATTTACAAAACCCAGAACATCAAAAAAGGATTTTTTTTTTAAAATTTCGGCCTATAATTTGCAAAAGAAGTATTGGTTCGATGCTGTCATCAACAAATTTTGGCTTCACTCGGGAATTGTGGTTGGTATCTTTTCAATTGAGATCTTAACGGATGTGTTCTTTAGATTTTCTGGGTGAAGTATTTAAATGTTTCTTTCAAACTTTGTAGCTTGTATGCATGATTTGAGGACATCAGGATTCAAATTAGTTGAAACTGGTCGTTTAAATACAAATTCAATCCAAAAGCCAAGAGTGTTTCTTTTTTAAAGGCTCTTCCTGCGGACAGAAACCTCGGAAATTAATAGAACAAATGTTTTTTAATACGATACGAAAACTCGCCAAATAAGAGATTCCTACGTATTTAATTTGCTGAGATTTGCTACATTTTACTATTACTTTTTATTACTTTTTATTACTTTTTACTAATAATGAATTTTAACAGGTGCGTAAAATTTTCACTTGTTTGATTCCAAGCCAAAGGAGGCGTAAGCAACGGAATTGTTTACTATCTTTCATGTGCCATACAACAATGTGAGCAATATTTCATACAACAAACTAGAATCAGGAGTTATATGACGTTAGTTTACTTGAAATATTCCATTTATTTTTGCTAAATCTAGCATTTTCTAATGCACATAGATAATGCATAAAATTCTATGTTTTTTTTATCTGTGTAGTCATGATACACTAGAGTAAACGCTCTTGTTATGGCTGGGAAAGTTAGCTACTATGATTATTTTCTTGGTATTTCAAGCTCATTCCTAATAATATTTCTAGGGACATTTTTCCATTATGGCGAATCTAACATTGAGAGACTCTCTTTGATTACTTTCTCTTTCATTCATATTCCAATCACCTTTACGTTTTTCATTCTATTAATTAAAAAGTATGCTAGCCGGCACTGTTGTGTTTGGATCTGTACTAATGCATCCCTCGAAAGTTTTACAATGACGCAGTAATAACTAAAAGAGAGCGAGACAGGAGAGAATTCCTCATTGTTAGATTCGCCCTATTGAAAAGAGTTCCTAAATTTAACTTATTGTCTGCTCTCAATTTGCGTACTTCAGTTATCAATTGACATCTTTCAATGCCTGTTTAAGCACCTGTATGCTAGTGCTGCAAGTTCAAGCATGCCCTATACACAGGGAATGGAGAGATTTTGCATTACGAAAAAAGCCTAGATTAGATTGGGAATCGCACCCAGCCATCTCCAGTATGATGCTGCTTTGAAGTTGCCCTTTTAGTGACTGGGCTGAGAGAGGAAAACAAGATAGTTACATTTCTAAATTTGAAAGTATTACTCCCAGTATTAAAAGTTTTCTCCTAAGGAGCGCCATTAATAAAGTCAAAAGGTGTTAGTTAATGAGCTAATCAGTCAAAATATCCCATTACCAGTGGTTTGCTTAGACTTCCAAAACGATCCCCATAAACAAACATCTACAAAATACGCCCTACCTTCGGCGACACTTCTTACTACGGAATCCATTTGCCACATTAATCTGACGTTCCCAAAATAAATCAAGACACACAGCTGAGATCGTGCCACCTCCACTTTCATTCAAACAAAGCTAACCCAGTGAATCTTTTTTTTTTCTCGTTTTACTTTTCATGTTGGCTGCTTCCGTTATCTACAAACCCGTGCTTTCGTTCTACCGATGGTGTCTTCTCATCCCGGAAACCGAACACCCCGAATTGCGTCAATCGGATGCGTCCCTAAATAGGTAGTCGTCCTGCTTGCAGCTGTCGCCGTTGGCGTCCATTCGTTGCCCGTCGATGTGGTTGCTGTTAAGGTAAGTTGCAGTTTAGAAACCACTCACAAGGTGTCGCAGTAATTTTCGAAGTAAAAGTCTGGCACAGTTTAATTAATTTTCATTCAGCTCGGTCTGAATGAAAAGTTGCGGTACATGCAAAGTTCTTAAATTCAATCACGAACGAGAATGCCTTAATTTTAACCGAAGGAGACAACGGACTCTAGCTTTTGTATTCGAGAGGAGTTGCCACTCATAGTTATTTAATTTTGAGTGAAAATTACCCGTCATCTCACTCTGCTCTTTCCGCAGACCGAGGAATACGATGCTCATCCGCAGTACAGCTTCTCGTACGGCGTTAACGATGCCGTCACCGGAGACAACAAGGAACAGCACGAGACCCGAGATGGTGATGTTGTAACCGGCCAGGTACGTTCTAGTTATATAAAATTCCTCTGAAGTTAGTCTAGGTTGTCGTATGTTTAAATCGTATCTTTTATGGTATCCCGGGATCCAATATAGCTGGAAAATGAATTCCGTGAATTAGAATTGCTAATTTATAAGGAAACACTGCAACTCAATCACTGCCGAAATCCTACAAAATTCCAGCGTTGAAATTAATTTGAAGTTTAAGGATAAAGTTTTAACGATTTCAAATGTTATCATCCAAAATCAGGACTCCAATGACCAACTACCATTTCGCTACACAATTAATCAACTCAAAAAAGGACTCTTTTCAAACCTCCGTAAGAATGGAAAACGGCTATGAAAATTTAAACTTCCATTAGTGAGAAGCAAACATTGATCTTTTCGTACTTCACAATTGAATAACTTTCTTTTGTTCCCTCCGAAGCATTCGAAAGGCTCTCCCCTCAGTAAATTCTTCTTGACACCCATAGAATACTTTGAAGCAATTGAAAATGTGAATCAACCAGCACTACAGCAAAGAAACCGTATCCATTCGAGAGTTACTACAGCTGTGTGGGAAAGTTGAATTTTTGCAACCCACCAGTAAGCTCTATCGGTTTTTCTTTTGTAGAATCAGCTTTGTTCCGGTAGATGATGCGGTTTTCCCGCATCGTGATAAGAAGAAAAAAAACAAACAAATATTACTTTGATGTGGTCGTAATTAGTTTTACAGCGTTGTTCGTTTTTAGCTTAACAAATTGTTTTATATCTCCCGCAGTACTCGCTGGTTGAACCCGATGGCACCCGCCGCACTGTAGACTACACGGCTGATTCCGTCAATGGATTCAATGCCGTCGTCAGCAAGTCCGGAGAAGCTACCGTTCTGAAATCCGTTGCCGTTGCTCACGCCCCAGCTGTTCACGTTGCTCATGCCCCGGTTGCCTACCATAGCCCAGCTGTGACTTACCACCATGCCGCTCCATCCGTCGCGGTGGCTCACTCACCAGTCGTCACTTATTCCCACGCCCCAGCCCTGTCCTACTACAGCCAACCTACTCATCTGGTGCACCACGAGCCCCTGCAGGTGCACCATGAAGTTCATGAACTGCACCACCAACCCCTGCTGGCCCATAGCGTGTACCATCGCTAAGCTGTCTCATTTCGCTGAACGCGCACCGAACAAACCACCTGCCATTCTACTTCGGACGGTGTAGCGATGAAATGAACTCGAATTCGGATTGGACCCACCCCACCTAACGGCTGCGTAACACTCGTAGATTTTATGCGATGACTCAAACTTGTTCTTGTTCTGTAGTTAAACACACACACTGGTTGCAACATGAGATGAGATTATCGAATAAACTATTGTTTTTTTTATAATGCAATTACTAATTAGTGATGTAAGGACGTAAACATTGTGGTTTTGATTTTTCTTGATGGTCCGAAAATTCTCTCCCGATTAACTGAATCTTACAAGGAAATCACCTTCGTCAATCGCCGGTATGGTCGCTTCCCCATTCGTTGTATTCTACTTTTCATTGCTTTTTTTAAACAATTGGCACCGGCTCCAACCACAGGCTGTACGGACTGAACACTTAATACATATTGGGCAAGGGGAAATACCCAAAGGACCAGTAGGTAAATTTTCGTGTTGTGAAAAGTTCCACGGGCTCATAGTGATCGGAAAAACCTTTTTTCACGGCGAAATTAATAACTTCTAAGGGCTACATTTCCAATCATGCTGTATTCTACAAAGTAGTACTTATAAATGTTGTACATCTTGTGGTGATAGTTTCGTAGTTTCAAATTTTACCGCTTGGGCGCTGCTGTTGCTAACTTTTGAACGAAACACAATAGAATCAGAAAAAGAAAAATCAGTTTTCAGTTAAAATTGCTGCTAACTTTGAATGATAAGCTGTATTAAAAACTTTATTGAGCAAAAGTGAGCAAAAGTTTTTTTTATTTTGTTTTAAGATCACTTTTACTCAAAATTATAATAAAAAATTACTAATTTTATAAGAGACACCCTGACTTAAACGCAGAAGAATAGCTCAATCATAGCCGAATGAGAAGCTAGAAAAATGGTGTCTTAAGCAAAGTTGCTTGAAATTATATTTCCTACAAACATGCTTTCGTCATTACTCTTCTGTTGTGCTTCGTTCAAAAGTAAGCAACAGCAAAGTTTGGAACTACTAAACTTTTACTACAAGATGGACAACATTTTTAAACACATCTTTGTAGAAGACATCATGATTCGAAAACGTCACCCCTTAGAAGTTATCAATTTTGCCGTGAAAAAATGCTTTTCCTATCACTGTACGGCTAGAGCGGGAATCGAACCATCACTACATGATAGGCATGACCCGTTTACCGCACGACCACGCTACTCAACTCTCCACTTTGAATAAATCCTGTTTAGATAAATATACTTATCGAAACTGGATTAGGACCACCATGTTTTCCAAGAATATTTTCAGAACTTCAGTACCGATTATGCAGAATTCTGTTTGGAATGTTGGTGCAATCTGTTTTGCTTCGATACAGTTTATTTTAACACTGATATAGTCTTTCTTTGTATTGTCCCATACGCGGCGTAACGATCTGTGACGATGTTGTTTTGAGAAGGAAATAATTTCTCATCACCATGAGGCGCTAGGAGTAGACAGTACTTTTTTGCTAGAACAAAGTTGTAAAGAGAAAGTATTGATAGTTCCGTTAGCGCACGGCAGGCTGTCAAAATTGGACTGGCCAGTCAAGGTGGTGCATTCGTTCCTGCCTTGACCTACTTGGCATGGGGATGCTTGGCAAAAGATTGTGTACCTGTTTCGAAATACTACCTCACAATGCCCTCCGCTCAATTTCAAACTACTTCTTTTCAATTTTCACAGCCTGCCGTGCGCTAACGGATCTATCAATACTTTCTCTTAACAACTTTGTTCTAGCAAAAAAGTACTGTCTTCCCCCAGAGCCTCATGGTGATGAGAAATTATTTCCTTCTCAAAACAACATCATCACAGTTTATTTTGTTGAAAATATTGTGAAACACTCACGTTGAATTCAAATAATTCGTACAAAAAAATAATTAAATGAAAATAGCACAACCCTAGCTAATAATGAAATTTATATTCAATCTAATATCATGAGCATGATTGACTCCTTTATTGACAGCTGTTATTATGAGCATGATTGACTCCTTTATTGACAGCTGTTATTACACAGAGAACTAACAGATGATGCTTGGAACTAACATAAAGGGCGATACGGTCAAAATTTGGTCAATATCAACTTGACGTATTTCTTTCATTTTGCATTTAAAAAACCTGAACACCCCTCATTTTGAAGGTGTGTGTGTGTGTGTGTGTGTGTGTGTGTGTGTAGAATGTTGCTCTTATTTTGATTTTGGAATTCACTCTTCAGTTGTCAAAATGCCGTCCAAGCAAGAAGAGCAGCGTATCAAAATTTTGCTCGCGCATCGCGAAAATCCGAGCTACTCGCACGAAAAGTTGGCAAAATCGCTAAAATTTGCCAAATCAACCGTTACAAATGTAATTAAAGTGTTTGGGGAACGTTTGTCGACAGCCAGGAAGTCTGGATCGGGGGGAAATCGAAAACCGGAAGCCGCTGAGACGACAAAGAGAGTTGCCGGTAGTTTCAAGCGAAACCCTAACCTATCTCTCCGAGATGCCGCAAATAAGCTGGGTGTATCGTCTACAACCGTGCATCGAGCCAAAAACGAGCCGGACTATCGACTTACAAGAAGGTAGTGACTCCAAATCGCGATGATAAACAAAATACGACGGCCAAAGCGCGATCCCGGAGGCTGTACACGACGATGCTGACGAAGTTTGACTGCGTGGTAATGGACGACGAAACCTACGTCAAAGCCGACTACAAGCAGCTTCCGGGACAGGAGTTTTATACGGCAAAAGGAAGGGAAAGGTAGCAGATATTTTCAAGCACACGAAACTGTCAAAGTTCGCAAAGAAATATCTGGTTTGGCAAGCCATCTGTACCTGTGGCTTGAAAAGCAGCATTTTCATAGCTTCCGGGACTGTCAACCAAGAAATTTACGTGAAAGAGTGTTTGAATAAACGTCTGCTGCCTTTCCTGAAGAAACACGGTTGTTCCGTACTGTTTTGGCCGGATTTGGCATCTTGCCATTACGGTAAAAAGGCCATGGAGTGGTACGCCGCCAACAACGTGCAGGTGGTTCCCAAGGACAAGAACCCTCCCAACACGGCAGAGCTCCGCCCAATTGAGAAATACTGGGCTATTGTCAAGCGGAACCTAAAGAAGACCAAAAAAACTGCTAAGGACGAGCAGCAGTTCAAGGCAAACTGGCTTTCTGCGGCGAAGAAGGTGGACAAGGTGGCTGTACAAAATCTGATGGCAGGGGTCAAGCGTAAGGCCCGGCAATTCGGATTTGGAAAAACGGAAGCCTAACTGAATATTTTTGCTGAATTTTATACTAATTGAACTTGAAAAAGAAATTTAATTTGATTTTTTTAATAAACGATTTCACCGATTTACACGCGTTTTCCCTTGACCAAATTTTGACCGTATTACCCTTTACATCCTCAATGTGTAAAAACTGGTGATCCCAAACTAAGGCAATACCGGGGCCGGCCCCGCCCGAATGCAGGTTAAGTAAGGAAAGGGTAGGAATATGTTGGCACGATCTTCTCTTTATTGGAAGCAGAGAACTCATCTGCACTTCCACGAGAAATCACTGAGATGTTGGATAACAGGATTGAGTGTCAGCAATATGCTGTCTAGTGAAATACTTAAATATTATAAACTAGTTCTGATTTGAACCCATTCAAACCAAAACTAAGAATGCTATTGTGGCCACTAACGAAATGTGATGGTGGTATTTCATTAGGAAAACAAGGCAATTTATACTAACGCTACTATTTAGGATTATATAGGTTATAGAGCATTTTTCATACATCTAGTAACCTAACGTCCGTGCTCCATCGCAATGTTTTCTATTGTTATGTGTCCAACTACAATTGGGTAAATTGAATTGAAGGTAAGTTTGAAAGAAGGGGAACTTGGGGTAAAGCACATATACCCACTGGTTGACACTAAATATTGGCCAACTATTTTTTTGGGGATTTGTTAAGCGACGCCAATTTTCAAATCCAAGGTTTGGTTACCGTGCTGCATCGGTGCCTGGACTTCTTGTTCATGAATTTGGACACTTTTCAAATCACAAACTGGCATGCAGTTGTGAGCTTGTAAATTTGTCATAATTGCGTAATAGCGATATATCTGAGAGGGTTGATTCATCGATTTAAAAAATTTCCAAGTTGTAGCATTCTCCCCATTTACATGTTAGGCGGTGGGAATTTCTTTCGTGATTTGGAATCGGTGAATTGTGAATTTTTAATTAAGTTATTATAGGATGCTTAGGGAGGAATATATTGAGGGTGGAGCTGAACCAGCTGTGGCTGAAAGGCTCCTAAATATAGATAAATAATAATAATAATAATATATTGCGGGTGGCTAAGCGGAAGAGATAGCAAACATGATATGAACTCACTAACAATGGAGGATGACAGTAACATTATAGACCAGTGTCCTTTCAGGATTAAGGGGCTAATAAGTAGAACAGCCGACTGAGTTCATCAGACAAAGCTCGAATGGACTTCAGCTTACACATTTATTCGATGAAGTGTTCTCGCTATTCTCATTCAATGCTCATTTCAGCCAATAGTGTCCAACACATAGTTATAATCAACCATCGACAGCCCGCAAAAATAACTCTTGGTATCTTTTCATAAAGGTGGCTATGCTCTTCAAACATCCAGGGGAGTGCAAGGATTCTACTTATATCTTTGTTCTTAATTTTGTTTCATTTTAGGCAACAAATAATTTCTTTCTACCAAATTTGGAAGACAATATGTAATATCTCTTTATTTCTCAAAACTTTTTAAGTAATAATACTTCAGTTAGGCATGAACGTGAATTAATGTACCAGAAACTGGAAGGACGCCTGTGGAGTTGGGTGCAGGCGACTCCTGAGGTTGTAAGTGCTCTCAAGGACGTGGAGCAAGACAGGTAATTGTCACCCATTGTATCTATATTAATAAAATGTATTCTTAATAGGTTTGCGTCGACCATCAGCAATGTTGTATATACTCACCTCAACGAACGCTCAATACCTGTTTTCGAGAGAGATAACTCACAGTGTTCATTTTCGTACCAGCATTGCAGAACGAGATGGAGCGCGACGGTTTGAACGATATGGTGATTTGACTCACCGCGAGAATAGGAAAAACCAGAGAATAAGTTCATATGAATCAGCTCTATCTCTCTCAGACCTTGAGCACGATCGTAATAACTCATGCAACGTTTGACTCGCAGTCTGAGCATTATTTTGTTGAACAAACAATTTCTTGCTCACTCAGTTGATCGCTAGCAGTTGTCTGGTTCGGAAATTCCAGCAATGCCGCCGCTTGTGTGAGACAATGGCAAAAAGAGAAAACAAGGAACTGATTTCCGTTGTAATGCTAATCCAGACGGGCCACGTTGGGACAGCGGCTAGTGTGTTGAAGACTCTGATAAGTGAGCGAGTAAAATATAATTAAATAAACAGAATTATCAATTTAAAATCGATTTCGCATCGCGTCTTGGTCATCATGCGTTTGCCATTAATGCGCAGTGCATGAAACATGACATGAATACTGGAATCATAATATACATATATGGAACTATTAAAGAAACGGTTGAAGTAAAAACTAGAAAATAAATGTATATAATTATAAAGATTTATCTTATTTTTCTGCTATCTTCATTCGGGAATGAATTTTCAGTGGTAGGCTGATATTATAAATATCTGTTTTCTTTTAAACTCAGCATAACACGTACTTTAATAAAAAGATGGAATGTGACTTTCAAAAACAAATTGGTTTATTTATCTTTGCATCGTACCGTTATATTTCAAATTTCTGAGCAATCTGTAAACGTCTTTCTTGGTTAAAAATTGAAATTTTTTAATGGAGTTTTATTTTAATGACCAATTTCTGTTTACAGAAAAACAGTAGAGCAATAGTGAAGGTTATTGAACGGAAGGAAATAAAAATGCATGTACGCATGTTATGCTTGGGGAGAACGACAGGTATGAATCTAGAAAAATCTAAGATTATTAATTAATGCTCTTTCATGCAACATTAAAGGAATTTTCATCGTTATCGTAAACAGAATCATTGGACAAGCTTACAAATGATCTGCAGCTGAACTGTTTGCTAATTAATTTTTTAATTGTAATTTGGAATACAACGTGAGAAAAGCAAAATCTTATCCGTGAATGGAAATTTTTTGCTACTCGCTGGAATGCAATACACAACATATAATATATGCACCTTTTTTTTAAATTGTAAATACTTGAGCAAATTAAAATAGCAGTCGTGATAACTAGAAATTAGAAGAAAGATTAGTGTTTTCCATTTAATTCCAACTACTTTTATTGCTTATCTTGACAGATATGCATATTTCGTCTACAATATGCAGACTTCTTCAGAGTCATGTACTTATACTCGACTATAAGTACATGACACTGTAGAAGTCTGCACATTGTAGACGAAATACGCGTATCTGTCAAGATAAGCATAGGTAGTTGGAATTAAATGGAAAATACTAATTTTTCTTCTAATTTCTAGTTACAGGTATTCTACTAAACAGCTCAAACCCTCTAGGATTCAGTCGTGAGCACCTCTTGTTGTATAGAGCATAAATCTCAAAAATCAATCAAGAATTGATCGAGTTATTAGCGTTCAGTATTTTAAGTTTACGTGACGGTAGCCATTTTTTAAATTTCTATTTGGCATGCAACCATTGCTGTAAGCCTGCTCTGTATATGCGCTCCAGAATAATATAGACACAGTTTAAATTTTCGAGCCGTTCTATAAATTTTACACAACGCTCTAGGTATGCGACGACTAACGGTAAACTAAAACTATTTAAACCGCCGCTGGCTGACAATTGCCAAGAATTTAGATCGGAATTTGAAAAATGTAAGATAAATTCATACAAACTTTTAAACTAGGAAAATTAAATTGGCCATCCTTAAAAGGACGGATTTTATATGGTGCACATTTGAATTTAAAGCTCTTTGGTCTTTTGCAGAAGCAGATTATTGCATTTGTTGCATCTTTTTTTTTTTTAAGTGTCACAGTGGTAGCAGGCTCTTACTTTTAATCTGCACTGGACCCTTTTATTGGTAAAATTCGCTTCTATGAGCCTCTATTTTAAATCAACACACAGACGTTCCTAGGCTATGGTGCCCATTTGGTCACTGTTTTTATCGTGATGATTCAAATTGCTTTAATAAAATTGATTCGCTTTCATGTATTGTGTATGTTCTTGTCCATGTTGAGTTTGCGTCAGTGTACTGTATATTTCTGTGTCTTGTCTGATTCATAACAAAGTGTATGTGATAATGATAATCTGGTATTGTGTTTTTTATTTATAACCAAGTCTGATGTATTCGACATCCCCTTGCAACCCTATAAATTTATGTGAGGAGCTTACCTGAATGATGTGCAGCCATATACTTACTACCTAAACCGCGTGTGACGCTGGCTTATCAGCTGCTTGAATTCTCCAACCGCTCGCGTGCATGCAACCATCATTGCAAAACCGCATGCAGACCAAGGTTAGTATGAAGAAGTGGAGAAAAATAAAATGTTAGTGTTTGGTGTATGGAGATTATTGGTGATATTTTCACAACGAGTCTTTGTTTTTTTGACTGAAAATTTTGAGTCGCTGTAAGCTAACCATGCTTGGCTAAACCCTAAATTACAGCCTACACTAAAGCTTGTGATCTAGTTTCTATCCCAAATTTAAATATATTTCATATAAGAACTAATTTGAAACTTTCAAAAGAACTTGTTTATCTCCTATCTAGCGGGTTTATTTTTTATTTTATTTTATCCTTTCTATTTATTTAAAGTGTGGTATGAAGAATAAACTCTCATCGTCTCGCATTACAACGGATTACAACCGATTTGCCGTTATTGAACTTTACTAACAAGGAGGTAAAACTCCGTATGCTATTGTATATGACTCATCTAACACTGCTATTGATATAATCCACATGGATAGGTTTATTCTACAGCTTCCAATGGTGTTTCCTAAGCGGATCCTCCGAGTCCATCTCGAATAGTTTGTCATTGGTTTGATACCCTGTCATAACATTCACCCCTTTCGAAAATAGTGCAAATATACTAAATATTTAGTCATTAGAAAATGAGCAAACAAGGTATTTTGGTAATTCATTCCATAAAACAAATGCCAAAAAAATGAAATGTGTACTTTCAGTCTTTTCTTTTAGATAGAAAGTAAGTATCACACCGGATGATAGTGCCTTTATAAAACGTTCTACGACGTGGCAGTGAAAAAAAAAATTCTATGTGTGAAACTTTCACTCCTGGTCAAATTATTAGTCTCACTAGCATGTATATAGCATGAGATACACCTTCTCACCGCCGACAAGGTGGAAAATTTTACCCACGAGAGGGATGACTTTAATTCAAAAGACTACTAAAGCAAAGCTAAGCGATATGGAGAAGAATTGCTCTATGGTCTCAAGGCCACTCGCCCCCCTAAGCGGACCCTAACCTTTTCATAACTCCTTAGCCTTCAATTCCTTGCCAGCATCCGTCCTAAGTTACACTCTTCGATGACCTTTGTTCAGTTCGAAAGGTCCGATCCCTAGCCAAATAATACGTTGTTAGAGTTAGTGCTTTGATCACGGCTGTCGTATAGATCCCACATTTAAATTATAATACATATTTGCATTTTCTGCACCTGAACCATCACGACTCATTACCAGTTGCTAATAATCATGATTAAAACACTCACCCTTTTCGATAATGAAGCGAACAATAAGATTATTAATGATACCAACTGTATAGGTATATTTGATATTCAATCATTGACACTTACAGAATAAGCCACAATGAATAAATTGTCAGCAAATGAAAAGGGCACATTCTGTCGTGTGGAATTTAAAGGAATCTGCTCGCGTGCACTAGTGACTTTTAGAAAGAATTGTTGCAATATTTTATTTTTATTTTAAAAAGTGATCAAATGAGGTGTCAATTTGAAATCATCCCTGTTTTCCAACCACAATCGTTCCACTAACACGCTCAAACATATTTTTTTAATAGTGATTTTTTGAATAAAAAAGATGAAAGTGATCAGAAAATCGTTAATTTACAATTCTGCATTACAATGATATACGGCAAATCCCGAAAAGATAGAGAGAGCCATTCCCTGTAGTTTGTATCAATGTGACCAGGCAATTTGAGATGCCACTCTAAATTTCATTTTGTTTTTACGCTGCAAGTTACTATATCAAAATAACATCTCTCTATGATTTGCTATAATTTGAAAGTCGGCTGTCGTATATCGCACATATTTAAATTATAATTTATAATAGAATTATAATTGGAATTGCAATCTAGTTATGTTTGATGTTTAGTTAATGACAATCAATGAATAAACAACAATGCCACGCCAATGAAAACTGCACCTCCTGTCGTGCCCAGGTACAAAATCCAGCCATGGAGAGGGAAGCAGATTATTGCATTTGTTGCATCGTACCAAAAATTGGCTAAAATCAGGATCATCACAAGCACCTTATTTTGCTCCTCATGGTCATAGGTTTGTGGTGTAGCATCTCCTAATCTTTACTTCGCTTCTTGAATATGATGCAAAAGATAAGTCAAATGTAGGTGAAATAGAAGTGGAGACAGATTATTTTATACAATTTTGACATGTTTCAAGATATACATTTAAAAAAGTCACTCAATGTACAGCCCAAAACTCGCTAGAAAACACAGCACATCTTGAACTCATGGACATCGATAGTTAAGGAGCTGCATATTTTTTATAACAATGCTGAGATGTAATTCATAAATTGGCTTACATTGCGCTCTGTTTGCTGACATTTAAATATGTATCCGATGCCAGATGCAAACAAATGTCTTTTCCACGCACGTGCTTTATCAGCCAGCTCGAATATTAAACCGTTCTCGCGAATCAAGATGGCCGGATGCACACTAATTTCATAAATTCTTTCTATAAAGTCTTCATAAATTACACCAGAGATGCATCATAAAAGCGACACAAGCTAACGCCAAATAATGCAAATCCAATATCACTTTCCCAACAACAAGCTTTACTAATTAAGCAGGAAGCAAATAGAAGGTGATAAAAAAAATCCCAAACCCTCTATTGGTTGCACGCCGCAGATATCCACCTACTAGACGCAAGCGAATTACCCGTAGCATCTTGTTCAACCAGCATTAGTCACTCAATGAGCAAAACCGTCAGCTGCTCATGCGGTACTCACTCACCATGCGAGTTGATTCCTCGCCAATCAATAATACTTCGTTTCATAGCATGAAGAGATGAAAGCGCAATGGCAGAAATACACACATTCACTCTCCTACGGAAACGATAGGGGGATGATGAACAGCAGCATTATTTGTTTGCTCTCCTCTCGCGAGCAGAGAACTCTCGGCTGCAAATCGTGAAAACGCTCATGATTCAACTACACTGCGTAGATGGTCTGCTAGACGAGCGTCAACGGAATCTTATCAGTTCGGCTACAAAAGCACTTAATCTCAACGTTCAAATATTACTATTAAAACGCACAGCAAATCCGCATCTTCGTGCTGGGCTGTTCCAAGCAAAGGTACCACCAATATCTAGCTGTTGGCTATCTTCACAAAACAATTTCTTTATGAACTTTTGCTTCCTTCTTATCAACTCAAACACACTATAAAATACAAGAAGTATGTTTCACGGGTTTCTTCCCCTTTAACATTTTCGTTTTGCAAAATAAAACGGAATCACAATTTATACACGTCACATTATCCTACAAACTCCTCTCGCACTTATTTACTACCGCAGTCTAAATTTTTCAGTACCGAGGGTCCATCGTTTGCTCTTTCACCAAGCCACTATCGAGGGGTTCATGCTTCAATTGCTCTACGAAAGAAGCACTTCCTATTCGAGAACCTGTACCAGCTGTACGTATATATGCCCTACAGTCCTAATCATTCCAAGACACTTTTCACTGCGCCCGGCAGTGAATTTTTGACCACAACACTGATCACCAAAATATCTTCATGAAACCTGTTTAAACGGGTCGTCCTCTTAGTGAAAAAAATATACTTTGCACACATACTTTTCGGAGCATTTTTCACAATATTAAAATGTTTCAAAATCATAATTTTACGCTCGGGAACCTGCAGTAGGGACCAGTTAGGCATTTATCCCAAAACGTGCGGCAGCTCTATCTTCATGATTTTTCATAAATATGATATTGATAAACTTCAGCAATGCTGGATACAATAACCACTCTCGGCACCACCGGAACGTCCCTGGGAAACCTGTAGTAGAAGCCATTTACGGTTTTACTCCCAAACATGCTGTGTGATTTTTCATAATTATGATTTTGATAGACTTGAGAAAGCCATTTGCTATATTAACCACTCCCGGAATATTTTTGGAGGAATCTATAGTAAGGAACTATTACGATTTTACCACTAAAAAATGGACTAGAGGATTCATGGGCTAGCCTGATCCAGCTACCTGATAAGCTTCGGATGAGCAAGCTATAATTCGATTGAGTATAGGAAGCGTGGGTTTATTAGTAGAGAGTTGGTCCTCCATCCGCTTCCAGGACGGCTTCAATCCACCTGGGAATGGAGCCGTAGAGGGTTTGAATAAGGTTTGAAATTAAATCGGATAATATTTGATGAAGTTTGAGCACTACAAAGTTGATCAAAAATCTGTTTATTTCTGATCATTTTGTCTATCCTCTGTATATATGGCATGATTTTTTTATTTGTTTTGATCCAGTTATCCTTTCCATGGATCGTCCATCGATACCACAATATTTCTCTAATTGGTCGCAGTGGTTTTCACGGCTCTACAAAAAAAAAAAAATAGATCGTAGATGACGTTGGTAGTCCACCTGACATTTTTCAATTTCACAGGTGTCTTTATTGTTCTGCTGTTGGTACAGTTGATGCTGCATTCCAATTACTTTTTGAGTGTTAATTTTTCAGCTTTGAACAAAGTGTACTATGCGTGAACGATCACAGAAGTAAAGCTCAGCGTGATTTCGATAATTTCGATGATATTTGTGCAATCGGTGAGGTACTGCATTCAATTTGGTAGCCGTGATAAGCCTGAACTGACGATAAAACAAAACAATCCGAATATGTGCTTCAGTCTTTTTGCACTATTTTTCGACTTTTCTACGCACATGATGAAATCAGCGGATGAAACCAACGCACAGTGGGCAAGAACTGATGGAAACTAAGGAAAGTCTGTAATCTCTGACGCTTTTAAGCTCGGCTTAACAAGGCCATTTTCGCTTGGAAATTGTCTCGAGAAATCGAACGAAACTGGTTTCGGCACGGATATGGCTGCGGAGTTATAGAGCTTATTTTACCCCACTACCCATTATATTCTTGAATATTTTTCAGACATCTTGCACGGAGAAGCTAAAATCAACCAAATAAAGCTTCCTATGTGAAATTTCGAAGAATCGAATAGCTGCTTCAACTACTAGTACGGCTCTGCGAACGAAGATTTAGCAGGTTTACCCTACTTCCCCTTGTATTCTCCAATAGTTTCTTTGCTCCTATTTTGTGGATTTTGAGCCACTCCGAGCAAAGATATCTATAAACTATTCAAGAATACAAGGGGAAGTGGGGTAAAACCATCTATATCTTCGTTCACAGAGCCAAGCGGTAGTTGAAGCAGCTTTTATTCGATTCTTCAGGAAATTTTACATGGGACTAGCACTATTTGGTTGATCTTGAGGCTCTCCGTGCAAAGATGTCTTTAAATTATTCAAGAATATAAGGGGAAGTGGGATAAAATAAGCTCTATAACTCCACAACCATATCCGTGCGGTGATTGAAACCAGTTTAATTCGATTTTCCAGACAATTTCCAAGCGTAAATGGCCTTGTTTACAAGCCGCGCTTAAAAGCAACAAAAGTTACAGATTTTTTCATTAGTTTTCATCAGTTCATGCCCACTGTGCAACGGTTGCTTCGACTGTCGAGGCACTAAGCACACAGCGATAAATTTGTTTCGAGGAATCTTTGTGCTGCCAACCGCTTGCACACACTTGCATGCTTTTGTTCATACCATAAAACCCCAAATAGCACACCACGATCAAAATTAGTTGCAGCAACTTGATTATGACTAACAAAGGCACATTTATGTTTTCTCAACTTAATGGCAACATGTGCACCCAAAATAAAAAAGCAAGATTGTAATGCAATTTCGCATGATTTGGTTTCATTTCTCGTAATGGATCGCAACTTGGAGAATATATGCAACATTGGTCGTGGGCAAAAAAGCAACACATCAATTCGATTAGAAAAATTCAATGTGTGCGTGAGGTTGTACAGTTGATTAGTAGTAGTAAATTCGATGGCTCACAAAAAAAAAAGATTATGATCCGCTACTGAGAGTCAAACCGCGACCGTTAGCATGACGGCTCTTCATTGTAACCATCCAGTCACCACAACAAGTTGAGCTGAGTCGGAATAAAGTTCTACCAGTTGTCTTCGGTTGTCGAGGCACTCCAACGTTACAACAATGAAGCAAATGTCGGTCGCACACACTTACATGGCTTCGTTTATTTCATAAAACGCATGGTGACTTGATGAGAAGGCGATAGGAGGGTGATGACGAGTGCAGATAAAATAGAACACTTGACAGCGGAATAGCAACAGTGGTATATGGCGTAGCGGCGTTCTGTGCCATTGTCTCACCTATATTGAAAAGTTGTTGACGGTTGAACAAAAACCCAACGGTTGCTGCGACTGTCGAGGCACTAAGCACACAGCGATAGCGCTTGCATACTTGCATGGCTTTGTTTATACCATAAAAGCTTTGTGGATCATGATGGGCAAAATTGCCTTTTCAGAATCATGCGGATTTCTCAAGATATGATTGCAAAAACAGCAATTGCATTTTTTGCTACAATTTCAACTTTTGGGTGTGTGCTACTAAGGACGCTTTGTGGATCATGATGGCCAAAAGTGTCTTTTCTGAATCATGCGGATTTCTCAAGATATGATTGCAAAAATTGCAATTGCGTTTTATGACACCTTTTCAACTTCTGGGTGTTGAATCAGATAGCGCTAAAAAATATCTCCAATCGATTAATTCAAAAAATTAAAATCCATGGGAGAAAAACTGAGACATAAAACTTTAGCACTATATGTGACGGTAGCGAATCGGTTCTTTTTTAATTGTACCCCAGTGTTGGAAAACAAATACGTAGTCCTACGCAAACTCGCAGAGTTCGCAACACATTTCTTATATCGACGACTTTTACGATTGTTGCGAATCCGGAGACCATTTGGTGTTCCTGAGGGTTAATTTTCGGATCACAAGTTCAAATGCATTCAAGCAATGTTTTCAAAAGTAATTTGGAAAACACCACCTAATTCTAAGAATAATTACATTTTTACAATTGTTCCAGATTAACGGAATGACCACTAGGTGGCCTTTAGCATCATTTTCCAACTCTCATCACATCACATCACAACACGATTTTATTATTTTCAATAACTGCTGACTGATCTTGACTGATTGCCTACATTTACCACTTTTACTTTTACTGTTCCACGTCTTAAAGAGGACCAGTTAATGCTCCACTGGAAGCTGATGGTTGGTCCAGAATTTCCTGAAAATCATTGCATGGTCCATATTTGTCTTCAAAACTATTCGCAAACGTGTAGTGCATTTTGGGATAAAGGACCACCGTTAAAAACGCGGCAGACAGCAAATCGAATGTGAACAGCATTTTTCAATTGCGTTGTTTGAGCGCTACCATACGCCACCATGAAACTTCCTCGCAGTGAATTTTCGAGCCATATTGGACAGCTGGCCAATAGCGGAAATAGCTTGAGAAACGATCAAAAGTAATCCAGAATTTTACGAATCAGTTCGTAAGCCAATCGCAGACTTTCAGTTCAAAGCGACCGGGGAAGAATTGAGGAGCTAGTGGTACTTGCCTCTCGGTATTGTGACACAAACCAGGCAAGAGCTAATGATCTACTAATATAAGGCCGGGATCTTCTTACCTCGCTGTGCTCCAGTTCCGTGAGCGTAAAGTAGTTATGTAGGTATTCAGCAACTTTGAAGTTTATCGCATGCGAAGCATTTTCTCAGAAGACACCAACCAACTTGGTTTTTAGCTTAGCGAGATAAGCGTTGCGATCACTTTGCGTTGCTATAAATCAGCTGGTTTCACAATCAGCTTTTGGTGGCAATTACTTATGGTTGTTTTTGAACATATCTGAAATTTAAGCTGGTGAAAATTCGGGATTCCTCCAAACTGTGATTTCAGTTATTTCATCTATTGAGAGCCGAGATACCGTCCCAACCAAAAGTAGGCTAAAGCCATATTTTGAGATAGGACCGCATTTCACCTCATCAGCCTTGAAATTACCGAGAAATTTACTCCAATATTTGTTTCCTTACATAACTCCTAATATTTGTTTCTTCAATCAACCTGCTATTATCGTTGTTTTGAATCCAATCGTCCACTTAGCCCCATCTTAGTCTGCTGCTGCATCAAATCAGCAGAACAAAACCGGTGCTCTTGATTAATAATATCTGTCATCTTAATGCTACCTCGTTGAGTGTGGCGATTTATCAGCCCTTAAAAATTTACACTGCCCCTTCCTTCCCCTGAAGTTGCATTCATCCCTAGCCAATGCACCGTTGGAACACCCGCTGCGATCTCTATCTACCTAAACCGATTCATTGTCACATATTTCGAGTGCTCTAATCACATGGACCCACTAATAATACCGGACCTATTAGATCATATCCATTCACGCGCTGCTTTTGCTGCACCTACTGAGTAGCGCTTCATTCGTGTCCACCGTTTGTGGTCATGCCAGGGGGACTCGTTTTTTTGGAGGGCCGAAATCGTTGCCTTCTTTTTCGCTCACTCGTTCGTTCGTCAACACCAGCGCTGTTGCTAGTGTGTCATTCTTAAACTGCACTCGTGCTTTCGTTTTTTTCGGATCAATTCATAGAAACACAGGTGCCCCACACACTCACGCACCGGGTGACCCCCGCAAATGTCCTCCTGCAAAAATTTGAACCCCATTCACGGGCAGAACGAACGAGAGAAATGCAAACGCGAATGGGCCTACGCCCAAGGAGGCGTTGGGTTTTCGGACACGACCGATTAGATATAAATTAGAGCATTTCGTCAGAGGTTGATATCAGTTTCTGACTAGCAGGCCAAATAGCTGCAGCTTTCAGTGTTCTTTCCCAGTGCCATAAATCAAAACTAGAAATGTTCCGACTGGTGGGTTTCAGGTTTCCACAAGTGATTGAGTTACAGTGATTAAATGTGATTGGTTCTTATTACAGTTGATTGCATCGTCGCTGGTTGCCATGGCGCTGGCCGTCCCAGTTGCCCAGGTCCATCACCAGCACGAGAACCCAGAAGCTCACGCTCAGATCCTGTCGTACGAGAATGTTCTGAATGACGATGGTCACTACAATTGGGGTTACCAGACGAGCAACGGTCTTGCTGCCCACGAGGAAGGCCTCGGAAGCCACGGAGCCAACGGAGTGTTTTCCTACACTGGTCCCGATGGTGTCCAGTACCGTGTTGTCTATGTTGCCGATGAGAATGGATTCCGCCCAGAGGGAGCTCATCTGCCAACTCCACCACCAACCCCAGACCATGTTCTGAAGTCCCTGGAGGAGATCCGTGCCAACCCACCCAAGGATCAGAAGGACTTCAGCATGGCAGCCCTGGATGCCACCATTGCCCGACTGAAGCACTAAGTTGACCTGGATCCGACTTTTAAATTGTTATTCGTCACCGTGACATTGTTGATCTGATGTTCTTGTTCTTGAACACCATCCAAACTGGTATGCTCTCGTGTTAACCATCTGGGATGTTTGTTCATGGAACACCGTTTGTAAATAGAACCGAAATTTAGTGATAAGTAGACAATTGTTTGTAATAAATCGAAACAAATGAAATTCGTGTAAACAATTCAACTATTTTATTTGAAGATCAGCTTATTACCAACTAAACGCACACACTCCGCTCACATCTTCACCGACTTCCATCAACCCTGGGTAGCCCTCAACCGAGCGATGGTCGCCTCCAGCATCGGGATGTCCAGCTCGGAATCGGGCCCTGCTGCCGCCCGGATTTCCTCCAGGGTCTTGATGACGTGATCCGGCGCCGGTGGTTCCACTGGCAAATGCGAGCCCTGCGGCTGGAATCCATACTCGTCGGCCAGGTAGGTCACCTCCACCCGGTTGTTGTCCGGATCCATGTAGCTGAAGTAACCGTTGGCGAAGCGGCCATCTGCGCCACCGGTTTGCGACGCGCTGATGCCATTGCTGGTTTCGTACTTGTACATGTAGGACCCATCCGGGTTGAGGACGTACTCATCGGTTTGGATCGTTGCTGACTGGTCTGGGTTGTTGTTGTTGCGACCGAAGTTGTTGGGTCTTCGTTGGGGTGATGCCACAGCTATCGCAACTAGCACGGAGATGGTGATCTGGTGAATAGGAATAGACAGGTTTTGTTTAATTTGGCTGGCAAAGAATAATGTGGATGGTGCATATTTTACATAAAATGGCAGTTACATCAGGGTTCATTCGAGTCATTATCCTATGCATTATAATAAAGGGTGTTTCGATCAAAATTTGGTCGACTTAAACTTGACGGATTTCCTTTCATCGTGCATTAAAAAAAAATTGCACACCCCTCACCCAATTTTGAAGATAAGTGCGTGTAGCATTATGCCTCTATCTTGATTTTGAGATTGGCACTTCAGTTATCAAAATGTCGTCGAAGGAAGAGAAGCAACGCTGTTTCACGTGGCGAAAATCCAAAAATTAAAAAGCTTCCTGGACAGGAATTTTATACGGCAATCGGACGGGGAAAGCTGGTAGATATTTTCAAGTACATTAAACTGTCAAAGTTCGCGAAGAAATATCTAGTTTTGCAGGCCATCTGTACCTGTGACTTGAAGAGCAACGTTTACATTGTGACCAGAACCGTCAACCAGGAAATTTATCTGAGCGAATACCTACAAAAAAGGTCTACTGCCTTTTCTGAAGCTTCACAATTGTTTCGTTCTATTTTGGCCAGATTTGGCATCTTGCCATTACAGAAAAAAGACAATGGAGTGGTATGCTGCCAACAACTTTCAAGTGGTACCCAAGGACAAGAACCCTCCCAACATGCCAAAGCTCCGCCCAATTGAACAATATTGGGCCATCGTCAAGCGGAACCTTAAGAAGACTTAAAAAACTGTTGTGAGCGAAAAACAATTCAAGGCAAACTGGCGTTCTGCAGCGAATAAAGTGGACAAGGTGACTGTACAAAATTGTGTGGCAGGTGTTGAACGAAAGACCCGGCAATTCGCATTCGATAAAAAGGAGGGTTAGCTGAATTTTTCTCCGGTATTCTGTATTAACGGAGCTTGACAAACAATAAGAATTTGACTTTTTAATAAAAGCCTTGATCGATTCACACACATAACTGTTTGACCAAGTTTTGATCGGAACATCCTTCACTTGACCTACTGCGATGTTCTCTTCCAGTCGAGCACTCGACACTGAAGATGTCGCTGACGAAATAGGCCTATCTGTCGAAAGATTATTTGATTTTATTGTTAATATAATAGCATTGGAACCTTGATTGGAACACTTTTGATCGGGTTTCAACCGAGGATAGTATCGTTTTGAACTTGCAACTTTTAGTTACACAATAAATGTTCATGCGCTGGAGGAGTTAAGAAATGCGTCTATCGCAGACCTAATTATCGAACATTTTGAATCAAATAAATACTAAATACAAATAAATATGTAAAATAAATCAATCATCGAATAAATAATCAACGAGAGAAAGAGACAGTGAATATTCAGTTTACACCTAGGGGTGAGACAGCTCTACTCTGAGTTGCTTTGATGCACCGAGTAACTCGCGAGTAACTCAATATGGCTGAAAATTGAATCAATCTTCATCGGTTCTTATCGGTTGTCAGGGTTTCAAAAAGTTTGGCTTCCAACTAGACTTCCAATTTGTTTGAAAACATTGTGGACAGTTCTGCTGATGGCAATAGAAGATGGCATAGCGGTGAGCCCCACTGAAGTGCAATGATGAGGCATGATAGCGATATTAATAGATTCGTAATTTGCTGAAAATCGATTCTAAGAAGCTTGAAACTTGGGTCGGAGTGCAGCGAGCTGAGCTCGTTTGTTTCTTCTCCACCAGTTCATGGTCTGGCCGTCTGGTGGAATGATGCTACATAAGAAAATTGAAGGTCAAGCCAAAACTGATGGGTTTATTCAAAGTATGACTTAATTGAAGACATAAAAATAACTTCGTCTCGGAAAAGGCAAAGCCTTACACGAATAGTAGTAAATACGATGTACAATTTCACGAGCATATCAGATATGTAGTTTAAGTGAATGTAGCTTGTTTTCAAAAACAGAGTTAAATAGATAAAATTAAAAACATTGAAAATTGTTAGTTTCCAATTGTGCAAACTCGAGAGCTAATGTACTAGCGCTGGTTGGTTTGACAGCTGCTGTGCAAAAACAGAGAGCAAAAAATGACAGTGCTCGCTTGCTGAGCAACGGGAGTTACCGTCCAAACACAATGATAACGGAAACGGAACGGAAAACGGCAATTTTGACAGTTGCTGCAAATGACTTCGATGTGTCCAATTAGAATCAAGTTGGATCTAGCCTGTTTTCTTTCCGACAAGGAGGCATACTCAGATCGGGCTTTGCCGTTTTCCGTTTCCGTTATCATTGTGTTTGGGCCATTACTCGAGGTACCTCAAAAGCAGTTCTGAAATCACTCGCAATGAGGAGCTGTCTTGCCCCTTGGTTTACACTGAAAAAAAAATCATTTTCTGCTTTTCATTAAGCTATTAATGTTATGAGAGAATCCAATGATGTTTCGAAAAAAACGATTCTTACTTGATAGTTAAAAGTAGGCGAAAAGTTGATTGTTCGAGATTCCGGCTGATCAAAAATGTTATTTGTGGTCTAAAAAAAATTGCAAAAGGCATTTTGTGCAAGTTTTTCAGAAATGTTTTGAGAAATTTAAAGTACATTGTAAAAGTAAGCAGATGCTTTTCTGAGCAGATGAATTCTATTAAGCTTTATAAGAAACTGAAACAGACTCAATAAAATATACAATAAGTATATCCTTAATAAGTGTTGCTTTGAAATATTCAGGATAACAAATGATTGACAATATCTAGGATGAAAATTGATTATATCTTGATCAAATTTTTGTTTGTTATTAATGTTTGGCTTCCGTTAACCATAAACCTTGAACTCAAGTTCTGATGAGAACTGAACCAGAAAGTTCACAAAAATTACATTCAGTACTCAATCTGAACATGAAAATCCATGGAAAGTATATGACCATTTTTTTCGTGAGTTTTCATCAATGAGTTAAATTTAAAAGTTCGCGAGAAGACATTTCTTAACCAATAATGATTTAAATTTACACAATATCGAAGGGAAATTTAAATTTTAACAATCCTTGTATTAATGCATTTGCATATTTAAAAAAATGGACGAAAATTGCCGATTTTTCATGGGTTATCTTCACCCGCACTTCAATCATAGTAACCCATGACAGCCTTATCAATCGAACTTAACCGTGATGGGAAAAACAGTGAAGCAACTCCGTTCAGAAGTGTGTGTGTTCAAAGAACGGAACTCCACCGCGTCGAAAACAGAAATCGTGCAGCACTATTTGGACACGGGATACGCCTGTTCCGGCATCTACAACATCTTAGCACTATTAGACAACAGTCAGAGCATCGAAAGAAAGCCTGGTTCTGGGCGGCCGACGACCCATAGCGACAGGAAGCTCCAAAGGATGCTGAAGATTAAGACCGAGGGAAAAGTGGCTACATTGCTGCGTGCGCTTGGCCGGGAGGTCAGTTCAACCGGCCAAACAGTGACAGAGTACCTGGCGAACATGAACATACATGTCAGGAGGCGGAAGTCGCGTCCTCTGGTTTCGGAGCTGTAGGCAATGACGCAGCGGCAGCGGCTGAATAAGATGGTCAACTCGATTTTCCCGGCGAATCGCGACTGGGCGGTGGTGATGGACGACGAGACCTATCTCACCCTGGATGGCAACGACTGCCAGGGCACTTCGTATTTTACTTATACGAAGGAAGTGAGCTCCGAAGTGAAGTTCATTTCACACACCCAATTCCCCCAGAAGGTGCTGCTGTGGCTGATAATCAGCGAGAAGGGGATGCCAGTCGGTGAACCCACCCATCGTCCCCTAGCAGCGTCCCATCGTCCCATTCTGAGCCACCCTGAAGCGAAAGATCTACTCCAACAATTTTGTCGCGAAAACTGAGCAGGAATTGCTAAATAAAACGAACAAAACTCGAAAACAAGGCTACACGCATGTTTTCGTCCGCCATGGTGAATTTTCCGGTTAACTGCCAGAAGGCCGCTCGCAAGGGCGTAGGTTTTATTCGCAAGTAAGCTTAAATAATTACCTGCCATGGGAGATTTTTCAAGTTTGGTGTCCAAGCTTTTTTTATCACCATCCGAAAAAGTTTCCTTTTTACCCTTCTTACATCAATAGAAGGGTATTAAGATCGCATGAAAACTCGACTTTTTATCCGAGGCCCACAGGGCCGGTGTCATACTACCATTCGACTCAGCTCGACGAACTGAGCACATGTCTGTGTGTATGTGGCATGTGTGTGTGTGTGTGTGTATGTGTGTGTGTGTGTATGTGTGTGTGCGTTACAAATAATGTCACATCGGTTTTCTCAGCCATCTGTGAACCGATTTCAGTTCTATTGACGGCAAATGGAAGCTACAACATTCCCATAGAACGCTATTGATTTTTCATTCGGACATTTCGTTACGAAGATATGAACGAAACAGTACTTGAAGGCCTATTATAATAGTAATCAAACAGTTTAGTCTCCGATTACATACTGAGCTATTTGTGTACCGATTTTAGTTTTGTTGGTGTCAAATCAAAGCTATGATATTTCCAAATAACTGGTCAAAATTTCATTATGATTGGATAATTCTTCATGGAGATATGACCAAAACAATACCTGAGAGCACATAATTGTGAGATGACAATATACTCGTTGCAGTGCAAAACCGAACAAGACCAATCACACCAATCGATGCCGCTTGCATTCTATTGTGTCGTATCTGGAGCGTTGTATAGCACATACAGCGGACTAGCCACACTATGCTACTGTATAGAATTAGAGCAGCATCGATTGGCTCGAGTGGCTGGTTTTCAACTGCAACGAGTATATTCGAAAATTACACAAAGTCTCCATTTACTATTTTCAACGAATATGTACTTATTAAGCATATTGAATCCATGTCGATAATCAAAATTGACGCTTAGGATTGTCTAATAATGCATTCTATGAACTGATTATATGAAATTTCTAATATTTATGTAATTTTCCCTCTGATGTTACTAACTTACACAGGTCATTAAAGACTATTAATGGTATTCGTTCAGGATTGACAAATAGTTCATTTTATCAACTGAATGTATGGCATATTGAATATTTCTGAATCTTCTTGGAATTTCTGATGAAAATATGTATCCAGTACAATATTGCCCACATTTGAGTTTGTAATTCTGGTGAAGTGTAAGAAGGGTTCAGTCTCACCATCGGTGGATTAATGCGGGTTTTTTTTAATGCAAACGTTATTTTTAAAGATTGGTTTGGATGCTGACAATGGTGGTCCTTTTATGTTTTAATTTTTTTTTTTTTGCTTTTTATTCCTATGAATAAGTGGATAAGGTCTGTATCCGCAATAATCCGGACACCTCAAAACATGAATAAAACATAAATTTCGCATTATATTTCCGTCGTAGTTGTTTATTTCAGATTCATGGGATGTGTTTTAACAATTCGTCAAGACAAAATATAGTTCTAGGGTTTTTTTTTCATTAGGGTGAATCTACAATTGAGAGATTCTCTCCGGGCTCGCTCTCTTCCATTCATTACAGCGCCATTATAAAACTTTCGATGGATTCTTTAGTACAGATCGAAACACAACAGTGCTGGCTAGAATACTCTACAAATAGTAGAATGAAAATCGTAAAGGTGATTGGTTAATGAATGAAAGAAAGTGAGCCCAGAGAGGATCTCTCAATAGTAGATTCACCTTAATGAAAAAAAAAAAACCCTAGAGTTCTGTATTTGTATAAAATTTTCGAACTTTGCGCTTAACTCCGTCCATTAGGGTTTGTACAGACTCTTCAGAAATCGTACAAGCCGTCTTTGTCCAAACTTGCTGGAAATGTTTGATGTCTTTGATTCCTTGCTTCTTTTCAGAAAGCTTCCGCTTCATCAGAGCCCAATATCTCTCGATTAGTCGTAGCTCTGGGCAATTTGGCGGGTTTGAGGTTTTGGTACAATGTTCACTTGATTTGCTTGGTACCACTCCATCACAGTTTTAGCATAGTGGCATGCAGCCATGTCCAAACACTACACTGCACGCCGAGCTACTTTGCACCACGCTAGCGCGTGCATTATATTCGCCACTTTGACTCCGTGCTTCCAGACTAACACCCAACACGGTGGGTACAACACCAATGTCAGTGCAAGTGGTTTGGCTTCGGACACCGTGACTGATGCTTCGGCAAACCCCACAGCCGAGTGTTTCCGATTGTGTCCGATTGCAGAATACACGCGTGGTTTTCTTCTTTCTAACCGAGCCGTGCTTGTTAAAATTCATTCAACTTATGCGCCCGTCACCCAACAGCCGAAGAAAACAAACCCATAAGCCAATTCTAGGGTTTTTAACGTAGGACTACGTTTTCTTTTCTATACCGGGCGCCGTTTCAAAATTTTGAAAAATGAGAGCGTTACGCAAAAGTGAAAGGTTTTTGAACGCTTATAACTCTCGTTCGACTGAACAGAATGGCATCCTTCATGCATCATTTTATCAAGAAGACTCACAAATTTTGCGCATCAAAATTTGAATGAAGTTCAATTAGTATAAGTAGTTCAATTTTTCATTTGAAAATGACCTTCTTTTGCTCCCATACAAATTTGCATATCAACAGGTTGAAAAATGTGTTTTCCCTAGCAAGGTCATAGGAAACGAGTAACAAATGTCTTCTTCTTCTTCGAAATAACTTTTCCCCGTCCCACTAAAATTTCTGAACGCACAAAGCTATTGGTCAAAAATGACATCATATTTGCGCTACACTCTGATTGGTTCATACTGCCACAGTAACCTTGCCAGCAATTATGGAACATGTGGGAACGACCGAAGGAAGACCAACAATCAGTTCTTGATGTGCATCCGTATGCGACAGACGTGTTTGGCGAGCACGTTGTTGAAAACGCCGCCCGTAAAAAAAAGGAGACCAGATTCATCCCACGTCACCTGCAGCTGGCCATCGGCAACAACGAGGAGCTGAACGAAGAAAGAAAGCCCAAGTGGAATCGAAAACATTTCTCCCCCGTCAACTAAATCCGTCCTTATCAGGACGACCAAATCAATTTAACATCTAAAGAGTTGGGTTGAATTTTTTATTGTGCTGTTGTTAATTCAATTACCGCATCACGGCTGAATATGGCAATCATTAAACGTCGCGTCCACTTAGAAACGTTGAACAACAAACACAAAGAACGTTGAACAACAAACGAACGAAAGTCTAGAAGGGATAATTCGAGCCAAACTGCAACACATCAGAGACCGACCATGTGGTGGAGTTCGCCATTGTTCCTAGTTATGCGTACCGGATTAGTTGCTGTTGGTGGGAAGCAAATTAGGCATATTTCTGTTAAGAAAATCATCCGTCTAGCGTGCACTAATTCAAACTAATTATTGTGGCGGAATAACAGAAGTTCGTCCCCTTTGGTGCAATTTGTATCACATTGCCTTCGTTGGTACCGCCTTCTTTTGTGCAATAGCATCCGACGCCATGACATACCAGCTCTTAGCTGAAATTTTGACTCACATCAGTCGTGGTGCTGTGCAGAGGCTGTGCGGCAGCAAGCATCCTGGATGGTGCACTGGCGAACAGTCGTTGCCCACACTTCCGCTTCACTTAACTCAATTTTTGAGTACAATTGTATGCTATCTCTTTTTCTCTCACAGATATGTTACTCAATTTTCAATAAACAGTGGATCAACTCAATTTTTGGTTAGATCCACTTGTTACGAAAATTGAGTAACATTTCCGTGAGAGAAAGAGATAACATACAATTGTTCTCAAAAATTGAGTAAAGTGAAGCAGGAGTGCATAGAGACGTTGGCACAGTTGGCTGTTGGTGCCGATGCTCCTGTCAACCTCGCTAAGAGAGACACGGCTGCTGAAGCCTACGAGTTGGCGTGAAAAAGCCGCCCGTGACGAGACAAACAGCCCAAGGGAATCGCAAACTGTTTCTCCCTCGTCAATTAAATCCGTCCTTTTCAGGACGACCAAATCAGTTTATTAACTAGAGAGTTTGTTTGGTTGAATTTTTCTTTTGTCGGTTTGTAGTTCAATTACGCCGCGTCCCGGAGTATATCACAAAGACCGTTGAACAACTATCGAACGAAATTTTAGAAGGGATAATTCGAGCCGAATTGCAGACACGTCAGAGACCGACTAGACTATGTGGTTGAGTTCGTTTTAGTTCCTAGTTGTGCATACCGGATTAGTTGCTGGCAGTGGCTAGCAAATTAGGAACATTTCTGTTAAGAAAATCATCCGTCTAGCGTGCACTAATTAAAACTAATTATTGTGGCGCAATAACTAAAGTTCGTCCCCTTTGATGCACTTAGTATCACATTGACTTCATTGAATGAAAATTTGATTCAGTCTTACGGTAGAGTAGTGCTGTGCAGAGCAAAATGTACTGTAGCGACGCAGTGAGCGTGTAACCACACTGGTGAGCATTCGTTATCCAGAGAAGTTGGTGCAGTTGGCTGTTTGGGCCGATGCTCCCGTCAACATCGCTGCAAGAAAAAAGGCTGCTGAAGCCTACGAGTTGATAGAAAAATGCCGCCCGTGGCAACAACGGGACAAGAATCAGCCCACGTCACCTGCAGATGGCCACCCGCACCGACGAGAGCTGAACCAAGAATGCCAAGAAGAAACCCCAAGTTTAACCGTGAACAATATTTCTCCCCGTCAATTAAATCCGTCCTTTTCAAAACGACCAAATCAGTTTGCTTATTATAGAGTTTGTTTGGTTGAATATATCTCTTGGGCTGTTTGAAATTTCAATCATTCGATAGGAATCAAATAATTTTGGGAATGTATGTGGTTCAACCATCGTAGAAAATACAACTATGGCCGTATCATTATTAAAACCAAACGGTCCTTTTTAGGGCCACCAAATGCTATCTAAAGAGTTAACAATAGAATTTTCTTACATGTTTATTTCCCAATGCTGGTCTATCGTTCAATTAGCATTATTTCGACCTAGACGTCAATCGGCAATAATAGACTATGAATTCCCAAACAAGCCACAACCATCTACGACGCAATAAGTATAATAATTTCAGGTAGTCGATCCTATCAACAGAATATGCTCTTAAGGTGCATTCTCGTTTCACCATCTCGGAAGGCAAACAGTTCCAGCTGCAAGGCTTGGAAGACGAAAACGTACACGCAAGAAACAAAGCCCCCAAAATTAAGTTTATTTCACCCAACTCTGGAGTTCGGTGCGGGAAGCCAAATTTGAGTATATGCCATAGTACTCAAACTTGAGTAACTGTATACAAAGTTTATGGTGGATAAATTTAGCCTATTGCAATAAAACTCGTAAAAACCAACGAAGAGCACTTTTCCACACGTTTAGTTAGTAAATGTTATACAACTTTTAAAATAAAGTGCCTTTCTCGTGATGATAGAATAAAAACATAAATTTACTTGATAATTTTATTCATTTTGTTGTTTCTTAATTTTTAACAATAACGGCTAGTTTAATACCGTAACATTTTTATTGTTATTCGGTTTTTAAATATAATATACTTCAAATATTAAAAGCATACAAATGACTTCCATTTTTACTCAAAAATTTGTTGTCAATGAAGTACTCACCCATTGAGTAATGTTTACCTAATGCGCTGAATCAAATTTACCCATCTCTCCAGTTCAACAACAGTACTCAACTTTAAGTTTAAAAATACTCAATTCTAGGTACTTTGTTTCTTCCGTGTATAGCATCTATCTACCGGGTGTTGAAGCATTTTTTCCTGATACTGTCGTTTCCGCATTCTGAACAGCTTCATAATTGACATTTCCGAGCGGATTGAAAGCGTATCCGCCCGACTGACTTAAATCAATTGGCGGATGGCCCTGACGTCTCTGGAAATTCAAACTGCCCCTCGAGCAAGCTGCCGGGAGAGCTAGGTTAACACGAGGTTTCCGAGCGAACCGAAGCCATGGTCAAGTAAACCAGCTGCATGACGAAATGAGGTAGTGGCCGTAGCTGTTCCCTCGAACCCCTTTCAGGGCCATCAAAACAACTGGAAAAGAAAGTTGACATGTGTTTTGGAAAGCTGGAGAGCTGGGTTTCAGGATAATCGATTGTGAAAAACATCTTTCCTGTGCCGAAGCCGTAATGTTTTCAACATTTGCACTTTTGGCAGTGTTGTACACACATAGGCCTAGCAGAAACCGTATGCAATTGGAGGTGAATGAAACCAGCTTCTTAAGTAAAAGTTTCCCAAATGAACAAAACTCATTCTCACTGCAAGGTATATTACGTGATATAGAGTATCTTGTTATCATATGTCATACATATTTTTTCCAGTGAAAGCAAGATGAATGAATTAAGATACCAAGACAGGCTATATGAAATAATAAAGATTGTAGGGCGAAATGTTTAGTGTATGGGAATTCGATTTTGAAGGAAACCAATTTCGGCCACTCTTTAAACAATCAAGCGATCTAAATTGCACATTGCTTCGTAGTCCTACGTCAACTTTGCGTACAACCCCATTGGGCTGTCCCTTCTAGTTTTTTCATTAGGGCGAATGTACAATTGAGAGATTCTCTCCGGGTTCGCTCTCCGTTAAATTCAAAAACTCATTTGCCTTATAAACATTATATGCAGTGACCAGTTGTATTTTTCTGGTTTCAAAAATCCGGGTTTCCCTGTGGTTCGGTACAGACACACTGTTGCCGTCGGCAATATTGAAAACCCGGTCATGAAAGGGTTGCCGTTCCCGAAAACAAACAACAGCTGTGAACGGACGGCGAGCTGTGAACGCACCTCGGTGAGTGATAATAATTGACAATTATTGTCGGCCGGCAGATACAATAACAATAACAAAATGCACACAAGCGCATGCAGCTGACCACGCAGATCGAGCAACAATCACAGCTGTTATTGTTCGTTCTGCACATAGAGGAGGAATGGTGCAGTTTTTCATTTTGTTCATAATTTGTGTCTAGTTTATAAAGTGATATTTGTAGATTTCCGTTTAGAGCATAGTACTTTTGTCGTCAAGGGATTGTCGTCATAGTGTTTGTTGTAGTAGCTACCGTAAGTTGTGAAAAATAGTTTGATTGTTCAGAGTTAATTTGTTATTGTTCCAACGTAGGACCGACCATAGATCGATAAATAGATCGAGAGTTGCCAGTACGTAGGAGTTTGTAGAGAAGAACTAAATGTAAGTTATATGTTTGTAAGCTTGTAACATATTAATGTCTTAAATTAAATTGTAGTTCGGGTATCGGCGAACCGTACTGGGAAATTGTTTTTCCTGACTCGATCAGGAAGACTGCGAATAACACACACTATTTGAGAACATCAAATGAATTTCCGGGAACGGTTGTCAAAATCTTTGGAATAATTCCTAGAAACTATAGCTTTCCCATTGTAGACCATATTTTGACTTTTCTTTGGAAAGGTTATTCTGAAACAGGTTCCAGTGGGGCCCAGATTGGCAATGAACATATTTACAAAGAATTCAAAGAATTCTTCAGAAGGCTATTTCTCAACGTTTTGTGGCCGTCTGATAATTTGTCTTCGGAACGGTTTTCTCTGAGCAGATTCCTGTGGGGCATGAGAAAATATGAAGAGTTTTTTACCGTCATCAAAGAGCAAATAGCTTATTCAGCGACGTATGCGGAACAAGGAGTTGAAGTTTACGATAGGCGCTATGAATTTCATTCGGTATAACAAAGCCCGTGGACTCCTCTATCAATGATCAATGAATAACGATTTGATGGAATCAGCTTGGCCAATCAATGGATGACGATGCTCTGGGATTTCATGAAGTTCCTGCTTCATGGATAAATCAAAATGAACCGAATTATCGAAATCGGAGAAGCAAACACGATTGGAAATGTTCGGCGAAGGGCTGATATCCTTTGTTATATGCACGTCTACGAGCAAGTTTGAGGATTCAACTCGAGAAGCTTCCCAAAATTTTCGATTACCTGGGGCTCATAACTTTACACCTGGTGAGGAGCCGGAGAGATAATTCTGTAAACCGATCCGAGAGTGGCAACATGCCAGCCAGCACTTCAAGACTCATGGTGTGAGTCGAGTGCATGCAACCTAACGCGATACGAAGACACCGACACTGAATACGTTCCAGTTTAATGATGTGCGACCGAGCCGCAGTCTGAAAACAAAAACTACCGTATTCTATACGACTGGACAAAATCGTTGTCCAGTACAACGTTAGAAGATCTTGTGGATGCGCTCCCCACCAGGTTCCGGTAATTGTTCGTAGAAAGTTGATCCTTTGCTGGTATATTCACTTCAGATACTCAATGTGGGATCTCCAGGTGCCTTTTGAATCGAACCAGATCCCAAGATATTTAAATGACATGGAATGAGTTATCAGTGTACCCCAAATTTGAAGCTTCGGTTGTGCTGGGTTATGCTTCCTAGAAAAAACCACCAACTCAGTTTTCTCCGTAGAGAATTCGATACCTACACAGAAAAAAATAATTAATTTTAACATGCGTGTAAAATATCCCCTCGTTTGAATCCAAGCTAAAAGAGGCTTAAACAACGAAATTGTTTGCAACTTTTCATGTGCCATACAACAATATTGACAATCTTTCTTACAACAGGCTGGATTCAGGCGTTATCTGGCTTAAATTTACATGAAATATCCCATTATATTCTGGCAAATCTAGCATTCCCTTTATGTGCATTAGATAACGCAGAAAATTCAATGTTTCTTTTTATCTGTGTAGCTCTAGAGTCCAAGTAGACCAATTGTCTAAGGTATCCTGTAAGGGTCCTTACAGATCGACCCCATTGGGTCCCGTGACAGACACTATGTCGTCATCTTCATGTTGTCTCAACGTACAGTTGTCACTTAGACAACCGTTAATGTCTTTGACATAAAAATTATACAAAAGGGGGCTCAAACATGATCCCCGGGGGAAACCCATGTAGCTAAATCGGAAAGCAGTAGAGGTTCCATGAGAGAAGCTCATATGTTTCTCTGACAGCAAATTGTACAAAAAATTATTCGTTGGTCAAAAGCCACAAGCGTGGAGTTTATCTGAAAGAACTTCAACAGATACTGAATCAAAAGCCCCCTTTATGTCCTAAGGAGTGTATCGAATATAAGCTATCCACATACATTTGAGTTGTACGCATGTATTTGTGATGGTTTTTTATGCTCTGAACACTGCATGCTGTGCGTTTGACTGTCAGCTTTCTTTTGTTTACTTGTTTGTGCGGTTCAAATTCCGCGTTTTCAAAATGTCGCGTATTGAAAAGGAAGTGAAAATTAAGGTTCTGGACACATGGCTAAGTGAGAAGGGTATTACTATGCGAAAATTGGCGAAGCGGTTTGGAATTCATCATGCGAGTGTTAAAACCATCATTAATATGTTTGAGGAACACTATTCTTTGGATGAGCTACCAGGAAGAGGCAGAAAACCCGGTTCTTCCAACCAAAAACTGGAGCAGAAAGTGGTATCTCTAATCATGAAGAACAAATCAATGTCAATACGTGATTTGGCCAAAAAAGCAGGAACGAGTGTCGGAATGATCCAGCGTATCAAGAGGCGAAACCACCTGAAGACCTACAAGAAGCAGAAAATCTCGAAACAAAGTGCAGAACAGAAGAAGCGAGCAGCAACAAGGGCCCGGAAATTGTATTCGCGTCTTTTGCAGCGTTTTGATGGACGATGAGACCTATGTAAAGGAGGACTCAAAAACCCTTCCAGGTCCACAATACTTTACTGCCGTCGTTGAGGAGGATGTGAGCGATGCGGACAGGTCGATTCAAGTGGAGAAATTCGGTCGAAAGGTACTGGTATGGCAAGCAATATGTTCCTGTGGCTTGAAGTCAACCATTTTTTACACTACCGGAACTATAAATGCGGAAATCTATCGATCTGAGTGTTTCCAAGAGATTGTTGCCTTTATTTAAGAAGCATAGTACACCTCCACTGTTTTGGCCGGATTTAGCGTCGGCTCACTATGCCAAAACCACTCTCAATTGGCTTGCGGAAAAGGGTATAGATTTCGTTGAGAAAATATCAATCCACCAAATTGCCCTCAGCTTCGACCCATCGAACGTTACTGGGCAATCGTGAAGAGGGTCTTCAAAAAGACTGGTAAGGCAGCTGGGAACATGCAGGAGTTCAAAAAAATGTGGGCTCAAGCGTCCAAAAAAGGCGATGCAACACTTGTCCGGAACTTGATGAAGAGCATTCGATCCAAAGTTCGAAAATTCGTGAAGGAATAACGGTCTTCCGGTCTTCATTATGTTTTCAACATAATTTGAAAGAAAGTTTGTGGATAGCTTATTTTCGATACACTCCTTACGCAAAGGTGACGTATGACTACGTAGCAATGTATATTAAGTGTTTTATAACGATTTGTTTCAATATTTCGTGACGGTCGCCTTGTGTAAAATTACTATTTGGCATGCTGCTCTTGGCATAAGCTTGCTCAATGTTTGCGCTTCGAAATAATATAGAGACCGTTTAAATTTCCGAGCCGTGTTTTAAATTGTACAAAAGATCTAAGGTATGCGTAACTTCTCAAGTAACCACTAAGTACTAAAAGTGGCATTATATCAGCATTATATCTGCATATAAAGCAGCACTTACATGTTTTCAAGCTCTATATTCAGATATAATGCTAATATAATGCTAAGAAAGGCGAAATAACGTGCTTATATAGTTCAGAAGTGACAGCTCGTAAATAGCATTAGTAATGCTTTATTAATGCACCTCAACATATCTGTCAATTTGGATAGCCCGTTTTTGGCACTGCTAATGCTATTATGCTGCATTTATTAACTGTCTATTTCTGATTTATTTGAAGAACTATTCCTTTTTTGCTTCTTCTTATTGATGGTATTAGCAAAATAAAGGAGGATAATGCATGCATAAACCACTTAGTGTAAATTTATATTATTAGTAATCAACGGGTTTATTAGTATGCGTAAAGTAATGTTTTGTAAATTCAATATACTGCGAAAAAATCCTGTACTGCGTCTTGAACCAAGGTATCATCATGCATGGTTGGACCGCTGCCTGTGCCTGGCTATAAGTGGTTCCAGAATTGTTATAGCTTTCGTCTCCGTACCTACGAACGAATATGAATGCGTAGAACTGGCTAATAGAGATGTAGTTGTTTCTGGAACCAAATCATCAATATGTGTGTTAAGTTTACAAATATCGTAGTTTCGATACAATTTAAGTTTACGTCTATAATTTCCACTTTTCAAAGTTTTTTTCCACTTTTTCTCGTCCATACAGGTTTTTGTTGACTCGAAATTACTATTTAATGCTTTTGTAAACAAGTCTTAGCATTATTTGATTGCCTTATATTAGCACTAAATGCAGATATAAAGCATGTATGCTGTGAACATGATAAATACTTCTATGCATAATAACAGCCTTATATGCGCATATAATGCTGGCGATAATGCTAAGTTTTGGTTGGAGCTTGAATGCATTTGTGCTGCTAATATGAAGCTTGCCCCAACAAACATCGGTGTTGAATTAGAGCTTGTTCAAACAAATTTGGAGAAGCAATTCAGCTATTCTAGAAGAAACAGTTGAATAGCTTCTCCAAATTTGCTTGAACAAGCTCTAATTCAACACCGATGTTTGTTGGGGCATGCCTTACATATGCTAATATAGCACTTTTAAGCAACATTTATGCTGATATGGTGCTATTATCGAGCTAAAGCTTAATGCTTATGGTTACTTGGGTTGGGTTGGACCATGTCATAAAACGAAATACCGAAAACAAAGCGTTATTCAGTCGGAAGTTCGAGAAAAAATAAGAATATTCCTTGACAATTATGACCGCATGTACGGGCCGACAAACTCTCCTGTTGCAGTGTGCGCAACATGTTAGTCGAGAAGCGGATTGCAAGTGTGTAGCGCCTGTAAAGCTGTATCTTGCCAGAACCATTGTCAAAGTGTTGAAATGTAAACCTGTTCAGAATGCAGCCAGGGTGATTTTCAGAAATTGAAACACGTGAGTTGAAAATCCCGGCGATGTTCGTTTTGTCCCCGTCATCAAAATGTGAAAACAATGATAAGTTGTGTATCCTGTAACAGATCAGTTTGTGATCAACATGATAATCGAAAAACAAATACTTTCTTTATTTTCAAAGTTAGCTTGTAGATTAAATTTCTTTGTGTATTCTCAAAATAAAAAAAATAATTAACACCTCTTTGAGTGAAAAACCAAATTGTTGTTTTATTCAGTATCTATGATTATTCCCAAAGCTAAATGATGAACTCAATATCACGCTGAAGGGAGTGGCCATAAATACCGAATATTTCCAAAATGGCCAGCAATGGTCTTGTTTTGCACAATCATGAAGCTTGAGGTGGTACCGGCTTGGTACCGTTCAAAATATTTCAACATTCCCGGTGAAACCCAGCTCCCGGAAGGTTACCAGGAGTCACCAGAATGGCCGAATATTTAACGAATGGCCATCAATGGTCTTGTTTTACAAAATCATGAAGTTTGAGGTGTCGCAAGCCATGTTTTGGTAATGTTCAAAATCTGTCCACTTTCCCTGTGGAACCCGGATCGTGGAAGGCTACCAGGAGTCACCACAATGGCTGAATATTTCCAGAATGGCCAACAATGGTCTTGTTTTGCAAAATCATGAAGTTTGAGGTGCCACAAGCCATGTTTGGATACCGTTTTGATCCTAGTCAGTGCTTCGAGAAGGGTACTTACCCCACGGTGCCCCTAAATAAATCCGAAGTTACGTACATTTTTGGAATGCCCGATACTGTATCAAAAACTAGGACAAGTTTGTGATCGTTTGCAATAGGTTGCATCCAATTAGGTTAAAATTTCGCAGAATGACAGGCAAATGAAAATCCAGATTTTTGCTAAAAGAGGGGTCAGGCATGTAGGTGTTAAGATTTATTGGCCACCCTGTTAAACTTAGTTTGCTCATGGTAGCGCCATACGGCTGGCTCCAAATTCACCACTGGCTTGGTTAGCCGACTGCATAAACAATGTTTGATCACCAGAGCACCCTCCAAGGGTGTATTTGTCACCGCCAGCTGCCAATTCAATACTGGCTCATTGCCCAAGTAACATTGCCAAAACCATCCAGCTATATTAAGTTTTAATAAAATTTTATGAAAGCCACTAGAAATCAATTCGGTTTTATTATGGCAGCACGAGATGCCAATAGGTTTCATATTTTAGTCAGGTTTATGAGAACCTACACAGCTTCTTTACAACGATCTTAAAACCTTGACTTCTAAAATTCCTTTTACTCCTATCAAAGGTTTTATTTTGACTTTATGAGCTCTGGACTCTTATTAAATACTGCTGTTTTGAAACGCCGTTTTAGGGCTCATTCGTATTATCTTATTAGTCAGTTAAAAAAGCATATTAAAAACATTCTGCTTCCAGTAAATGCATTAAACGGCTAGTTGACATTGAGGAAAGCTACAAAGCGACCAGATAGTTTTATAGTAGCCGTTGCTAAGATAAATTGGCTTTTTGGCAAAACTGTGATTTCTTGCAATCGCCATATTGAAATATGTGAAACAATTGAAATGTTGAAAATAAAATAAACAAATTTTAAATGTAATACAATTGAGCTGTAGATCTTAGACAATCTTCGTTTCTTTGTTGAGATAACCTTATTGAATTCCATCAATTTTCAGGAGTTTCATGTTTAATTTATCGAATATTTTTCTTTCAATTTTGTTTTTGTTGCTGTACACTCGCATAATTTCCGAGGCGCATTAATTCTAAGCTCTTATCGTGCCAATATTCACCATAAAATTAAATGCGCATATGGTTTGGAGCATGATAAGCTGTAAAAAACTCAATTTGTTTTATATATTTTGCTATCAAACCGAATTTCCCGCAACACTAGAACTTTTTTATCAGCCATTATTTGTTGTTGAATGAATTAGAAGAGCAGAGAATCGAACAAAGGAGAACAACAAAAACCAACCACGATATCGCCGTGAAGTTTGACAGCTGTGGCCATTCGGCCCTATGCTGGTATTGACAGCAGCCAATAGGTTTTATGATGGTTCTCAAGTGGTCATCTTTCACTAGAACATTTTCAAAATCTTTATGGTCTTAGAAAGGTTTTATTTATTAGTTTTCACAGCCGTCTATAGAGTGGGCCACTTTGTACACATTTCGGCTTTAAAGACGCATAGAGGAGGTGTTGGTGGACGAAATAGTTTTGAATGTAGTTTCATCAACAAAGCCGGGAGGAGTGCGATATGGCTGGAATAGAACTGAAATTGTTACATGCCGCTCTGAACAATTTCGAGGTTGCCGAGCGAATGGAACATCTTGCGGAGGTTCTCACCTTTTATACCGTTCCATGCTGCATACTGCTCCCTTACTTACATTTGAAATCTGTGATAGTAAAGTGGCATGTAGTTTATTTACATGTAGTTGGCATGTAGTTTATTTAATGTGCTAAATTAAATTATGAGACTTTATGTTTAAGTTATTTTCAATATTTAAATATTGAAAATCAATAGTTTTCTATATTGGTATCGACGCGTAGAAATATTTCCGATTGAATGTGGCACACATTTTGCTATTTTTTGGAGAAACCGCTTTTCGTGATGGTTGCAATAGGATTTTTTTATATTGTATCCCGTTTAGATTGTTATTTTTTCCATTAGATTTTGTCTTGCCAAACAGCACAGTAAAATACTTAGTGATTTAATTTTGCAATGCCCTAAATCAACTAAATATTTGTCCACGTCGAGTTGGAGCTCGTCTTTTCATGTTGGTACAGTTATTCCTAATTTACACAAAAACTGATTAAAGTTCATTCAGAAATGCACACACAATTTAACCTTCACACTATATTTCCTTCCTCATCTGAGAACAAAACGGCGATCCAAATGTGTTTCACTTTGTATATAATGTCTTTTGTCATTATTTTTCTGCAAAAAGGCGCCAACTATCACTTCCTGCTATAACAATCCGGTTCGTTCTAACATCGCAAAAGGCTACCAATCCACCACCACAAAGGAAAAATACATCCACTCACCAACTTCAACATAATTAAACGATAATTTAATAAACCACTTCTAGAGCAAGAACACAGCAGCCACCTATTTTCACATTCAAAAAACAATCCAAACTGACCGAACCCCTTCATCCCCCAATCGTTTTTATATGGATCGTCACCACGATCCACCCGACGCATCTGAAGCCACCCGAACATCAAAAGAAAGACGCTCGCCATCTCCAACTCCTAATTTCAGAATCAGTTCAGTTCAACTGCCACAGCTAGGAAGCTTATCCCCACCCATGCTTCGCCAAAATGCCGAGCAGTGATTAAAGATGGTCACCCCCAGCCTCCGGCGAGAAAATAGCACCTTGAACGATCCATTCATCACCCCGCGCGATTATCGCTCGGTCATGCCGTTCAACTTTTGTATTTCGAAAATGTCACAATCCAATATCCACGAAACACAAAGCTATTCTTCGGATCAGATCAAGAATTGGATTCTGCTCTACTCAGACCACCTCAGGGGGAAGATTTCGGCGTTCTCACGGACGAGTTCCATTGAGAGGAACCGATTCTACAAATCCAAACTTTTCGCGCATCCCGTCACTCTAGGCTCGTTTTGAAACTGGTCATCCTTGAGATGAACGCAAGATGACGAAAAAAACGAAGAAGCGCATTCCCCGTAAACCGGCCAGAGAGCAGAATCCAACCCAATCAGTATTCAAATATCCGCAAACTTGAAATAGATTAGGTCCATCGTGAAGGTAAATAGCTGAGCTGATTTATTTTCCTCCTTTCTGGCAGGAGTTGATGCTCGTACGTCAAAACCAGTGGAGGACCAGTTTGGAAGGCGATGGCGTTTGTGAGTTTTTTGGTTCGATGTTGAAACAGATTGAAAACTGATGATACTGTTGTAGGGTGTTATCGTAAATTATGCGGAATCCACTGGGGGATGGTGTTTGTGGTTTTCGGAGATCATCATCCTTGGACAAATCGACGGTTTCAACGCATTTCGATGGCTAGAGTTCGTGGTTTTAATTTTCGATTGGCGATGCATTGTTGTTTTCAGATCGTTGTCGAGTTGTCTTGGTTGAGAAATAGAGCTGCCATTGGTGCAAGGACTTTTGGTTTCATTGTGACAGGTTTGGAATTTGAGAAGAAATAACAAATTCGAGATTTTGTGAAATGGTTGAATGGTTTCAACTCTTTGACGTTTCAGAACTACTTTAGAAGGAGTAAATTTAATAAATTAAGCAACCCAGAACACAAATATCCAAATATAATAGAAGCTAATAAAGTGACGGAATAATCTATACTAGATCGCCACTCTTTCAAACTAGACCAAGGCCCAATATTGGTTTAGGTAGTTGGTATTGCATCTGATGCATTAATTAATGCCATTAATGCCATCTTGATGGGGAAGATAGCTTTACGAATCTACAGAACATCTGCATCTCAGCATTGAGACATCTCAAATAATAATATTCCGCCCACTATATCACAAAACATTTCGATTGATTGAACGGTTTGGAGATAATGAAATTATTGGCTATTGGCCCAAGTCTTCCCCAGTTGTACAATAGAAAAACCTGAATTAATCCACAGATGGTTATCGATATGGATTCAAGATGCTAATATTAGTACATGTTCCTTGAAAATTGTGCAATTATAGAAAATGGAGACTTTAAGTCATTTTTGAATATACTCGCTGCAGCTCAAAAACAGGAAACTTACCACTTACGTTCTAGTTCTATAGATTTGTCTAGCCACTGTATAAGCAACTAACACCAGATGCGAGACAATAGAATGCAAGCGATATCGATTGGTGCGAGTGGTCTTGTCTCGTGTTTTGGTCATATCTCGAGTATATTTGATAGCTTCGATTTGACAACAACAAAACTAAAATCGGTACACAAATAGCTCAGTATGCAATCGAGACTAAACTGTTTTGGATTGCTATTATAATAGGAAGTAAAGTACTGTTTCGTTCACATCGCTTGAAGTCGAAAATTCGATAACATTCTAGAATCTCCCGAATATGCGGCATATAGAGCCGCACTTTAAGCGGTCCTGTTGATAAGTTCGATATCAACTGGCAAAAGGATGAACGTCTGATAGTAATCAAGCAGAAGAAAGTAACAGTGCAAGTGAAAATCAGTGTTTTGGCAGTTTTCGATATTAACCACGGAGATGCTGGAAAGCCATAAGGAAATTTTTACCTATCTAACGAAGCTGTCTGTGTAAAGCTACAAGTGGTGTAAAGGTAAAGTATTGCAAAGATACTGTGACTTATCTTGAGCGGAACAAAAAACTCTCAGAATGGTGATTGACTTAAGAAATAGTGGCTGCATTGAATTGTATGCAAACACAACAATATAACGATCGACATAATTATTTGACGGTTTTAAATCTATCATTGAATGCTTTCTATTACTCTCAGAAAATTTGACAATCAACCATGGAGTCTCCATATTTCAGAGAAAAAAACGCCTTGAATAGGGAGCGGCAAACAAAGGTTCCGTCCACGCCAAGACCAGGAGAAAAATTCGGCAATCCTATCGGGCGTCAAAAATAGCTCAACATTTGCGAAAAACTCCAGAACAAGCACAGATAGTTCGAAAAAAGATGCAGTGGCTCATTCTATGAAAGTCATGTGAGTGTCACCGCGAATTTGATTTAGTCGCGGAATTACTTAGTTTACTCGTGGAAGATATTAGAAAGTGTGACTCGTAGTGCTTACCAGGTGAATTAAAAAAAGTTCGGATCGAATCCATCAAGGTAGTGCAGAAATAAAGAGTTTTAGAAATGTTGAAAACCACGGTATTGCATAGTCCATTGTGTGGATAGAGGGCTTTATTATAAATAGCCTAAAGTGAGTGCCTCTTGCAATACAACGACCAGCCACATGTGCTACGGTTAGATCACTTTCGACATCACTAGACAATTTCATCCCTCCTCACTTACACAAGTGTGCGCGCTTTGGAAATCAGTGCGGATCTATTAGGATGGAGAAGTTGTATATCGTGAATAACTTTGTTCATGAGCAACAGTGTTTGCATTCGCGCTAGTTAGATACATAGTGAATTAGTTATTAAATATTAAATTTAGTGATAGTTGTTAAGCACCAGATATGGCAAGTGCCGAAGAGAAAATTTTGGAAGACGAGCTGCTAAGTGACTCGCTAGAGCTGTTGCGCACACCATCGCCGTTGATTTTGAATTCGCCAGAAGTGTGTGAAGTGTTCGATTCAGATACGGAAGATGATGGTGTTAATGTTACCATCAAGCCGCTGAAGCCGCCTGCAGTGGTTGTGAAGAAAGAAAAGCTTGATGAAAATAAAAATAATAATAGAGAAACACCAAACGATGCGATGGATGTAGATTCAACAAAGCCTGTTCGTCAGGGATTGTGTGGTTCGGCGCGCAGACGGTTGAAAAAACTGATGAATGACGGAATGAACTATGCTGCGGCTCGAGAGCGTGCGAAACTTCCACTAGCCAGTACTCCGAAAAGGCAAAGGAATGCTGATCACGACCACCATTCCAAAAGCAGCGAGGAAAAGCCCGTCTCCAAAAAGATGTGTGATGACCCACATCGGCAGGTAAATTGTAATGTTGTGAACAACTCGAAAGCAACAGGTGTACGGAGTGTTCGGAGTGTACAAGACACTGCCAGTGTTTCTCAAAACCCTGTGCACCGACCGAATGCTCAGGGACGTGGACGCGAAGCCCTCCCAGCCCCCACATACAGTGACATTTTAAGTAGGGTAAAGGTAGGGGTTTTGCCCAAGGACTATCCTTCTGTTGAACTGTCAACTAATCAGCTTGAAGTGGTTCAAGAAGCCCTTCTACTGAAAGTTGTACAGCAAAGGCCGGAGCAGTTTAAGCCAAAATTTGATTGTTGTCGGTTCAAGCCAGGGTATTTAGTGCTCACGTGTCAGGATAAATACACAGCTATTTGGGTTAAGGAAAAGCTTCCAACCTTATCTCTCTGGGAAGGAGCTGATCTGGTAGTAGTGGACGAGGATCAAATCCCACGTCCCGACGTGCTGATCGCATTCTTTCCCTGGAGTGTCAGGTATGGTAATGACATGATTTTGTCTCTAATTGAAAGCCAAAATGAAAACCTTTTAACCGATGGGTGGAGGATCTTACATCGTCACATGAAAGGTGATCATCTTGAACTCGCCCTTATTGTTGATGATTCCTCGCTGCGTAAATTGGAGGAAAGAAAATTCGTTCTGAACTACAGATTTGGGCAGATTCAATTAAAAAAGAAACGCCCTGCTCAATCTGATTCTGGAGAACCAGGAGATGTACACATGGATTCCAATGAAGTCCATCAACAGTCACCTGGTACAAGAGGGCCTGGGAGACAGGAGAATATAGGGTCAGAAAAGGCCACTCTGTTTAACCCTGAGAATAGTAGTGTCGCCGGGTGTAGTGGTTCAAAACACCAAGGACAATACGTTGCCCATGGTGATAAAGGACCACAGATTAAAAAACCCAGCGGAAACTCTAAAAAACGGTCTGTTCAAGACCGTCTTCAAACATAAATAAATAAATAAATTATAAACACAACCAAATGAGTCTTATAAAATTTATTCAGATAAATCTTCACCACGCGAAGGGTGCATCAGCAATACTCAGCAGAAGATTAATCAAGGAAAATATTGACGTGGGTCTAATTCAAGAGCCCTGGGTAAACAGTGGTAGGGTATTGGGTTGCTCTTTGCCAAATTGTAAGCTTTTGTACGATGAAAGTGACTCAAGACCTAGGACAGCAATTTTAGTAAATAGGAAGACAAAATTTGTCCCAATTACTGAATTTATAAGCAAAGATATTGTTGCGATCAAGATGGAGGTACCAACGACCCGAGGAAAAACAGAATTATGTATTGCTTCGGCTTATTTTCCTGGAGACACTGATGATATTCCTCCTCCGACAGTCGTGAACTTTATAAATTATTGTAAAAATATTAACGCCCAATTTATAATAGGGTGTGATGCAAATGCCCATCATACATTGTGGGGTAGCTCGGATATCAATAAAAGAGGCGAAAATCTTCTGAACTACATTTCGTCTAACAATATTGACATATGTAATAGAGGGAATTCGCCAACATTTATAAACTGTAGTCGTGATGAGGTTCTAGATCTCTCGATCTGCAGTGACCTTTTGTCGGGAAAGATTGTGAACTGGCATGTTTCTGATGAAGAATCATTGTCAGATCACAAGCATATTAGGTTTGATTATAAAGCAGAATCATTAATTACAGAAAATTATAGAAACCCAAGAAAAACTAATTGGGATCTATATCGTTTCTATTTAAAAAACACTAATGCAATTGATGATACATCAATAAAAACTTGTTCACAATTCGAAAAGCCTCTGATGAAATCCTTTGTAAAATTATTTCATCATACCATGCTAGCTGTCCCGTTCAACATAGGTCATCCAGCAGGGATGTTCCTTGGTGGAACGACAAACTGGCAGAATTGAGAAAAAAATCCAGACATTTGTTCAATCGAGCAAAAGCTACTTCAGACTGGGACCAATATAAAAAGGCTCTGACTGAATACAATAGAGAATTGAGGCGTGCCAAACGAAAGGACTGGAGACGGGTCTGCGAAGAAATCAACAACGCTCCTACAGCGGCAAGGCTGCACAAAGTTCTTTCAAAAGATCATTCAAATGGTCTTGGTAGCCTTAAAAAAGAGGATGGTAGTTTTACAGTCGATTGTTCCGAAACTTTGGAAGTTATGATGAGAGCTCACTTCCCAGGGTCAACTTCTGTATTTGCTGAAACACAGGACTTAGATGAGGCAGGACGCTTATGGTTAGCAGATGCTTATCTTAAGGCTTGTGAAATTTTCACGCCATCTAGAGTTGAATGGGCACTGAGTTCTTTTCAACCTTTAAAATCAGCTGGGAGAGATGAAATTTTCCCAGCACTGCTCCAGCAAGGAAAAGATATGCTTACTCCATTGCTGACTGAATTATTCAGAGCTAGTGTTACTCTGAGTTATATACCAAAAGCTTGGAGAAAGGTTCGGGTTGTCTTTATTCCAAAAGCGGGAAAAAGAGATAAAACGACCCCTAAAGCCTTTAGACCTATCAGTCTTTCCTCTGTCCTTCTAAAGACAATGGAAAAAATTGTGGACGACTTTATTAAGTCAACAAGCTTAACAGAGTCTCCCTTGAGCAAAAACCAATTTGCCTACCAATCAGGAAAATCTACAATAACGGCGCTACAATCGCTAGTTAATAAAATCGAGAAATCGCTTCAAGCCAAAGAAATAGCTTTGGTTGCTTTTCTTGATATTGAAGGAGCATTCGACAATGCATCCTATAGCTCAATGCGTTCCGCAATGGAAGCAAGGGGCCTGGATAATTGTATTATCGACTGGATTATGGCGATGCTAAAAGACCGAGAAATTTCTGCTGACCTTGGAGGTGCGCAACTAACTATTAGATCGATTAAGGGCTGTCCTCAAGGAGGAGTCCTATCGCCCTTATTGTGGTCCTTAGTAGTAGACGAACTCCTTAAAAGACTAGCAGAGCTAGGGTACGAGGTTATTGGTTTTGCTGACGATTTAGCTATAATAGTTCGTGGGAAGTTTGATGACACGATATCTAGTCGGTTACAAACTGCTCTCAATATAACTGTAAAATGGTGTAGAATAGAAGGCTTAAATGTAAACCCTTCTAAAACTGTTATAGTACCTTTTACCAAAAGGAGAAAGCTAAATTTAAAACAGCCTACTCTCAATGGAGTTCAAGTTCAGTTTGCGGAAGAAGTTAAATACCTTGGTGTTACTTTGGATAAAAAACTGAATTGGAACTCTCATATTGACAAGGTTATTACTAAGGGTACTAACGCCCTATGGGTATGTAGTAAAGCAGTGGGTAAAACATGGGGACTTCGACCAAAAACTGTCTATTGGATTTATTCTGCAATAGTTCGTCCGAGAATCACATATGCTTCGCTTATATGGTGGCCTAAACTTAATGAGGTAACCACCCAAGTGAAGCTAAGCAAACTACAGAGACTTGCCTGTGTATCAATAACTGGAGCAATGAAAAGTACACCATCTGTTGCTTTGGATGCCCTTCTTAACATGTTACCTTTACATCAATTTGTAAAGCAGCAGGCAGCTAAAAGTGCCCTGCAATTCAAAAGATACAATAAGATTTTAGATGGTGATCTGGTAGGACATTTAAAGATTCTTAAGATTTTCAAGTTAAACTCAGATGTTAAAACAATAGAAGACTGGATGACAACGAAGACAAACTACAACGTTCCCCTTAAAGTGGTTAAATCAAGCCGCTATGTATGGGAGTCTGGTGGACCTAGTTTGCGTCCAGGCTCCATTGTGTTTTACACGGATGGGTCAAAAATGGGAGAAAATACTGGAGCCGGGGTTTATGGCCCTGGAATCAGGAAAGCTATACCAATGGGACATAGTCCAACGGTATTTCAAGCAGAAATTCATGCCATTATTGAATGTGTGAATATTTATTTATCGAGGAAATACAGATTTGCAAAGATCTGCATTTTTTCCGATAGTCAAGCAGCTCTCAATGCGCTTAAAGCTTTCACATGTAAATCTAAGCTAGTGTGGGAATGCATTCTATCTTTAAGACAATTGGCCAGTAGGGACGAAGTTACTTTATACTGGGTGCCCGGCCATTGTGGTATTGAAGGAAATGAAAAAGCTGACAGCCTAGCAAGAGAAGGTTCAGCATCTAATTTAATGGGTCCGGAACCATTTTGTGGATTCCCAGAGTGTGCTCTGACGACTGAAATAAAAAATTGGGAAATGTCCATGGTAGAATCAAACTGGAACGCCACGGATAAATGCAGATAAGCCAAGAGATTTATAAGACCAAGTGCTGTAAAAGCCCGGATCTTACTAAACCTTAGTAAAAAAGACCTTCGGGTAATTACTGGCCTGTTAACTGGTCACTGCCCGAGTAGGTATCACCTAAACAAAATTGGAAGAATTCATTCTACAGAATGTCGTTTTTGCCTATTTGAAACTGAAACTGCAGAACATATACTCTGCAATTGTGGAGCATTATTCAATCAAAGGATGTCAATATTTGGAAAAGGGTTACTAGAGCCCTCCGAAATTTGGCAAAACGATCCTGGTAGGGTATTAGACTTTATAAAACAAGTCGAGCCTAACTAAGATCACGGGCTATGTCAATCAATGTCCATCACACCTTAATTGTGACAGGATATTTGACTTGCACCAAATCAAATATGGGTCATGCAACAAAAATCCTTATGAATGGATGCAGTTGTGTTTTGGCTCTACAGAAAAGAAAAAAAAATGCATATGGTAGTGGTTAATGTAGGTCGAAAATGAGCCAACAGCAAAAGTCAAATCCAAGGTCAAAACGCAGAAAAAAAAACATCCGATGATAAATCCTGTCTCAAAATACAAGAAGCGCTAACAACAAAGCTTTAACCAGAGCTCGAGATGCCTTTCAAAAATGCTATGGAAGCGGAGAGCGATTATATTTTTATGAAATTCTTGATGATGAGACTTTGGCCAGATGGGTCGATTGGTTGTTCTGTTGCAGGCCGCCATTCGAACAATCCTTCTGTTCGCCCAAAATTACCTGAAGCGAATGAAACAACCGAAGATTCTGAATCTGGAAGCACTGATTTGGTCGCATCATCTGAAGGCACAGCAAAGGGTCGAGATTGGAGAGAAATTGCTGATAAATCAAGTCGAGTTAAGCTAGCACTGGAGATGCAAAAGTGGATTATTGTATCCGTAAGTTGACGAATTATGTTTTATTTAATCACTTCATCTATTTAATTACTTCTGATTTACAGGTTGTCTTAATGAACGGCGCATTTTTTTACGAGATGACTTATTCACTGCAAATGCTCGTCGTCCCCGACAAGCAAGTTACGTCCTCGTGGAAGATAGAAGAACTTAAAAAATAGAAAATTGAAATATTTGTAATATATTTTCTAAAATAGTAAAACTTGGTGATATTGAACTACAGAAACCAGATTTAATACACACTTAACCTAAAATTAAAAGGAAAATGAACTGTGTATTCTAAACCTGCTCCAAACAAAGATTCGGGTCTGCTTAACGAAAACAGTTCACTGAAGTTTTTTTTATACTCTTGCTTATATTTTTAAGATTTCAAACTTCTTTATTGCTTTTTAACGCCTTTTCAGCATGTTTTGAGCAGATTTAAATGCCAAGACTATTTAGAATTATTTATTTTTGTTGTACCGTTTGATAAGGTTAAATTGCGTGAGGATTTTCCAGTTACTCCAACTGTTTCGAACAGTTTTGCTGCGATTTGACATGTTTCACCAATCTGCCATTTACAACTTCAAACACATTTATAACAATCACAAACGGCCACGTAGCATGATCACACGCACACACACTCACAAAAATTACATCAATTATAAGTTATTGCCATTTGACCTTTTGACTTGACCCTTAGTTCACTCGCTCATATATGCATGACCAACTTTGCCTTCAAAACCCGGATTTTCCTCTCAAACTGGCGATTTGTTCGCCACATAGCACCAACTCGATCAATTTCCTGCGAGTTGAAGTCAAACTTGGTCAAAAATGTTTGAGCGTGCGAAGGCCGCCCCACCACACACTGATACACACCAATACAGCTTCGGTGAACAAAGGTGTTGGAAAGTACACGGGAAGACATCAATGGGTGCGGCGAAACGTCGAACACGAAACGACAAAATCTGGATTTATCTGTGCCAATTTCACCATCAAACTTAAAAACAAAACGACTCAATTTTTTTTTTTGTTTGATCTCACGAACGACACTCAAATATGTAGTTAATAGTGGGCGGGGCAAGTCGGATACAGACAGAGTAGGCAGGGAGGGAAAAAGTTGTGCTTTCGTGGTGTGTCACATTGAGTTGTGAGTGAAAAGTGAGTGAGGATAGTTTGAGAGAGAGAAACGGAGAGAGAGAAAAGAACAGTGAATAGGCAGAGAGAAGAGTTAGAACACTGGAGAGATCCACCGATCGACTTTGAAATGAAATGTTCGGTGCCCATACCTATTGTTATTGGCTTTGACGACACTGTTATAGGGTGGATTCATTTTGTCGAACCGATAGACATACTCTACGAAGCCTTTACTGTCCTGTTTGCCGGTGGCGACCCGGGCCAGTTCTCGGAGCTTTTTGATCCGCGGTGTCTGGGCCAGCAGGAATTGGTGACTGCTTCTAAAGCAATCTGATCTGGCAGGGGTGGAAGGGTTTTTATTTTGGTAGAGTTTTAGGACGGAGTTTGAGGAAGATGAAAGTGATATGTTTTGCGGAAAAAAAATGTGAGAAGAGAAAGAAAAATGTCGTATTAGTGATTAGGTCCGATCACTGAACATTGCAGGCATATACTATAGGTTTGAAATAGAGTCAAAATTACACCCTGTTTCCAGGGGTTCCCAACCCGATACAGCATGGAGCAAATTTTGAACTTTTCGTCATCCAATTCAGAGTCCGGAAATCCCACCCGACGAGCAACAACCGTCTAATGCCACGTTTGTAGAATTTGAGTGGAACATGCAGTGGTCAGTCGTTGAAAATTGATGGTGTACACATGTCCGGACACGGCAAATGGAACCCGGTTTCTGAGGGGGGAACGGGGGGGAATGCCTGTTGCACGACAGGCCAACCAACCGAACAGGTGTGTTCGTGTGGGAGGTGATGTTGTTTTTCCAGAGCAACAGTTTGCTTCCGTTGATTGCTCTAAATGGTCCCGACGGAGCTTCGCGCACGATTTCCGTGTCTATGCAGTTACGGGAGCCTTATCTGGGATGTTGTCGGAGTCAAGTCATGGGATTGGTGCTGATGCGGGATTCAGGCAGCACTCGAGTGAATTATGAATGGCGGGCGGAATATGGGCATGCAATTGGATATGATGTTTGCTATAGGTTGGCTTTATGTTCACCGGCGATGTTAGTTTACTGCTCTTTGATGGCAGGAAGTGCAGCAGAAAAAAAAACTGGAGCATCATCATCGTGTAGAGCGGAACGGGCGTGTTGTTAGAGTCAAGTGTCGATAGTACGTGTGATGATATGTTTCGTGTTATATTGCTTTAGAACTAACTTGATATCACATCAAGGGATGGTCGTTGCAAGCTGAAACTTGATGTTGTTTGTTTTTGTTTTTATTAACTGCACAGAAATCAAGTGAAATAGAAGCCAGGTGTGAAAGTCTTATCATCTTATGAAACATACTATTATAATCTAAATTTAGTTTTCGGGTTGTAGGAAACCTCATGACTCCAGAAGTTAATCAACATGTTTATTATTAGCCACCAAACGCCCCCATAACTTGTCGCCCTTCCGTCAATGGGCCCCACAACCGGCTGCGGGAGCCATTGTCAGAGAAAAGCGATTCAACCCACGCAGCGATGGCGTTGTTACTCAAAATAGATGGTCCTGGCTAGCAGCCCGAATGCAAAATACGAGATTCCAACCCAACTGCATCTATGTTGCTGATTGTGCTTTTTCACGAGAGAACGTCCATTCAAAATGAACAAGTGCAAGGATGATTGTATGCCAGCAGCTCACGACCACCGGTGCTTGGCAGGTCTCCAAAATAATTATCACCTGTTGAGTCTCGAGGCCAGTCAAACCGAACATGTTGCGTTGAGTCGAATGTCGGGGGTGGGCGGAAGCTCCATCCGGTCGCGGATGTTTGCATTACTGGATATTCCCTACCACTTGTTGCGTGGTCTACATTATCGTGCTCTTTGTCATCACATATTGGTAAGCCGTTTTGAAGAATCGCAGCAAGCCGTGCTTTGAAACTGACATATTTTGCTTTTGCTGCGTCGTTTGATAAACAATATTCAGTAATTCAATCAAATTAAAAAGTGGAATTAAAACATTGTCGTGTATTTTGCGTAAAATGTAAGGAATGTAATCGAGTTCCTCTCAAAATGTGTTTTGGTCGCGTTTCTTCAGATGGATCTATTTTCCCACATAAATTCCGTTTGTGAGTTTATGAGTCTTTTTAGGTCAGCGAAAGGTATTAGGAAATTAATAAGGTTTTGAAGAAGATTTTTCATTGTCTGGTATATTAACATGGGCTGTTAACCAACATAGTTCGAATGCTCCGTGCTTATCTTTTAGAATCTGTCTGATATTGGTGATCCATCGGTGGTTTGTGTTTTAGTTATCAACAGCGTCAAGCACACTCTTGGAGTCACTGAACATGATCGTCAAATTGTTATGATGATTATCCAGTGCTTTCAGAATACCGTACACAGAAAAAAATACTGAACTTTACAAAGCGTGTAAAATACCCCCTCGTTTAACTCCAAGCTAAAGGAGGCGTAAACAGCGAAATTGTTTGCAAGTTTTCCTGCGCCATACAATAATATTTGGAATCTTTCATGCAACAAGCTAGATTCAGGCGTTATCTGGCATAAATTTACATGATATATCCCATTTTTTCTACTAAATCTAGATTCCCTTTATGTGCATTAGATAACGCAGAAAATTCAATGTTTCTTTTTATCTGTGTATGCTTCGGTGCTAAATATTGAAAGTTGTGTTGGTAAACAAATTGCAGAATTCCATTTTTTGAGTAAATACCACATCCAACTCCTTTCTCCATTTTTAAGTCGTCCGTGTACATATGATGATGCAAGAATTCGGTGTTTCATAGTTCATTGAAGTGAGCTAAATTTGCAGTCACAGCGAGTCGATTTGGAATTTCCATGTTGATTCGGTAGTTCCGATCTACGCACACAGAAAAAAATAATGAATTTTATCGGGCGCGTGAAATTTCCCCTCATGTAATTCCAAGCCAAAGGAGGCGTAAACAACGAAATTGTTTGCAAGTTTTTATACAATAGAGCTGAGTATTTCGTGGCGTTATCTAGGCTTAAGCATTCACATGGCAGTTTATCCCATTTTTTTCTAGCCATGAATCGTAGCATTGCTGTCTTTATGTGCATTAGCCATAATGCAGTAAAAAATTCAATGTTTCATATTTATCTGTAGCAGGTTTACAGGGATTTACGCTTGATATCGTTATCATCTTCTATTATTGTGTTAGGTATCTGTATTTCATCCAGGATGTTCCTAGCTTTGCTTATGATATTAAGATTCGGGCTCAGAATGCCACGTGCCAGTTGTATCAGCGTGTAACTCGCGACATTTTTAGCAGCTATTAGGTCTAAGGCTTTGTGCACAAATTACGTAACGCGAAAAACGGGATTTTGGACTCCTCCCCTCTATGTAACAATAAGTATCACTTGACCAGACTCCCCTGTAATTACGTAACGCTCGCGGACCCCCCCCCAATTGTTATAAAATCCTCACAAAAACTGTTATTGTTGTTGTTTTTATGTTTCATTCTCGTTTAGGTAACCCGAAATCAGGAAAAACTGAAAAAAATAGTCAATTATTTTCATTTAAGTAACTTAAAGCTATCATATATATAATAGCCCTGTTTGTCTGTCTGGTGACTAGCCAACCAGACGCAGCACGCGGGGAAATTCTCACAAAAAATAAAATATTTGACACTTCAATTCTTTTTTACTATCAGATGCAGAAAACAAAACCAGTGACAACCTTAGACAACCAGACACACATTTGATGAAAAAAATCACAGACAACAGACGTTGAAAATTTTGATTTTTTTAATGCAGAAAAGAATCTATCACTCTTAGACAACCGAATGCAGCAGTTGCTGGAAATAACACAGACAACAATAAAAAACGCCGTCGTTCGACAAGCGGGCCCACATGTCAAATACGATATGAGCGCCGCCGTGGCCTATCGTCAATCTACTGATTTTTAGTTCAACCACTAAAATCAGTAAACGATGGAAACTGTATTGAGTGTCATATCTGTTTGTCTGTGCCGAGAAGATCGAGCTGACTTGGAGGATGCTTTGTTGTTAAATTTTGACATTTCGTGTCGGTCACCATCCTCATCGCAGCCAACTTCACTCCGATGCTCTTTACACGGAACTATACATCTACCCAAATTTGAGTTGTTTTCACCCTTTTCACCCACCTCAATGGTTGTAGGCCAATATGAGTAAAGTGAACATCGCGCTGGGTAGTCTACATTTACACCCCGTGAAAAATGTTTACTCTCTCGGAAATAAACTATACCCAAAACTAAAACAAATTTTGATCGCAAAATCGAGAGTGTATAATTTTACTCAAATTTGAGTCATTGCGCCAAACATCCCGATGGATTGAGTGTGGCTTGCTCTATTTTTTGTCAACATTTCGTGAAGAAAAGAGAGAAAACTACCCTAAATTTTAGGTATTGATAACTCAAAACTTTGGCAATTGTTTTTCTGTGTAAAACCAACACAATGTGGTAGTTCAACGCAATAACTCAATTTTGAGTAAAATTATATACATTCTGGATTTCGCATTATCACTACTCAATTATCAGAGGTACTGAAGAAGGGAGTGATCGTCATGCTGTTACGACACTTGAATCCGCGAAAAAGGCTTTGCAATGGAACAAGATTGGTTATTGAGAAACTCGATAGATGCACAATTTCTGCGAGAATTATCTCGGAGTGTAATCGCGGAGACGTTGTGATGATCTCAAGAATAGATTTGGCTCAAAGTGACTCTACATTACCGATTATTCTACGTCGACGGCAATTTCCAATCATACCAGCATATGCTATTACGATCAATAAATCGCAAGGACAGACATTTGATCATGTGGGAATTGATCTTCAGTCGACCGTATTTTCACATGGGCAACTATACGTTGCTTTGTCACGATCTTGGAACCCTAATCAGGTAAAAGTTCACATCGAACTTAATTCACAGCAAGGAGATCTATTGAGGGATGGTCGTCAGTTTACACGCAATGTGATCTTCACCGAAGTTTTTCAGATGTAAATATAAGCTACATTGAATTCAGCGAACAAAAAACTCTTTTCAAAACGTAGAAAAATGTAATTCTTTTCTTATTTAATCTATAAGCGTGAATAACACATGAACCGTTTATATTGAAAAAAAAAAACACTTGCCACGGGCGCTACTGCGTCCACAAATAAACTAATATTAAAGATTCCCAAGAACATTGCACTCATTGTACTGCATTTATTCAGGTTACTGGATGTTCTTAAAACTGTTACAAGTAATAGTTCAACAAGTTTACCCAAATGTCTTTAAATTATTTAAAGTATCGCAAAAGAAGTTCAAAGTTTTGTTCATATAACTTCAGGGGGTTAGTTACTCTGCCACGTTGTGTTTGTGTTTCAGTGTGTCGGGAGGTGTTTTTGTGTTTCAACTCATCTGTCAATACTACAATCAAAAACTTATGCTTATTGGCAACCATGGACCTTTTTGACGATTAATTCACGCACACTTATGCATCATCTAAATCACATGAGTGGTGCAAGCAAGAGGAAAACAAAACAGTGAGAAGGTAAAAAATCGATTCGTGTAAGTGATGCCAGAAATGAATTTAGTTTTCATGTGGTGGCGGATTGTGTTTTTTGGGGTGGTAACACAAACAATATATTTCTCACCAATTGGTAATACAAATCGTCATGAGATACCTTTCGTTGAGTAGATCACATTTAAATAGAACGTCTCCATTCATCGAAATTTTAGCATTTGATCGGAAATCAAAAGATAGACTTAATCCATTTTTATTAAATTTTCAGATTTCTTGCACTACTTGGCCATAAATGTGTTACTAGAAATTAGAATAAAAGTTGGTGTTTTTAATTTAATTCCAACTACCTTTGCTTATCTTGACAGATACTCGTATTTCGTCTACAATGTGCAGACTTTTTCAGTGTCTCGTACTAATAACTCGACTTACACGGTGTTCAATAAGTTCGAATACAAGTTTTCATCATTGCGTAGGTATGCGCCATGTACATATTCTGCATTGGTATTGGTGTCAGCTTTAGCTTCATTCATACGCTACCGAATGTGCGCGGTGTTGACATTCTGTTAGTTGTTGTTCGTTTGTTACGCGCGATGAAAGAGTATCGGGACTTCGTAATTAAGCGTTTTTTGAACGGTGAGCGACCCGGCGATATATTCCGGCTGCTGAAATCGCATGGGGTCAAGCGGAACTTTGTCTACACGACCATCAGGCGATACCGGGAGACGTCCTCGACCAATGACCGATGCGAGATCGGTCGGCCGCGTTCAGCGAGGACGCCACGGGTCATCAAGATCGTGAGGAGCGAATTCGGCGCAAAAAGAACCGCTCAATCCGGAAAACGGCTGCAGATCTCAACGTTTCCATTGGAACCGCTCACACCATACTCACCAAGGACCTTGGTTTCAGGCCTTACAAAAAACGTAAGGTCCATGGCGTTTCGGAGGCTACCAGCAAAAAGCGGTTGGATCGAGCTAAGAGGATCCTCTCTCGGCACGCTGGTCAGGAGTTTGTTTTTCGGACGAGAAACTGTTCGTGCTGCAGCAGCGCACGATGTGCAAAATGACCGGGTGTGGGCGCCATCGAGGGACAGCATTCCTGAATCCAATATAAACATCCCTCGGTTCCAAAGTGCCGCGTCGGTGATGGTTTGGGGGGCAGTATGCAAACGTGGTAGCTACCCTTGGTGTTTATTGAAAAAACGTCAAAATCAACGCGGCGTACTACAAAACTGAGGTTTTGGAAAAGGTTGTTGCCCCAGTCTCCGAAGCCTCTACGGCGATGAGCACTACGTGTTCCAGCAGGACGGTGCACCAGCCCATACGGCAAATGTGGTTCAAGCCTGGTGTCGGGACAATTTAACCGACTTTCTGGACAAAACTTTGTGGCCTCCCAGCTCCCCGGACTTGAATCCTCTCGACTTTTTTGTTTGGTCCTATATGATGGCGAAGCTGAACGAATACAAGGTCAGCACTTTGGATCATTTCAAGACGGTAATTCTCAAAATCTGGGACGAAATGCCCATGCAGTCCGTGCGTGCCGCCTGCGACGCGTTCGAGAAACGTTTGAAGCTCGTTAAGGAGTACAAAGGGGGGGTCATTCCAAGAGAAATGTTGTAAACGTTCCTTGTAAACATAGCTTTCAATAACATAAATCCAAAAAATAAAAAAAAATGTTTTCATTTTTTTAACAAATTTTGAAAGTGTATCCGAACTTATTGAACACCGTGTAGATTGGCCATCAAAGGTACCAGAATTTAAAACTATGGCGATAGTTGGTGCAATGTTTTGTTCCTTTATTATCGAGATTTTCAGCCCTGGGCTGGTTCATCTCCCGTCGTAGTCACTCAAATACCATTTGGGTATTTTTATCGTGACTTGTCCGGGGTGAGATTCGAACTCGTGACTTTGGCGTAAGAGGTATGGATGTTAACCACTGCGCCCGGGTCGCCTCCCGTTGGTGCAATGTTCCAGTCATGGCAAACGTGATTTGGAATACAAAAACAAAGTTTTGGCTCAGTTTCGATATTTTTCCTTCAAAATATGAATTTAAAGCTTACATTTGACGTATTGAAAGTGGGGTTTTCCCAGAATTTTTTAACATCCTTCTTTAACATACTTCTTAATGTATATTAATGACATGCGACGTGTTTTACGATTTTGTGACATTAATCTGTTTGCAGATGACACTGTGTTGTTCATTGCAGCTAAAGATTTAAATGAAGCCGTTACCCATTTAAACGAAGATTTGCGTTTTCTAAGTAGATGGTTGAAATGTAAGCAATTGAAATTGAATATAAGTAAAACTAAATTTATGGTAATTTCACAGAATCGAGTAAATGAGAATGTCTCAGTTACGATTGATGATGAGGCAATTGATCGCGTTCGGGAGATTAAATATCTTGGCGTGATTATTGATGACAAGCTAAAGTTCAACGCTCACATTGACAATGTCATCAAGAAAATTGCCAAGATATGGAATTCTATGCCGATTAAAAAACGATTTAACTACTTGCAGTAAAATACAGCTATACAAATCAATCATCTCCCCTCATTTAGAGTTTTGCCCTTCCATTTTATTCTTGGCCAACCAAACACAAATATTGAGGTTACAGCGTTTGCAGAATAAAATTATGCGTTTGATTTTACGATGTAACAGATTCACTTCCTCGACTTTTATGTTAGACGCTTTACAATGGCTATCAGTGAAGCAAAAAATTGTGTATTTAACTATGGTGTTCATTTTTAAAGTAGTTAATCGTTTGCTTCCTCGATATTTGTGTGATCGAATTGAAAGAGGAAGTGATTTTCATAGATATAAAACTAGAAACGCGTATGAAATAAGAACACCGAATTTCTTGACATGTGCTTCACAAAACTCAATATATTTTAAAGGAATAAATGTTTTCAATTCGATGCCAAGACACATTAAACGTGCACCAACACTTTCAGAATTTAAAAGACAATGTATTTCACACGTTAAAACTGTATTTTGAGCAGCAAGCGTAAAATTTTTTTTTTTTTCAAATATTTATGAAGATTGTACCTGACGATGTTTTACTATTATAAAACGGATTATGTTGTGTAGACCATTTCTTGTACATTTATGTTGCTTTTTGTAAAAATGAAGAATGTATCTGACGAAGTTCTTTACAAACGGATTGTAATCAGTTGGCTATTTTATTTTTTAAATTTTATTTTTTCACATTTACAATACTACAATACTCACTATTTTGTTCGTCACAATGATGATGATGGAAATTTGTATAATTTTGTATGAGTTCAAAAAAAATATAATAAAGAAAGTAGTCTACAATTGTTTGAGCCTCGCGCGCGGTATACAGAATATGATGGACTTCTTTTTGAATTCGTAAAAAAATGGCCTTTGATGCTTTAGATGGTACTATGAAATAGTAGCGAGTTGTCTAGCTGAATGTCGGGGAATTCTTCGTCAATTCTTTTGTGGTTGAAAGTAAAAGTTTGACTAATGCCGGTCGAGGATTTTTTCGGTTTGGAAATTTTCTCGATCTCTCGGATTGAGGATATCCTTGGTCAGCCCAAAACTATGGTGGCGGTTCCATTAGTGTTGGAACCTCTGACTCTGTAGCGGGCAAGATCGGATATTGGCTTGCCTTTTGATGTGTCCTTTTACTGGATTCTGTGATCTGAATTGCAGCAGAATTTCCTGATCGCTGGGAATATTTGCGAACTTTTGTGGTTAACATCAAAGCTTTTCATAATTATGTCGCTGTGAAGCAAATGGATACTTTTGAAGAAATTTATATCTGTAAATGAAATCAGTTCGTTTTTTTTGCATAACTGGTTTGAATTGTTACCAAATTAATTATCTTAGAGATAAAATCGTCTAGCTCAAACCTTTGTAGGGGTAAGGGTGGGACCATCATCATCATCAACTAGTATAAATTAACCCTTTTCTACTTGCTACTTACTACTTTGCTTGGCACACAGGAAATTTTAATAATGCAAATTAGTCGCTTTTGATTTTTTCAAATTGGTTATTTTGTTACGTAATCATTTTAAACCCCCCCCTCCCCATATGTCACAATTAGTAACGGTTGCTCTACCCCCTCCCCTCCCTTAATGCGTTACGTAATTTGTGCACAAAGCCTAATGGGCATACTGCGTTTAGTTTTGCAATTGGTTGTTTGCCTGCACACATGTATGCTGGTGCTCCGTAGGTGATTTTTGATACGATTATCATGTTGAGTATGAGCAATAGGCATTCCTATCAGCTCCGAATTTAGTTTTCCTTAAGCATTTCATAATGTTGAGTTTTATTTTCGTTTCTTCTTCTGTGATTTTTAGTTGAATTTTTTTAGATTTTTAGATTCTGATCCAACCATATTCCCTAGCAAACTGATGTCAAATAAGTAAAAAGTTTTCTTATCTCAGATATCATTTTGAACTCATCAGTTATCGCAGAACAAATTTAGTTATCAACATTGAAAATTTGTGTTATCATCTGTTATCAACTTTTAAAAACGATTTTTGACAAACGTCACTTTATTCTAACAACATACTGACGTAAGCTGAATATTACAAGCATGTGATGGATATAAAATTGAGTTTCTGGAAAGAAACACTTCTTTAATCATTAGTGTATGAGTTTGATGTCACGTTGTTAGCTTAATTTGAAATTATATCAAAAGATTTGTTTATATTACAATTTTTTTTAAAAAATGTACTCGATGATAATAAAACCAGTTTATATTGTGTTATCCAACGAATTAATATGTTATTTCTTTTGTTTTTTTGGCTGTTTATTCAGCCTTAATGATAATATATTTAGTGATCAAACACTGGTTATCTGATATTAGAACTTGTTATCAATTTGGTTTAAACCTTTGCTCGGGTTCCTAACAACTTTTGGTGTCTTACAAGCTTGATTTCTTCGTTGTCAAGCGTAAGAGTTTTTTTTTTGTATTCCTAGTTTTCTGCGTTTGCCAAGCTGCATTATCGCTGATATAGATGCTGAAACTTCGAAGCCCGTGTCAGAGCTCCATGTTTGTATTCTATTGAGTATACTTTTTTGTATTATGGAAAATGGACGCGCACACATATTGCAAATTTTGTAGCCATCGCGATTGTAATATCATCAGCGTACATTTTTATGAACGTATCCTCTGGAATGAAGTTTTTGAAGCTATTTACAGCTAATAAGATAAAGGTGACGGCCATAACTGAGCCTTGAGGGACGCCGTTTTCTTGAATTTTAGAATCCAAAAGTTCCTAAAGTCTCCGCATCGGACTTCAAATTCTCGTCGCTTTAAAAATGCACGGCAGAAATTAGCCATATGAAAAGTTATTTCTGATTTTGCAATCGTTTTAAAGATTGATTTGTGCCATGTCCGATCGAATGCTTTTTGCAAATCCGGAAAAAATGGTTTCGGCATGTTTTCTGTTGTGTATTGACTCTCTGCAAGAGTTGTCTATGTATATAATAACGTTGGGCGCTTGTTTGATGTCCTTTTCGAAAGTAAAATTGGTCTACGCTGAGTATATGTTTTGTCTCCAAATAATCCATGAGCCATCTGTTAACCATACGTTCGAGTAATTTAAGGACACAGCTAGACGATCATATCGGTCTTAGATTGTCTGGGGTGTTGGGGCATTTGCCGAGTTTTGGGATAGAGATCAATATAGATTTTCTCCACATATCAGGGAATCTACCATCTTCCCTTATTCCAATAATGTTCGGGTAATGTAAAACGGTAGATGTGTAATCATCCAGTTATGAATTTCATCGGGTTCGGGTGACGTTCCAGTAAGTTTGTCTTCTTGGTATAGTAGTTCGCTCATGGAGAAGTCAATGTCCATGCTTGGATTATGCTGATATTTGAATTTGAGGGCGATTTGTTCTTCCTGTTTCTTTTTATGTCGGAATTGGTGTGTATACGAGTCATTTATGGAATCTTTGTGGAAATGGTTTGCTAGATGATTGGCAATGACAGTCGGATTAGTGATGATTCCAATGTTTGTTTCCATGGTCCAGATTTTGTTTGAAGAATTTTTGGCAGATATTGCCCGAATTCGTTTCCATGTCTTTTATTAGCGTATCTTTACATATATACGATGCATATTCCTCTCTTGGTTTTTGTTTTTCTTCTTCAATGATTTTCGGGGCTTTGATATAGCGGGTCATTCGTCGATGGCAGAATAGGGTGTCGTATCCTGGGGTTGAAAAGTTAGTTCAGCTGGTTGTTCGTGTTTTTTGCAAAGCGATAAGTGCTGGTCTATATTTACTTATCAGGATTTGCAATTCAGAGTTTTGCTTCCTGGCTCCGTTAAAGTTCCATTGGATTATTTTGATTGTCGTTTTGTTTTCCTGGGTTGACATTGTAGGTTCTGGTTATCTGTCAGTCACCCTATGTCTAGAGTCCAGCTGCTGATTTTTGAAATTACCGTCGTCATCCGAAATTAGTTGCCCTTCCATGTCGCTATCATCTTCGCAATCTTCCTGGCTCGTATTTTCTGGTTTGTTTCCTTTTTTCCAGGAGGAGAAGACAGTTAATTCTCGTATTGCATAGTTTTCCGTGCTTTTGATTGTTATTTTTTTCTCCCCAGCGCGGAAGTAACGATCTTTGATGAAGTTTTCAGAAGCAGATAATTTCTCATCTCCATGCGAAGCGCTAGGAGCGGACAGTAATTTTATTGCTAGAACACAAAGACATGAAGAGAAGGTGTATTGGACCTATCAATAAGGCAACGGCAGGCTTTGAAAATGAAAGATACAAGATTGAAAACGAGCGGAGGGCATTTGAACGGTAGTATCCGATCAGGCACATAACCCTTTGTCATACTACCCTATGCAGGATAGGCAAGGGGGGAAATCCCCTTGACTGACAAAAGGTTATGCAACCGATCGTGCTCTCATACTACCTATTGCTTGTTTCTAGTTCTAGCGATTTGTCCGTCTCCTAATACGTTTCGTTGCAGAAAATTCTCCATGTATCATGACGAAGAGAATCTCTCAATGTTACTTAGGACCTAATGCATTGTTCAGCTTAATTTATTGTTAGTGGAGGGGATTATTTTTATAAGCGAACAGATTGGGCCGAAACTTTTTCCACGCGTAGGGTTCATAGATATATAAACAAAAAACAATATTGAAAAATTCAGGGTTGCCAGTTTTCCTGGCAAACGCCAATTGAAGTTTTTCGATTTTCTCAAACATCACTTACTTCGAAAATTCATAACTCAAAAACGATAAATCGTAGAACGAATTTTAATTCCTCCCAACTCTAATGAACTTTTCTCAAAAATTTGGAAAAAATATAATCTTAATTTTTTTTTAAAAAGGGCCGGGAAACAACAACGTATCTTCTGTCCTAGTCCCGGTATTGAGTGGCCAGGAAGATCTTTAAGCATACCGCATACTCCGTGGATTCGTCGGCGTCTTCGATGTCTTCAACCTCCCAAAACCTCTTCATGGTCTCGGTAAGTGTGGCGGTGCTGACAATGCAGCACTACTGATCATTCTACTGTTCCTCGATGTCTCCTGGAATGACCCAACCGAAGTGCGTCTCTTGCAGGTCAGGCATCCTTCCTGATTTGAGCAGACGTAGGAAATGGGAAACGCCAAGCAGCATGTCAGGTGTATGGAACTCGGGGTCGGCTAGGAATATGCTGATTGGTAGTGGCCATTTTGACACGTTCAGCTGGGTCGTTGAGATGACTCCTGTCACCTTAGGAATCACCAGGCATTCGACAATCGTTGAGAAGTAGGAAAGTCTGGATTCAACTGCAATAACGATCTTTTCGCGGGCAAAGGTCATGACTGCGCAAGTTCCGGTGATGGGCACAAGCATCGGAATTCTTTGGAGGGACATGTGGTTTAGCGATGGCCTTCGAAATGAATCTCACCTGTGAACCAGAATCTAGCAGCACACGGCAGGGTATCTTTCTGCCACAGAGATCCCTCAGGTTTACGACAGCTGTCATTCCAACGGTCGGCCTTTTGGAACGACGGTATTTGACGATGAGTGAACAGATATTTGCGATTGCAATACTATTTGTACCGCTGAGTGGTGGGCGGACTTCTCGGGCTGCTTGGGTTCCTCATGCAGAAGGGTATGGTGCTTCCGCTGACACTTTATGCAGGTCTTGTTCGACGGGCACTCGGTAGATCGATGAATGCGGAAGGCAGTTGTAGCACAGGTTCAACTCCTTTACCGTAGGGCGTAGAAGTGGAAATGCTCATTGTTACACAAGTGGCAGGGCGTGATTTCATTGTAGGGATCATGGTGTGCCTCCTGGCTTGGGTGCTTCACGCTCGACGGCTTAGGGTGTCCTTCCTTCACGATAGCTACCTGGGGTCGGTTCTAGAATCTTTCCAAAATCTGACACTCGCTCTACAGGAATTCATAGTCTGATCGAAGTCCGGCAGCTTACCGTGTTCCTGTGTCCTCTCCCACAGCTGACGAGTCCTGCTCCTACAACTTCAGTGACGGAGTAAATTCCAGGATTTCTCGATGCACTGCGGTGTATTCCTGATAGTGCACATCGAGCTTCTTCGGGAAGACCTTCAGCAGCGTTGGAGTCATCTTCGAAGGACCATCTTCGGCTTCCTCTAGGCTGCGGCTGATGAACGTGACCCTACGTTTGACTTGGCCACGCTGATGGATCAGGAACTTCACGTCGATCGTGTCTCCTTCCCTTTTCTTCGGTGTGTGATCGAGTCCCATTTTGGCTCGTTAAACGTGCTCAACAGTCGCGACAGAACAACTTCATGGTACGCCAGTGATCGCGATGGTTTCGGATTACCACACGAGATATCACTTTTTAGATGACCGACGGTTGGTCGACTCCATGTCACCAGTAGTACCGATTAGCGCACTAATCGGCAGGTTTCATTTGACTGGTCACTACGTTGGCCCGAAGCGAAGAGTTGCTTCTTTTGGTTGTCTAGTTGACCAGAGAACCAGATACAGCTCAACGCTGTTCTGGATTTTTTGGAGCCGAACGTCCCCATTACCGTCACTGTATTTGAAAATCTGCAACTGTTCGTGTACCGGTGGTCGCCATGGTGAGTAGATTAAAGGTGTTTCAATACGGCTGAATCCTTAGCCAAGTTGGCTTTTCACATGAGCCAATGTTTGTTTGAGCTTTCCTCACCCATATACTGGTAAAGCTACATCATCTATACTTGCTCATAACTCAAATTATAATACATGATACCCTTAAGGGACGTTAAAATGATCGTCTTCATCAACATATACCTGCACAGTATCCCATAATTCTTGCTCAGTGACCCCGTCACTAAATCTGTATACTTAATCCACTAACATTTTCCAGTATCCTATCGTTCGATACACATCGGAAAGGCCAACTCCGCGAGCGTGCGATGCGTGATTTTCCGCCCGTGAAGAAGAATGAAAAGATTACCTGTTTTCTTGGCTGATAACCGCAGGCCATTAGCATTATTTATTTAGGAACATTCATTACCAAACCATCCACCGAAGGCCGTTGTTGGGTTGGAACGCACGTGAATACACATAGGGTAAAGGTGGCTGTTGTGGTCATCCCAAAACTATAGGAACGCGGTCTGCCAGAATTGATTCATTTACCCTCAGTTCAAATTAAGAAGGACGCGGCGCTTACGTATCAGTCTGTTGACCGAGTGAAGGCGTGGGAGTGTTGGTGGAAGACGTGGAAACACAAAACATGGCTCCACGGGAAAAGGAACGTGATGAGGGTAGAACCCATCACGGATCAATCCAAACCAATAGATGTTACCGAAATTTCTGTTAGTTTCGTAAGCTTTGACTGAAGCAAATCAAAGCCGAAGCCACGTATCCCGCTGTTCTGCTTATCTATAAATTTATCATCCTCATTGGTCACAAATGAAGACAGCTTTTGTACACATTCGTTAGGGACTCGTTGTTGCCATTAAGCCACCCACCCACCCACGAGCTGGTGAATTGTTGCATTGATGTGGGTGTGGCTGTTCGAGGATAGTTGGCAAAAAAAACAACTCTGGAATTCACCAATGGATGGCAAAAACGTTCAGCGGACTGACTTCCTGTTATTGATGGCAATAAAGACCGGGCTGCGTTCGTTTAGCGGCAGCGGATACGAGAGATTCCCATTTTTATTGATGACAGCTGGAAGAGTAGTGTGAGCAGTCTATATGACTTCAGTTTGTTCCGGTTCGTGTTTTTCCCCTGCTCTCGATGATATAATTGATCGACTCTGTCGGTTCGTTTATTGACTGAGTTGGAATCAGTGTTTCATTGATGTGCGATTTTTTAATTTCAAAATGGAGAAGTGGAATGTGATTGAAAAGGATGATTTGTTAGGAACACAACAAACACGGAGATGGTGTGAGCAAAATCATGGGTGATATTGGCTGTATGTTTTTTCACATGGTTTGAACTGATTCTAGTGTCGTTTGGAATGACATGAAATTAATCTAATTATGATTGCATTTTCGGGGTGCAAAACTATACGCAGTTTCCAGCAGAGTTTCCAGCTGGGCGAGAGAAACAATAGCTATAAAATGTGTCATGTATGTATGTATGTATGTATGTATGGTAGCCACCATCCCCTCTAGCCCTTGGCTTGGATGCAGCTCCACTTAACAGCAAGATCAAATTGGGCCACCGATCTGAATTCGCACTATCGCTGTATGAAGGGCTAAAAACGGAGGGGTGGACCCGTAAGCAGAGACACTTACACGAAATCCACGGAAATTAAGAATCTCCTTCCAACGATATGATCCAACAAATCGAATAACACAATTCGCAATACTCATTAAGCTTTCTACAGGATGGCTTGTTAAGAAGGGCGCGTCACTCTCCCTGAAACTGTTGGAGTAGAACTCGCAGCACCACACTCGAATCGGTAGGATAAGAAATGATACTGTTTGTTCCCTCCTAGACTCAGGCAGTCAATCAAACCATCGTCCAGTTTCAGCTTGAATGATACCCTGGTGCTCCTCCCAACCCAGTATTTATTATATTTATATAAATATAGATGTAATGTAATAATAATATGTTATATATGATTATATAGTAGAGCAAAAAATTATATAAGGATATTTAGTTAAATTATGTAATAGTTGGAGTTCACGAGCCTATGATAACCATGTTAAACTAAATTAATTAACCTGCTGAAATAATAATATTAAGGCAGTAATAATAATATGCAGCTTAGTACCACTTTGTATCACTGATGGGTGACTGTATCTCTGAATGTGAAGGTCATCTTGTTATTCATTGAGGTATAAATATCAATAAAGCATTCAATTGTATATAAAACCATAATATTATATTATTACGTATTTAATCATGACATATAGATATATAACCTTCTGGAATGAAGAGCATTTATTAATTTTGATTATTATTTGATATAATGTAATAAAATAATTATACCGGCCGGATCACCAAACTGAAGCAATTAAAATTTTATTAATTATTTTATTACTTCTTCCATAATATTATATTTATGATATGCAATTAATAATGATGAACAGCTGTGTTCCTCTGAACCGCTCAAATAGTAGTTGATGATCGTGTACTGAAATGTTAAGGTCATATTACGCCATTTAATGGAAAATATAATGAAGGAATTAAAGGTTGAGTGGTCGAGAGAGTCGTCAACATTTCTATTAATGAAAATATGCTAGAGCTTGTAAAAACATGCATCATATAATAACACATACTAGTATCTACACATCTATATATACATCCATTGCTACTTTCGAGAAGGCTACCTGACGGTGCTAGATACAGCTGAAAATTGATCCCCATTCTTACTGCTGCTTCTACCAGAAGATGATCATCCTATAACCGCAAGACCTCCTCTCCTAAACTGTATGGTACCTGAGAGAAATTTACCTTTCTGGCGTAATACATGTAATGAAATATACAGAATTAGGCTATGAATAAACAATGTCCTATATGATGATGATGATGAAATACTACCATCTATTGTAGCAAGGTAACTTTCCATAGCAGTGGAATAATCTGAAAAACGATTTGATCAGGATTCTACTGTTGATTGCAGATCTTCAAGCTCCTGTATGAAGGGCCGTAACGTTTGGGCGGGCCCGTAAGCAGAGACACTTACGCGAAACCCGCGAATAAAGGGAAGAGAATCTCCTTCCAAAAGCAAGTTCACACATACAGCATTAGAGTCGAGCCCTCGATTGACAGAATAAACCCAATAGATGGGGTCGAAGAGCCCGCCCTCGTTCCACGAAATGTTAACAATAGGGAGGAGGCAGTCCCATGCTCCCTATCCAAATCTGTTTCACTTGGGTGCCCTGATGGTCCCCCCCGTTATATATTATGTCGATATGATGATATTCAGTATATTTTGTAATGGTGTAATGTTGATTACTTACCTTGTGCTAGAAAATTTGTCTGAAAGTAAAATTGGTTAGGTTTATACCGTTCTTTATTGCTCTGTGTTGTCTCGATGTTACTGCATTCGAAGAGTTGACTTTAGGATGACGATATGATATTGCTCGTGTTCATAGAATAGGGAAGAGAATAGAAAGGAAAAGGGATTAGTGATTGGTAACACGCTATGCGCATGTGAGATTTTCATGGTGATATTCTCACAACGGCCGTTCAGAATGGTTCGACGGATACATATGAGAGATCATAACAGGGCAATGATCCCCCATCGCATCTTCAAGTGATCATTACAAGCTGTCCATTTGGTTCAGGCACTTTTGAACGTTGATGGGGCAGCCGATTCACACATGAAATCTGCCGCGACCAACTCGACAGAACGCGCCCATACCCCTTTCTGAACCGAAGGGCAGGGAGCTATAAAATGTGTCATAGGGACAAAACGTTGAAATCGTCAAAACATCGGAAGAACTAAATGTCGAAAAGAACAAATTATAAAAGGGAATTAGGTCGAAATTATGCATTTGGAATAGTAAGGCACCGGAAGTTTGTCCAAATACACTTGTGTCAACTGAATACTTTATCGAAATTGACGAAAATAGACGTTTTGTACTTTCAACGGGTTGGTATTCGAGGATTTGTCGCTTCGAAATTTTGTTCGTTTGACGTTTTGGGCGTCGAGCACACTTTCATAGAATATTCATTAATGTGTTAACGATGCTCATCAAAGGATAAAGAGAGTAGGAGTCATTCAAAGTTTGAGTTTTGAGTGACTCGACTTTCGACGAAATTTAGTTAAAGTCGACTCAAACAAAAGTCGACTTTCGACGAATGGGCGCATCTTATGTGATAAACCCTGTGAAATCGAAAGGTGCTGGTTTCGTGCTGTATTGAGGTCTAGAAATATTTCAGTTTACTCCACTTCACTCTAAATTTGAGTTTTTCAGTTTTTACCACTAAAACTACAATCACCCATGTGAAGTTTGGTAAATCGAATGGTGATGCTGAAAAGGAAAGTTACTAGTTTTCATCTGAGATATAAAACATATAATTAGGCCCTTTCGAACCTTTTAAAAAAATATGTTTGGATTCAAATCACTGGCATCACTGACCTCGGACTCAGACTCCGCTGCATCTTCGAATTTATCGGAATCGTTATTTGCGATCAGCACGGCTGCATTCTCGGCGAAGTAAAACTTTAGTTTTTGCGTAAACTTTCATTTTCTTGAGATGGCTTGACACTTCAACGTTTCGACGTTGCTTCTATGTGAGTCATATTTGGATCGGACCATGCTAACGACATATGCCTAATATCCGCACAGGTAAAAAGAAACATTGAATTTTCTGCGTTATCTAATGCACATAAAGGGAATGCTAGATTTGGCAGAAAATTATAGGATATTTCATGTAAATTTAAGCCAGATAACGCCTGAATCAAGGCTGTTGTATGAAAGATTGCAAACATTGTTGTATGCAAACATTGTTTACGCCTCCTTTGGCTTAAGTTTGCTTGAAATTAAACGAAGCGAAATTTTACGCGCTTGTTAGAATTAATTATTTTTTTCTGTGCGTCAAATTGTGCTCTGGTGAAGTTTTTCGCGCAAGATGAGCCCTGGCGTGCTTATAACGTTTGTGATAACGTTCTCCCGATTGCTCGTCTTTGAAGCTTAGTGGGTACGGCTGTATCGAAGTAAAAGTAATTCATTATATGTTTAATAAACAACATAAATAACATTGTTTATAGAATAGCTCTTGTAACTTTATAAATTTCGTCCAGTTCAAATCTCAAATTTGTGTACATACTGATCGCTTAATCAATTCCGGCAAATGGCTGTATTTGTGAGGAGATGTAGGAAAACGTTTCACAAAATCGAATTCCTTAGTCACAAGCTTCTCGATGCCGTTGTAGAGATTTTCAACCTTTTTAGCATCCAATTTTCTCATGTGCACAACAGCTAATCAGTCGAATTTTCTCCACAACTTCTTCAGAATTTGCGAAAAAGTGCCTGGATCACTTAAAAGACTGCGAGCCATGTGGCAATTGTTACTACTGTCGCTTCCTGCAATCTTCGGACGGTTTACACGGTGTTCAATAAGTTCGAATACAAGTTTTCATCATTGCGTAGGTATGCGCCATGTACATATTCTGCATTGGTATTGGTGTCAGCTTTAGCTTCATTCATACGCTACCGAATGTGCGCGGTGTTGACATTCTGTTAGTTGTTGTTCGTTTGTTACGCGCGATGAAAGAGTATCGGGACTTCGTAATTAAGCGTTTTTTGAACGGTGAGCGACCCGGCGATATATTCCGGCTGCTGAAATCGCATGGGTCAAGCGGAACTTTGTCTACACGACCATCAGGCGATACCGGGAGACGTCCTCGACCAATGACCGTGCGAGATCCGGTCGGCCGCGTTCAGCGAGGACGCCACGGGTCATCAAGATCGTGAGGGAGCGAATTCGGCGCAAAAAGAACCGCTCAATCCGGAAAACGGCTGCAGATCTCAACGTTTCCATTGGAACCGCTCACACCATACTCACCAAGGACCTTGGTTTCAGGCCTTACAAAAACGTAAGGTCCATGGCGTTTCGGAGGCTACCAGCAAAAGCGGTTGGATCGAGCTAAGAGGATCCTCTCGGCACGCTGGTCAGGAGTTTGTTTTTTCGGACGAGAAACTGTTCGTGCTGCAGCAGCCGCACAATGTGCGAAATGACCGGGTGTGGGCGCCATCGAGGGACAGCATTCCTGAATCCAATATAAACATCCCTCGGTTCCAAAGTGCCGCGTCGGTGATGGTTTGGGGGCAGTATGCAAACGTGGTAAGCTACCCTTGGTGTTTATTGAAAAAACGTCAAAATCAACGCGGCGTACTACAAAACTGAGGTTTTGGAAAAGGTTGTTGCCCCCAGTCTCCGAAGCCTCTACGGCGATGAGCACCACGTGTTCCAGCAGGACGGTGCACCAGCCCATACGGCAAATGTGGTTCAAGCTCTGGTGTCGGGACAATTTAACCGACTTTCTGGACAAAACTTTGTGGCCTCCAGCTCCCCGGACTTGAATCCTCTCGACTTTTTTGTTTGGTCCTATATGATGGCGAAGCTGAACGAATACAAGGTCAGCACTTTGGATCATTTCAAGACGGTAATTCTCAAAATCTGGGACGAAATGCCCATGCAGTCCGTGCGTGCTGCCTGCGACGCGTTCGAGAAACGTTTGAAGCTCGTTAAGGAGTACAAAGGGGGGTCATTCCAAGAGAAATGTTGTAAACGTTCCTTGTAAACATAGCTTTCAATAACATAAATCCAAAAATAAAAAACATGTTTTCATTTTTTTAACAAATTTTGAAAGTGTATCCGAACTTATTGAACACCGTGTAAATTCATTTCGATCTCCTCAACATCACTATAGAGCGCTCTATACATCTCCTTAGTGCGTTGTTCAGTTTCCTTTGCCTAGGTCAACGATCTCGTATGGCAAAAGGTGTATAACTGTGGATTCGGGGTAAGGGGTATGTAATGTTAGCCTAGCTCCTTCATTCGGCCTATGTACCAAATGTGTCATTAATTTAGCGATAATCAACAGAATCACGTTGCTATTAGGATGACCGATGATATCCGAAGCAATTGAGACGATATTAATCAACGTATAGTTGTTCGCTTCCGCGTAATTTTCGATTTTTTGAACTTTTGGGGCATCAGGATTTCACCGGTTAAGCTGAACAGATGATCTACACGATCTTCAAGTGATCTAAATTTGGCTTAATTGAGCCGATAAAGCAAGCAATGCAGTCTGAATGTGCAGAAAATAAATCCACGTTGCAAACTAACTGCTCATATTGCTGAAATAACAATGATTTTACGAGAAAATTGTAGACCTAATGTTGGGGACATATTTTTTTGTATGTTCCCAATTATGGCCTGTTGTATCAATAACGTAGTAAAAAGGTTGTTATTGGAAAATTTAAAGTGAAAATGCATGAGTTTGCGGTTGTTTATTTTCAAGTGCCTCATCTTAACACAAACCGAAGGAACAAAATCATTTTAAAGTGAATTATAATGTTTCCATTATTGAATTGCTAATAAATCATACATGAACATCATTTAAGTGTTTGGAGGTAGTTTTACTTGAGTTTGTTTTGTGGATTGTTGTATTAAGTAAATCAAATACAGCTTACAATGCACAGTGGGAAAAAAGTGCCCAAATCGCGAAAGAATTCTATATCTCAGCTCGGAGTGAAACGATTTCTGTAAATGTTACCTTAAATTGAAGGAAAATTTCCAAGGAATCAAATGGACATGGTCTCATTGACCGCACGGAACTGCTTGGGGAGCAAATGAGCTCATTATACCCTGGTTCCTCTAATATTTTCTTGTTGTTTAAAAATTTCTTTGCTCGGTGTGACTCCAAATCAACAAAATGATGCTAGTCCTATGTAAAATTTCTAAGAAAATCGATTAAAGTTAATTTCGTTCACCGCACGGCTCTGTGAATGAAGATATGGCTGATTTTACCCGGATTCCCCTAATATTTTCTTGTTGCTCACAATTTGCTTTGCTCGGTGTGACTCAAGATCAACAAATTAATGCTAGTTCTTTGTAAAATTTGCTGGAAAATCGCTGGAAATTGGTTTCATTAACCGCACGGCCCTGTGAACGTAGATATGGCTGATTTTACCTTGATTCTCTTAATAGTTTTGGGTTCATCATAATTTTCTTTGATCGGAATGACTCAAGATCAACAAATTAAGGCTAGTCCTTTGTAAAATTTGCTGGAAAATCGATTGAAATGGGTTTCGCTCACCGCACAGCTCTGTAAACGAAGATATGGTCGATTTTACCCCAATTCCCCTAATTTGTTTGTGTTATTCAGAGATTGCTTGGTTCGGTGTAACTCAAGAACAGCAAAATAATGCTAGCCCTATGTAAAATTGCCTGAAAAATTGATTGGAGTTGGTTTCACTAATCGCACGGCTATGTGAATGAAGATATGGCTGATTTTACCCTGATTCCCCTGATATTTTCTCTTTTTTCAAAATTTTTTAAAAAATGAGGTAAGTCCCATGTAAATTTCCTGGAGACTTGATTGGAGCTAGTTTCACCACTCTGTGAATGAAGATATGACACATTTTAGCCTGGTTCCCCAAATTATTTCTTTTTAATTCAGAAATTTCTTTGGTCGGTGTAACTCAATATCAACAAATTAAGGTTAGTCCTATGTAAAACTTTCTAGAAAATCGATCGGAGTTGATTTCGTTTACCACACAGCTCTGTGAGGTAGAAAATATGGCTAATTTTACCCTGATTCCCCTTATATTGTTATGTTATTCAGAAACTGCCTTGCACTGTGTGACTCAAGATCAACAAAACTATGCTAGTCCTATCAATTTTTTTTATACAATCGATTGGTTCCTTTGGCCGTGCGTCTTAGAACGAAGATATTGAACATTTCACTTTGATTCCCCCATATATTTTCGAAATAAACAAAAAAATCATTATTAGTAAACATGGTACCGCTCAAACTAAAAACTGTCTCCTGCCTACTTTATACTGTTCAGGTGCTAACAGCTGACAGCACGAATGAATTCAATGAACTTCTTTGCATTCATCTTGATTGTCCTCGTCTCTTTTACTCACATTTTGACAGTTACCGAGTTCCTTGTTATCTCTTTAACTCTTACCGCAAAAAGTAAGGTTAGTTTTCCTTGGATTGGCAATGGATGAATGCACCGAATGAACTGAACGAAATTTTTGAAGTTTAAGAGGTACCGTGTCGTCATATAAAACAGGTTCTAGGTCCGTCTAACCTTGTCACGTTTTGATGGACTTCAAATTATGGTCGTCACGTTCACCTTCTTACTGGACGTAATTAATGGCCTTCTAGAATAAACTTACTCTATGACTTATTATTTCTTAGTCCGCTTTTCTCCTTATTCATGTTTACTTATTCTCCTCAGTTTGTAATATTTTCATAATTAAAAAAAAATATGTGTAAAAATGAGTGAGCAGGAAACCAGAGTGAGAAAAAATGAGTCAAAAGCTGAGTTAATTCTTAAAACATGTTTTCGTATGACGACACGGCACCACCCGACACGGTTGGAGATTACCACCATTAAAATTCAAATCTTTCGTTCTGTTCATTCGACACAAAAGAGTTTGTGCTGCAAATCTTTCATATATTTTGGATAGTTTGTTCAAAATGTTTTCAAATTGTGAAGTTGTGGGTATTTATTTGAAAAACTGTAATAAACAGACTGTTTTTGATTTTGTTCAGCAAAATGTGCAATTGAAATAAAATATATTGCATAGAAGTGTGGATGTATGGATGCGTACATTCAAATTTCATTGGAGAAATGTTGTCCATATAATCGATTTTTTGAACGAAATTGGCTGGATTTGCGTTCCAGGTAAGTCCGATTTTCCATATAAGAAAATTGATGTAATTTAAGAAGAGGTCACTCAATTTTGTCGATCTTGAGTCACATCGAGCAGAGATATTTCTGAATAACACAAAAATATTAGGGTAATCAGAGAAAATTCAGCCATACCTTTAGTAACATAGTAGCAACAATCAATATGTAACTAGCGATTTGAAATTGGTTCACTGTTGTAGAACCCCTTGGTCCGAATTACACCTTGAAGCCAGCACCTTGTTATACAGCGCCTTTGTTATGATTTGCTGTGTTATTTTGACAGAGTATTTGAGAGTGTGTTCATGTGAGTTCATTATAAGGGGTGCATTATTGAGCTTGGGACCGAGCTTGGGACGATGTTCTAGTACTGACTGAGCCAAGAAAAAAATCGTTTTTGTATGGGACCTACTGGTCATAGACTAACTTATGATAGTAGTGCGGTGAATGAAACCAACTCCGATTCTGGAAAAAAATGACATAGGACTAGCCTTATTTTGTTGCTGTAAAAACACACCGAACAAATAAATTTCAGAATCACACAAAAATACTAGAGAAATTAGGGTAAAATAAGCCATATCTTAATTCACAGAGCCGTGCGATTAGTGAAACCAGCTCTAATCACTTTTTCATGCAATTTTACATAGGACTAGCCTTATTTTGTTGTTCTTGAGTCACAGCGAACCAAGCAATCTCTGAATAGCACAAAAATATTGGGGGAATCGGCGTAAAATCGACCACATCTTCGTTCACAGAGCTGTGCGGTGAACAAAACCAATTTCAATCGATTTTCCAGCAAAATTTACAAAGGACTAGCCTTAATTTGTCGATCTTGAATAACTCAGATAAACAAAAATTATGATGAACACAAAACTATTAGGGGAATCAGGGTAAAATCAGCCATATCTTCATTCACAGAGCTGTGTGGTGAGCAAAACTAACTTTAATCGATTCTCCAGAAAATTTCACATCAGACTAGAATCATTTGTTGTTCTTTAATCACATCGAGCAAAGAAATTTCTGAAAAACACAACAATATTAGGGGAATCAGGGTGAAATCACCTTTATCTTCATTCACAGGGCCGTGCGGTTAGTGAAACCAACTCCAATCAATTTATCAGGCAATTTTATATAGGACTAGCCAATTTTTGTTGTTCTCGAGGCACACCGAACAAAGCAATTTCTGAATAACACAAATATATTAGGGGAATCGGGGTAAAATCGACTATATTTGCGTTCACATAACTGTTCGGTGAGCGAAACTCATTTCAATCGATTTTCCAGCAAATTTTACAAAGGACTAGCCTTAATTTGTTGATCTTGAGTCATTCCGATCAAAGAAAATTATGATGAACCCAAAACTTTTAAGAGAATCAAGGTAAAATCAGCCATATCTACGTTCACAGGGCCGTGCGGTAAATTATACCAATTTCCAGCGATTTTCCAGAAAATTTTACAAAGCACTAGCATTAATTTGTTGATCTTGAGTCACACCGAGCAAAGAAAATAGTGAAAAACATGAAAATATTAGGGGAATCAGGGTAAAATCAGCTCATTTGCTCCCCAAGCAGTTCCGTGCGGCCAATGAAATTGCGTTTCCTTCAAGTCAAGGTAACATTTACCGAAATCGTTTCACTCCGAGCTGAGATATAGAATTCTTTCGCGTTTCGGGCACTTTTTTTCGCAATTCCTTAATTCATAAAACTAGAAAAAACCGTACAAAGACTGCATTTAGTAATAAATCCATTGAATGGGACGAAGTTGCATCCATGACGAGACCCAATTTGGCGCCAATAGACCGACATTAAATCCATATCCCTCGAATGTTTCTGACTTTTTAAAACGAGTTGTGTAACTTTTCGTGATACATTCTACCAAATGTCTTATCAAACATATCTTTGTCAGTGTTTTACTAGTTGAATCTCGCCTACAGCTTAAACACTTTATGATTTATAATAAAAAATGTAATCGATGGTTGCATAATAGGCTGAGTCAAGGGACACATACCCTTATTATTTTGTCAGGTGTTTGCTGTACCTATCTCTGGTACCTTCGAACAGATCACTAATGCCGTTTTCGGGTTTAAACCTGGGTCAGGTCTGACTCTGACTCGCAATTACCGAACGAAAACAGATCCAGAGTCGAGTCAGTATGATGGTATTAGTGCAAAACATAAACACAAACAAACATAAACATTGTATTTTGACAGTTTACGTTTGTGTGTGTCGGTGAATCCAGGTTGGAACTCAATAAAAGTTGAGAGCGAAACTCATCGATGTTGGGTCGAATCCAGATCCGACCCGATTGAATAAAAAAAAAATGTTTTGACAGTTGCTAGGGCAGTTGTATATAAAAAAACGGTATAAAAAAACAAAAAATATTCTCGAACGCATTAGTTAGCATTCCGATATAATGAAATATTCTAGACTTAGGGAACGTCCATTAATTATGTCACGCAAAAAATGACTTTTTTAACCCCCGTCCCCCTCTTGTCACGTTTTTTGTTTGGCCTTCCAATTTTTTTGTATGAATCGTCACGTGTTCCCAATTCCCCTCTTCCCCCTTACTGCGTGACATAATTAATGGACCTTCCCTTATTACACTTAGAGCTCATCAATATGTCTGCGCATTTGCAGTAATAAGCATTCTGATTAAGTTTCAACTATATCGATTCACTTAAAACCGAAATTTTTGTATTCAAAAAGGCAAAAATTGATATTTCGCCATTTGGTCACACATCTATCACTCCTGATTTTGGGTGGAAAATGTATTATGTAAAAAGCTATACGTAATGGGTCATTATGTTTTATAATCTTGAAGAAATATGCAGTTTTTTCGAGAGATACCTTCTTTTGATTCTTTGACAGCAAACTCAAAAATTGAGTTGATCCACTTTTTAGCGAAAATTGAGTAACATTTCCGTGTGAGAAAAAGAGTACAATTTTACTCAAAAATTGAGTAAAATGAAACGGGAGTGGATGTTATTTTGACAGAATATTTGAGGGCGTGTTGGTGCGTGTTACGTTAAAAAAACACACTATTTTAAAATCTTTTTAAGCGTATTAGAACGATTGTGATTAGGAAACTAGCTCGCGTTTACTAGTGAGAATTTTAAAAAAGTGTTTAAATTTTTTATTTTTGAAAAAGTGATCAAATGAAGTGTTAATTTTTAATTCTCCTAGTTTCCCAACCAAAATATATAATCATTTTCTTCAGGACTATCTAGCCGCTGATATCATCCTGAAAAAACTTATCAAACTATGCTACAATATTGCAGCATTAATTTAACCGTGAATTCGAAAAACTTGAACACCCCTCATTTTGTAGATATATTCGACAATTCAAGCAAAACAATGCATTAGGTCCTAAGTAACAATGAGAGACTCTCTTTGTCGACTTTCTCTGTGTGCTCCTACGGCTATGTAGAAACATGTGCAAAACAGTACGGTAATATAAAGTGTGATACGTTCAATACGTTGAAAACATCACCAAATCGTTTAATAGATAAGCTATTAACCAAAGAGAAAGTCGACAAAGAGAATCTCTCATTGTTACTTAGGACCTAATGCATTGTTTTGCTTGAATTGAAGAGAGACCAGAGTACTTTGTAGGTGTTGGTGTATGAATTGTTCACTTTCACGCTCGTTCAGATCTACTCTAAATTGAGTAACTTTCACCCAGTTTCGTATTTCCATGCTAAATGTCAAAAACTGAGTAACTTGAAATAAGGAAACTGAGTAAATGCCAGTGCTGTAAAATGTCATTTCGTGCAATTGGATAAATTTACCAATAACTTTATTCGACAGCTGAATTCATGTACATGGTGTGTCATAAAATTGAAGCCCTTAACAAATTCTACAACTTTGTCTAACAGTGCATTGCCCTAACTGGTATATAGAAAGTGTAATATTCACTGTTATATTCAAATGATATTCATTGATGAATATCATTTGAATATTCAGATATTTCACTGTCACGTCTAAGATTTAACAGTTAGAATAATACATAGTGAAACAAATTTATGAAACTAAGCAAGCACTACAATTTCTCCATACGTGCTATTGTGAAAATCAGCTCCTGGAACGAGTTGTTGCCAAATTTAGAGCATTGGGCCGAAATGAATATTTACAGCACTGAAAAATGCTACTCTGGTTGTAAAAGCACTGTATTTTAAAAATAGTGTAACTATAATCAAACTGTTCAAAGCGAAAAACGTGGTGTGCGTTACCAAAGTATGCAACATGGGAGTATTGTATGTTGTAATCGACAACAAAAAATTGACGTCCAAGTGTCAAATTGGCATTGTTGTGCCAACTTATTTCTGCATGGTGATGGATTTTGTTTACTGTGTTTTATACAAAACAATGTACCACAGTTCTAGAGCATCGTTTCACGAAGCCGCACGTGCAGAGGATGTTGTAAATTGTACATCAAAAGGCCAACCGCCCATGGTTGGATCTAAAACTTTTAATTTGATTAGTGTTGTTGAATCAATTTGTTTATTTTTTAAATTTTAGAATAAAAAAACACTCTGTTTGGGCGTATCGGGTTTAATGGAAATGAGAAGCTTTTACCCAGATTTTTTAACAGGCTAAAATTAGATACTGAGTAATATTAACTTTAATTTTGAAAAGAGACCTTGTAAATCAACAATGAGTAACCCTTTAATTACTCTAATTAGAGGACTTCAACTTTTAACGAAACTGAGTCTTTTTCTACTCAGTTTTGAGTAACTACAAACGGGTGTGCTATTTTGTTTTTCGCATTTTCTATTCAGTTCTCAAAATGGCGTCCAAGCAGGAAGAGCAGTCCAGGAAAATCCAAATTATCCCCACGCCGACTTGGCGAAATCACTTAATATTGCCAAATCAACCGTGACAAATGTTTTAAAATTGTTTGGAGAACGTCTGACAATTACCAGGAAGCCGGCATCAGGAGGAAATAAAAATCAATAGTGGCCAACATTTTCAAACGCAATCCCCATCTTTCCATCAGAGATATCGGAAACAAATTGGAAATGTCCTACACAACAGTTCAAAGAGCAAAGAAACGAGCTGAGCTGTCATGTAACTGTCATGACATATAACGTTACAGAGACATCAAATTGAGATGATAAGCAAAACACAACAGCCAAAGGAAGAGCGCGAGTTTGTTGACCAAGTTTGATTGCGTCGTAATGGACGATGAAACATACGTCAAGGCTGATTTCGAGAAGCTCCCAGGTCAAATCGGCTACCGGAAAATGAAAGGTTCTAGATAACTTTAAGCAGAAAAAAATGTTAATGTTCCCGAAAAATTACTTGGTTTGGCAGCACATTGCCTGCCAAAATGCTAAAAATCAAAAAGTTTCGTGGGAACTGGCACTGCCATCTAAGATTTTTATGTAAAGAAATGCTTGCAAAAACGCTTATTGCATTTCTTTTTGAACCATAGTTGTTCCGTGCTGTTTTGGCCAGATCTCGCTTCTTGTCACTACGGAAAAATGGCTCAAGGGAACTCAAACAACAGTTGGAAGTTGGAAGTGAAAAACTGTTCAAGGTAAACTGGTGTTCAGCATCAAATAAGGTATATATAACAGCGATGCAAAACTTGATTGAAGGTGTGAAACGTAAAGCCCGACAGTTCGCATTTGGAAAATCGGAAAACCTACGAACTTAAAAAAGAAATGAAGATTTTTCATTTCTTAACAAACTGATGTGTGTGCACTGAATCATGTTTGACAAATTTTTGTCTGTTCCACCCTTTAACCTCGCCGGCTTTGTGTGTTTTTGGTCACTTTTGTCGGCTTTCTCTGGCTGTCGTCCACTTAGCTAGCTGTCGATTCGACTCTTGCGTGAACTGATGAAAATGTTGTAGTGCTGAAAAGTAGCGCGACGATGTTTTGTTTTGTTCGACTGTGAGCAAACGAGGCACCCATTTTACGAACAATTTTCTCATACCCAATTGCCATGCAACATTGAAAAGCACTTCCTTTTATTATCTTTCTGGTGTCAGCTATCTAATGCAACTTCTTAGTTTTTATTTTCTATTTTCAAAAGTGTTTGTATTTAGAAAATAATGTATATATACGGCAAGTGACGAAGGTTTTTTTACAGTCAAGTATTAGTACACAACAGAAGTCTGCACATTGTAGACAAAATACGCGTAACTGTCAAGATAAGCAATAAAGAAAGTATGAATTAAATGGAAAATTAATAATCTTTCTACTCATTTTCTAGTTTAGATTTGATGTTAAATTTTGTAGAATCTGGTGTAAAATTTTAGTTTCTAATTAAGATTTGACATTTCATAAAAACACATATAATTGACTGATATTTATTTTTAAGTCTTCAAGTCTTAACCTGCAACAAGGATTGCAACACTTGTAATGTTAATTTTAGAGAGTGTTTGTTTGAAACAAATCATTTTGAACTCAATTTCACCGTTGTTGTTTTTTTTATCCCGAACCGTTTTTTTATTTCCAGTTTTTTAATTGACACCCGTTATAAATTTGATGACCAAGTGACATTCCCTGCAAACGCCACCGTTGATGATGATGGGGAGAAATACATCACGCTCTCGCGCACAAGACTCACGCTTTCCGAGTCAATATTTGCCCAACCGTCAGACAACAAACAAAACCACGGAAGACCGAGACGTGGATGGTGACAGTGTCCAATATGCGACAGCTTTCATTCCCCCTGGGTCAATCACGGCAGAGAAATTCAAACCTCCAATCAATTCATTGTCACCATCCCCAACATGACTGGTGTCAGTAGAAACCAAGACCAAATGGAAAAAATAAACACTATCATCAATTAAAATGGAACCATACCGGAGTGCTTTGATTGGACCATTTTCCAACATAACAAATACAGCTCTGGAAAGCTGGAGATCTCTTCATTTTCCAGTCCACTTACCCGGACGATGCTTTGATTTCGACCTCCGGCCAGGAGGGTCGTCGCTTCCACATCGAAAAGGAGGGCTTGTCGGGTGAGGTCGGATTGATCGGAGAGTTACGTCCCCGGAACGAACCGGTACGCCCGGGGGGAACCAACGTGTCCAAGCCACGAGCCGACGACTGTCGACGCATCGGAGAGGTACTGCCAACCGCACCGCCGGCCACTCCCGCTGCACCGCCAGCGCCTACACCGCCGGATCCGGCCACTGTGAGGTTGGTGCTGCTGCCGGCTCCAACTCCGCCACTTGCTCCGATGTTACCGCCACCGCCCACGCCAGCCCCGCCGATTGAGCCTCCAGGTCCGGACGGTGTCACCACTTTGGGATAACCTGGAGAGAAACAAATGGAGAGGAAGAGAGTGTTAGACAGAGATGGGAATAAGTGTGCATTAGATGACGATGACACTTCAATTAAGAACTTGGAAAAACAAAGGCGTAACGATGGTGCTTGGGACGAGCTTCGAACGAGTGTGTTGTTTGGTTAGTGTGGGGTTTGTTTTTTTCCAAGCATTGGGTGAGGGTGGTTGAAGGCATTTTCCACTGTAATGAATATATGAGTATGTTGATGGTTTTTGTAGTTGTTTTATCGGATTTGATTCAAGGTGCAACCACTGCCTATGAATTGTTTAGTGGTGTTTCGAACGATGTTGAATCTGGTGTTTGCTCTTTGAATAACATATATTTGTTCATTCAATGATGAATTCAGAAGTACTCAGTGGAATAAATAATTAAATATCAGTTGTTTAAAACGAATGTCGATTACACATCTAGAATAGTGTAACGTTCTTTACGATCTTCTATTTATTCTTCTTGTTCTTTCTCCGGTGTACCATAACTTCTAGACAAAATAGTCATAAGGTCGAAAGTAGCATTTGTAAACAATGACATCTAGCGTATTTTTTTGGAATCTACTTGCTCCCACAAACAAAATAGTACCAAAAACAGATACATAGAGGGAGTTATTACCTTCTCGTTGGTAGTGGATATAGATGTTAGGAACCTGGCATTTCTAGGAAACTTACGTTTGAAGTTATTGTTTACAAATGTTACTTTCGAGCTTATAACTACGAAAAAAGCATCGTCAACATAGACTGTCTAACGCACAGAGGGCATATAGTCTTACTCAAGGGCTCTTAACTAAGACTATATGCCCTCTGTGCGTTAGAAAGTCTACGTTGACGATGCTTCTTTTTGCTATGGGTCTCATTAATCCAATTTGGCCAACTCCCTCAAATAAAGTTATGATTTTGAGTTTTAATCAGTTCGATTAGGGAGGTGATTTTGTTAGCAAACGAAAATTCACTTTTTTTATATTAAAGCTTGGACAGTGGAGTGTCAAATGCTTTGCTGTTTATAGTTCTTCGCACCATTCACATTGCGCTATATCCACGATTTTCATACGTTTTAGCTAATATTCCGAGATGGCATGGTTTACCATTTATCAGTTTATCAGTTTGATGTTGCTTACTTTTATAGACTGTTCCGAAAAATATAAAAACTCTTTCTTTCTCAAAGAGAATAGACAATACTGTGATTTTTTATTATTTTATTTTTAAATAATAATGTTTTCTTTCCATATTCATTTCAATTTTCTTGATTTTTCGACAGGGAAGGTGAATTCTCTTACTTTTCTCTTAACTCTACTCATAAGCTCCTGCACAGTGCTTTTTCCTACCATTTTCACCATTTTTGGCCAATCTTTCTTAATTTTTTCAACACTATCCGCTGGGTTTCATGTGTTTTCTCAGCTTCGCCTTCGTCAAAGTCCAGGAAGCTTCGATAGGGCGAATCTCTGGGCAGTTTGGTGGATTCACCTCCTTTGGTACAAATACGACATTGTTCCTTTTGTACCACTCTAGTGCATATTTAGAGTAATGTCAGGAAGCAAGATCAGGCCACAAGTTTGAAGGCTGGTTAGATAAATGGTAGCTACCTTGTTTGCCGACACTCCTTCACGTAGATTTGACCAGTCATGTCGTAATGAGAGGACGAGATATTTTTCCACATCCGCATATGGCCTGCCACACCTTTTCGGTGTGAATGGTTTTCTCTTATCCAGGAACATCGTTTCCCTTTGGCGAGGTATACAACTGTTGACCCGGCAGAGTTTAATGTAGGTTCCATCGTCTATGATAACACAGCCCGATATTTTTGGTCGGCAGTTTGTCGTACAGCTTTCGAGCCCTCGGTTCCACATATTTAGCCAGTTTTGTGCTTTGTTTTGGCTATTTCTGCTTCCGAAGAGTCTGCAGGCCCATTCTCTCTTGGCACGCATAACTCTAGTTGCCGAAGTACTTAGCTTTTTCGCCTTATCTTGGACTGATGCTGAAGGATAACACTTGAAATAGTCCCTTACCTTTCTTTCGAGTGTAGGGTCAGCGGGACCGGGTTTTCTACCCCGGCTTGGGAAATTTATGAAAGAGCACTGTTGTTGATACTTCCATAATGCTTACACCTTCTTACTTGGACAGTTTTCTGATCGAAAAACCACTGACGGTGCACCGTTTGTGCACAATCCGTTTTCTTTGCTCGAGAGAAAGACCACGCATTTTCAAACTTTGGTGCGAAAAATTGAAAAAAAAAAAATGCCAACAACAGTTTAATTTGGATGTAAACAACAGGAAGCAGCCAAAAAGTGGTTGAATATTGCTCGCATTTCGAGTTGACAGTTATTCATAAGTGTATATATAATTATCGGAACACCCTATATATCAGCTTTCTTGAACAAAGTCGCGCTATATAATCTAGGCTGGGCCTCATAAAATGTTTTCCTTTTTCTCCCGAATATATTTCATACCATCGATTTGTTCTTCTTTTCAATATAGGCGTTCTTTAAGCTTAAAATCTTTAAGCTGAATCTAGTATTTCGTGCAGTCTATGGTTTTAGTCAACACATCGGCAGTCTAGTTTCCTCAAATTCATACAATCCACTGTATAGCTGTGCTCTATTTCTGGCAGTTATTAAGTATTTAGATTAAGATTAATTCTTCCATCTTTGAGCTCTGAGCATATATTAGAAAAATGCACAGTGAGCTCGAATCAGTATATATTTCATAGCTTTGAAATTGCTTCAAAATAATGCAAAGATATAAGAAAAAACATAAGAAAATAATGCAAAAATGTTCAAACTTGAGTATTGGGTTAATTCGTGTAGCTAGTGATTAATTTCTGTCGAAAGTGTATTTGTTTATGTTTACTTTCAAGTGCTGCATCCAAACATTCTATTTGTTCTATTGCAAATTCGTCAAAATTTTCACGAAAGAAGTGATCACCAGTTTGTTGCTCGCCCAGAAGAAGCCGAAAGAGATTGCCAAGGCGGTAAGGTGCCATTTGGCAACAGTTTACCGCATAAAAAAGTCCCTGCAGGATGGTCCTAAGCAGCGGAAGCCAGGAAGCGGACGTCCGCGCTTTGCTCGCACGCCGAACGTGATCAAATCGGTCCGTGCTAAAAATTGCTCGCAACCCGGTGCGTTCCATAAGAAAACTTGCAAAGGAAGCCAATATTTCGGAGGAATCCATCAAGGAACTACGAGAGATTGCTTTTCTTGTTGAAGAAGAAAAAATTATAATCCTGTTCTCCGACGAAATGCATTTCACCGCAGAAAATGGAGAACGTTCCGGAAAAAGTGGAATTCAAATTTCAAACCAAACATCCGGCTGGTGTCATGATGTTTGGCTTGGTGGCGTCCAACGGTTTGAAAATGCCGCCTGTTTTCATTGATGCTGGAGTTAAAATTAATACCGAAGTGTACATCGGTATTTTCAAGGACCAAGTGCTTCCCTGGGTGAAGGCCAACTTCTCCGAGGACCAAAACGTTGTCCTACAGCAGGATGGTGCGCCGTGTCACACGTCCAATCGAACCCAACAATGGTGAAACGATAACATGAAGTTTTGGCCGAAAGATTTGTGGCCCCCTAGCAGTCCAGATCTTAATCCGTTGGATTATTCGATTTGGGCATATGTTGAAGCACGAGCCTGCAAAACATCACACCCTATTGTGAAAACTCTGAAGTCAACTATAACACGCACTTGGCAGTCAATGTCGGAGGACTACGTCCGAACGGCATTCTCTGGCTTCCGGCGTCGGCTCGAGGATGTTATTAATAAAAATGGAGGACACATTGAATAAATTTGTTTAAAAGGACTTTATAAAGATGACTACACACGAAAATGTTAATATTACTGCTTGAATTAGCTGAAAATGGGATTTAAAAGAAATAGAACAAATTTTCGCATTATTTTCTGCCGCACCCTGTATGGTTTGAGTAATGATTTCGCAGATTTATCACTTGTTTCCATTTCAAGTTTCTAACTGATTTTTTTCTCTGTGTTTACATATTTGTATTCGAGTTAGCATATCCGGATGCACTCCGCTTTGGGGATCTAATCAAAGTTTTCACCATCTTTCACCAGTTTTCACCAATCTTATCGCTCACTTCCTGAATATGCACTCCAAAACTTACGTAGTTGATGATAGTGATCTATAAATAACGATGATTTCTCACTGTTTCGGTTTTCGATGCATTTATGGTGACATTTAGTTCCTTGTCGTATGTTTGGAACAGTTGGCCCTTTGTTTTTCAGCGTTTATCTCGAAGTTTAAAAATTGCGCCATTCTGGAGGACACTCCAAAGTGCCTTAGCGTTAATCTTTTTAAATGTCGAGCAGTTGGTCATTTCTCAGAAGGAGTGCTTTGAACTCGACCGCGTATGAGGATGGAGACCACGTTGATGGTTTTTAGGATGTCAACTTAACAACCACCTCGCCACATACCAATGATGTCTTTACTAATACTGGCAGTTACATAACCCAAGTAACAATTTAAGTTTTATTCCAGCCGTATAGAACTCCTCCTGGCTTTGTTGATAAAACTACATTCAAAATTGTTTTGCCCACCAACACCTCTTCTATGCATCTTTAAAGCCGAAATGTGTAGAAAGTGGTCCACTCTATAGACAGTTGTAAAAAAAAACAAATTAATAAAACCTTTACAAGACCAGAAAGAGTTTGAAAATGTTCTAGTGAAAGATGTTATGACCACTTGAGAACCTTCATAAAACCTATGTATTTGCTGCCATCAAAACCAGCATAGGACTTAAAAGCCACAGCTGTCAAACTTCACGGTGATATCGTGTGTCAATCCATCCGGCAGGGCACTTTTCACCAAACTTTAAACAAGCATGTTTTTTGTGATGTACCAACAGCGTACCATAGCGTACCTTCGAGGATTTTGAACGTACCTGGCCAATTCTTTGTTTTTAGATGCCCTGCTGAAGAGACAGTCGATTTTACGAAATTCTTTATAAAATGCTATAAAAATTACACCAAAGTAATGTACCAATAGCGTACCTTCCGAATTTGATGTTTTATTTAAACGTACCTCAATAATTTCATACTTACCTATATAAAACTTTTTTAAATGCATTATATGTACAATCTGACCTCAGATTCATATTTTTCAGAAAATTATAGCCCTAAATGACCTATAAAACATACTACTTAAGTACATCCTACGCTACTCTATAGTCCAAAATGTATTTTTAATAATACGTTTAAGGAAACACCTTTGATTGGCTACTTCCTGCTAAGCATTTTGTATACCCCTGAATGTAGATAATATGCAAGAATGATAAGATATTTTAAGGCATGGTTTTTTAGGCTTTTTATCATAAAGAGACCATATGTACACGTACCGGTTGAATGTACGTTATTGGGAAGGCATGGTTGATTCTTTAAGGGCGATGTTTTTTTTCTGATTATTTTCATAAATACGTAACTACGTGATAATTTTGTGCCCTGCTGAGGATTCTACCTTCTCAAACTATTTTTGAAGGGTTCATTAACAGTTTGTACGGGTTAAGATTGAACGTACCTCAAGGCATTTGAACTTGTTTTTGAAGACATGGAGAAGATAAAATACTCAGCGGGGCACAACATAAAAAATAGATGATAAAAAGCCATGCCTCAAAATTATCTTTATCATTCTTGCATATTATCTACATAGCAGGAAGTAGCCATCCAAGGGTGTTTCCTTAAACGTATTTAAAAAAATACATTTTTGACTATAGAGTAGCGCAGGATGTACTTAAGTAGTATGTTTTATAGGTCATTTAGGGCTAAAATTTTCTGAAAAATCTGAATCTGAAGTCAGATTTGACAAATAAGGTATTTAAAAAGTTTCATATAAGTAAGTATGAAATTTTTTGAGGTATGTTTAAATCAAACATCAGATTCGGGAGGTACGCTATTGGTACACTACTTTGGTGTAATTTTTATAGCATTTTATGAAGAATTTCGCAAGATCCTTGAAGGTACGCTATGGTGCGTTGTTGGCACACTACAAAAAACATGCTTGTTTTAAATTTTGTGAAAAGTGCCCTTCTGGATGGATTGACATTAATATCGTGGTTGGTTTTCGTTGCACTGCATTGTTCGATTTTCTGCTCGTCTGATTCTTTTAGCAGTAAATAATGTCTGTGAATAAAAGTTCTAGTTTTGTGGGAAATTTTGTTTGATGGCAACATATCCAAAACAAATAGAGTTTTTTTTTAGCGTATCATGCTAAAATCATACGCGCATTTAATTTTATGGTGATTATTGGCTCGATAAGAGCCGAAAATTAAAACACCTCGGAGATTTGGCGAGTTTACATCTACAAAAACAATATTTAAACAAATATATTCGATAGATTAATCATGAGTTTATTGAATATTTATAGAATTCAATAAACTTATCTAAAAGAATGCCAAAATTGGTTTCTGATCTACAGTTCATTAGCATTACATTTGAAATTTAGTGTATTTCAACATTTAAATGATTTCTTATGCTTCAATATAGCGATTAGAAGAAATCACAGTTTTGCCACAGAGCTAATTTATCTTCGCAATGGCTACTATAAAACTATTTAGTCATTTGGTGACTTTCCTCAATGCCAATTTGCCGTTTAGTGCATTTACTTGAGGCGAAATGGTTTGAAAATGCTTTTTCAACTGACCATAATAAGATAATTTAAATGAGTCCTAAACCGGCATTTCAAAACAATACTCTACGAGTTCATAAAGTCAAAATAAATTTTTTGATAAGAGTAGAAGAAATTTTAGAAGACAAGGTATTAAGATCGTTGTGAAGATGCTGTGTAGGATCTCATAAACCCGACTAAAATTTGAAACCTATTGGCACCTCTTACTGCCATAATAAAACCAAATTGATTTCTAGTGGCTTTCATAAAACTTTGATAAAACTTAATAAAACTGGATGGTTTTGGCAATTTTACGTGGGTAGGCTGTGTTGATTGAAAAAAAAAACTTATTTACGAACGTGAACAGTAAATTATGGATGGATATGTTCTCAAAATCGTTTATCTTAACGGCTATGGACTTAAAATTTCATATAGGATTTTGACTTTTTCGGTATGGGGAAAGTAGTATTTTCAGTTTTCTTCAAAAACACTACTTTAAGTTGAGCTGAAAATTCTGAAGCAGAATCAAAGAACGTGGCATTTTGTGAAGCATTTGAAAGAAACCATGCTAAATATGACTTTATAATAAGAAAGTTATTCAATTTTGAAGTGCTGCTCAATTTTGTAGCATAATACACCACTGGCTTAAAGCACCCGACAAAAGCAATTGCACCCATTTTACTATTTCCGGCAAAAGTTATGCAGTAGGTCAAAGACTTTCGGTTGAAGGACAGTAATCCAGAATTTGCTCACTACGCTGCGCTATTGTAGGGGAGGATGGTACATAACTCACCGTTCAAGCAACATCGTGAATTACTAGGGAATGAAAGCCGAAATTTAGGAAAAAATAATTCAATATGATGCATAACGATGTTTTCGTTGTAGATTAAATGTGATTTAAATTCAAAACGATGATTTTTCATGATTTTCTAAGCCTTTTCTAATTTGATTCAAAGACGATTCCGCGGTAAAACGCCTGTTTAATTGCTAAATATGCACCCAAAAATTGGGGTAAGAAGCACCCCAACACTGGGATATGATGCACTACATTATTGGGATAGCATGCGCTGTTTGTAAAAAGTAAAAACACGGCTATAAAAAGTTACTCATAAGAGTGTAAAGTGAGGAAGTTGCAACATATCACCACGTCCTCTTAGCTTTGTTTCGTAGTCAAGCAGCCAATGGGTATAGATTAAACACGTTGCGCAAATTGTTGTGATAAGTGCACGCTCAGAAAAAAGTACCCAAAAGAGCAATTAAGTGTAGGAAGCACGTTGGGTATAATTATGTTTATCTACCATTGGGTTCGAAGTAGTTACTTTTACCAGCAGAAAGTTATATATACCCAACGTTGGCTATGTACACCTAACCGCATCACTGGGTACTTTTTTTTAAACGTGTAGACGTTTGCATAATGCCGCGGTGCGCTCTGCCTCAGTTTTAGTTTTGCATGGTTTTGTCTAAATATTCTGAAAATAGTGGAATTATAGCGAAGTTTCAATACTATCTTGAAGTTTTCGTATGTGCGATGTATGTAAAGGGATTTTATTATAAACATGGATATTATCGCATCGTAAAAGCTTATTTTAATGACACTATGGATTACATGTGAGGCACAGTCATGACAATTTCTTTAATTTTGAGCATATTTTGGTGTGTACAGTGCCTTTTGTTCTACAAAAGTATGAGTTATGCTATATTATTGAAACATTATTAACCTATCATTCCATTGAAGCTATAACTTTGAAGATTTTAGTATATTTATTGAGTGGGTCATTCTACCCCACCAGTGCGTTTTGTACTGTTCTCCCCTACATATGAAAATCTTGTACACGCTGTAGCCAGAAATCTTGGCCTTATAGAAAGATGCCATCTTCCACTAAATTATTCAAGTAGCCACCGAGCCGTCAGTCGGGATCTGATGTCATTTTGGAATCCAATGTGGCTTCCGGTCTTAAAAAAATGTACAGGGAATTTCGGTAAACAACCCTACACCCCATGCAAACGGTATAAACGCCGAAAAGATCCGACTCCATTTCAGATTCCAAAATGCCGGCTTCAGCTCCATAAAGAGTGGGAAATACCAACATTCAATATGATACTAGCAATTTGAAGTTGGGTCACTGTTGTAGAACCCCTTGTTCTGAAGCACATCTTGCAGTTGCACCTTGAAATACATCCTTGTGCTTTTCGATTGTACACGCTTGTTTGTTGTTACTCAAAACTGAATAGAAAACGCCTCAGAAAGTGGAACTACTCTAATTAGAGTAACTATCGTGTTAGTTATTTCTAATTAACTAGGTCTCTTGTCAAACTTAGAGTAAATACTACCCGACCAGAAGCGAATAACATAAAAATTACAAATCTATAACACACCTTGTTACGACTAGCTGATTATGATATAAATTTGTTTAAAACATTTTTATGTGGATAATTGTAAAACATACTTATAACAAATTATGATATAATGCCCTGGAAGGCACAAGCTGCGTAAAGAAATAAATCAATTTCAACACTAGCTGATATGATTTTGCTACATTGTTACAAAACTGTTACAAAGTTTGTTTTGTTTATGTTATATGTATATCATAGTTTGCTATAATTTTGTTACCTCTAGAGGATCTTTTGTTAGAATTTCAGTTATTTTAACAACATCCGCGATTTAAATTGTAACAACTTTTGTTATAAAAAACAGTGTAACTGAATAACAAAATTTGATATAATTTAGTTGTTCCCTTTTGGTCGGGTACTTAGTATCTAATTTTAGCTGACTAAACTATCTGAGTTAACGCTACTCATTACCATTAAAACCCGATGCGCTCCGATGAAGTGTTTTTTATTCTAAAATTTATTTGCTTTTAATTCCATAATATCTTTTTCCTATTAGGGAAGGTCCATTAATTATGTCACGCAGTAAGGGGGGAGGGGGGGGGGGGTTGGGATAACGTGACGACCCATACAAAAAAAATTGAAGGTCCATACAAAAAACGTGACAAGGGGGGGGGGGTTATAAAAAGTCATTTTTTTGCGTGACGTAATTAATGGACGTTCCCTTATTGATTTTTCCGGATCGTCTGCAATTTAAGAGCTTGACGGCGATACGGTGGAGATGGGACAGCTTAACCCTTTCAAGAAACGATACTGTTGTTCTATTTATACAAAAAAAAAAACATTTTCCCTACCTTTCAATTTTCAAACGGTTTCTGAATCAATATCCAATGTATCGACTAAGGTTTGGACTGAACCACATTTTTGATTTTGACAGCTTAATTCCTCTATTTTAATAAGTTTAGTGCTTTTACAATCAGAGTAGTACTTACTCAGTTTCCTTATTTCAAGTTACTCAGTTTTTGACTTTTAGCATGGAAATGCGAAACTGAGTGAAAGTTACTTTATTTAGAGTAGATCGGAACGAGCGTGTAGAACTTATTTTTTGTTTTGAATCACTGTGTTATTTTGACAGAATATTTGGGTTTTTAGGGGTGAATCATTAGGCTTTGGACCGAGCTTGCTGTTTCTTCGTAAGCCAAAAACTATATCCATTTTCTTTTTGATTTCCAGCCGCTGGAAATACTGCCGAAAAGCTTACAATCGATACTTTTGGATCAACAACGGCGTATTATGATTGTGGATCGAAGTCTGCTGACATTTTGGTATTCAAGATGGTGGCTTATGATGGTGGTTACATAAAAAGATTTACTACTTGGTTTTTTGGGGTTTTCAAAACGCTCAAGATCTTGAAGTACATATGGCAGGTATTTTGAGAATTTGAGGATAAAGACACATTTTGTATTCGGTAAAGTTGTTCGGAAGTACAAGTGCTATAGATTGATGGATGAATATTTCGGCTTGTTGTATGTTCAGGCTCTTACATTTAGGCAACGATTTATCGCAATAAACATATTTGAAGGGGCCGAATGCCGGCAAGTTGATCAAGTTCTACAAGCTCTCAATACTTAATACCCAATGTTGAGCATGAGCATGATTGACCGCCCGAAGTTGCTACTCAGTTATTACCCGATCAGCTGAGATTACATAGAAAACGAAAAGATGATGCATAGGACTAGCATAAATCCTCAATGTGTAAGAACTGGTGATCCCAAACTAAGGCACTACCAGCGCCGGCCTCGTCCGAATGCAGGTCAAGCAGGAAATGGGTAGGAATGTGTTGACGTGATACTCGCTTTATTGGAAGCCGAGAACACCTCTGCACTTCCACGAGAAATCACTGGGATGTTGTATAAAATTTTGAGTTTGAAGCGGGATCCGTTTTGGTGAACGGTGTGCTGAGTTCAATTGACATCGACAACAGATAAGATATTTAACTATGTTCCCGATTTATTTTCTGTACTGAGATGCACATTAAAGTTATTCAAATTTTGTAACCGATTTATATCAACAATAAGAATGCTGTTGGGGCTACTCACACGAATTAATGGATTATATCAATAAATCATAAAATATTGTTAAAATTTGGTGTTGAGAACCGATTCAAAACAAAAGGAAGCATGCTTTTGGGCCACTCTCAAGAGTGGGTGGTTTATTTCAATGAAATACAAAATATGTAGCAATATCCAATTTGAGGACCGATTTAAACCAATAGTAAGGATGCTGTTGGGGCCACTCACGAGTGTGGATGGTTTATTTCAATGGAATGATTAACAAACCTGGCCGTATTCAACTCAAATTTGTCAAAACTAAAGTTACTCGAAATTGAGTAATTTTTTTTGAAGGCTGACGAGCCGACCAGAGCCGAAAAACTTGAAATTCAGTGACATTGATGATGCTAATTTTAGGTGTTTTTTTTTCACGAAATTAAATCGTGTTTGATTTAATTATACACATTTAGAAAATTTTACAGTATTCGGTAATTTTTTACCGAACTTTCAACAGCTGAACAGTTCGGTAATCCGATTTAACGGATTTCGGTAAAATTTGACAGATTCCGGTAATTTTTATACCGGAATACTGTAAAATTTCACCGAAATCCGGTAAGTCGGATTACCGAACGTTCAGCTGTTGAAAGTTTGGTAAAAAATTACCGAATACTGTAAAATTTTCTAAGTGAGTACATTTGCTTTGACTGTACTGAATTTGCTGTGGTTTAGTCAATTAGAGTAACTTATTGCAGCACTGGCCGTGGTTTTAAAATGCAAATTCAACATGGAGTATCGAGCAAATAGACCCTATATTGACATATTTGCTAATATTATTTCTTTAAGAAAAAGATGCCTGGCACGATTTCAGCATCCGAATTCATTTTCTTATAAACAAGAAATCTTGCAAAAGAAATGACGAATTCCGCTCTCCCGATTCTAGGTCAGGTCCGACCGATGCAAAAGATATTGTCGAACTTTTACCTCATCTCATCCGGTTTTCAAGATCCACAAATTGCACCGTGGCCGAGGAGAGAGGAAATCCTCCTCCGACGATAACAGAGCTGACTGGAAGCAAAAAGGAGCTTCATCAGCATGACTTTTGATTGCAAAGTCTCGTCGCGTCCATCATTACAGAAGCGTGGCTTCCGCACCATCACACCCGCCACCATCATCCTCGCCGACGTATTTTCTTTGCCATCATGGCTCATCATTCCTGGGAGAGCAATTTTCGACCAAAATACAGACCCGCTTTTCCTCAGCCAACGAACGGAGGGGGGTGTAAAATCTGCGTCATCATGTAATAGCAATCGAGAGGCGCGTGCCTTTGAAGACCTTGACAGAAACCTGTTTCACTGCCCCATTATGCGGAAAGATCCTGACAGAGATGAGAGGGCCCCGACAGACCGGCTGGCCGTCGCGTCGTTCCGGTGCGCTGTAATTTGCACTGACTGACTGACACTCGTCGACTCTGATGATGAAGCATAAGCTCATTGTTCATGGTTCCCCTTCCTTGGCAGGGGTCGGCTGACAGCTCCGGCAGACAGTGTCCTGAATCATCTGACACGTGGGACGGTCAGCTGGCTGGACCGTGATGGAAACATTTTCCAACGAGATCGGACGCTGTCGCATCAAGATTGCTGTGTATATCATGATTTTGCTGAGCGAGCAGTAATTTGAAGAGTGCTTCTCGAAATGTATTTCATTTCACCGGAATGTAACTTCAGGAATTAACTAGACGAGTTTTTGTGGGAAAACTATGTAATGATAGCTCATAGTTCACTCTAGTGAATGTTTCTATGTTATAGTAGTAGGCTATGAATTATTCCATCCGGACGGAAAAAATCATAGTTCGTTGGTCGGATTTATTTGACAGATCGAATGAATTTTTTGCTAGTTGGTGTGTGCGCGGTATTTTCGAAGCAAAAACGGACCAAGAAAATAAAATCCACTTGATTGAACTGTGGGACCAACATCCGGTGTTGTGGAACCAACAAATTCCGATCACCTGTGGAAATGTGTACTTCAAAGTGAGTGTATTATTTTGCTTTGCAATGTCTCATCCAAAGAAAGTCTAGACCAGGGGATTTTGATACCTAGCTAAGTACTAAGTTTTTTAAAGATGATAATGTTGAGACTCAGATTACGGGCTTAACAGTTCCGATTTATTTATTTATTTATTTATCACAAGAATTCAACTGACAACAAATTTCTAAAAGAATAAAAAACTTAACGTCAGCATATAAGTTGAAGTCGAACATATTGAAGAGCCTGTTAAAACGCTGGCTGATTGCTCGAATTGGTTCGTGGAGTGCATAGTTGTTGTTCTGTGGCTCAAGATGCAAAAATATACGTTGACGAAGAGGCCTTCGGGAGCGTACAAATTTAACAGTGACAGCAGTGCTGGACAGTCAATTTCACCCCTGAGCAGCTTCCCAGCAAACAAAGCCCGAGGGGCCTTTCGTTTCACCTCAAGTGGTTAGATATTAAGCAGACGGCAACGCTCTTTATACGGAGGCAGGTTCGTAGGATCACCTAAGAAAGCGAAGAGCATATCTTACGAACTTTCGTTGAACTGCTTCGATTCTGGCGATCCATAAGGACAAAATAAAGCCCAGCTGGCGATTGGCTCTGGACACAATGTCGTTGTAGTGAAATCTGAACGTCAGTCCATTATCCAGAATAACCCCGAGATCCTTGATGTGTTGAACGCGAGTGAGCGATTGCCCGGAGAGGACATAGTCGAAGATGATTGGTGCGTTTTTCCGATGATATGATATCAGATCATCAGATTCCTTGAGCACCAATCGGCGAACATACACAACATATTCTACAAGTCGGAACAGTCTGATAGACTTTTTATAGTCCCTGGTGGTGAAAGTAATATGACATCGTTTATGAAGATCGAGAAAAGCAGTGGACCAAGGTTGCTGCCTTGCGGGACTCCCGAATTATTTGTGAAAGCTTTCGACTCCGACGTGCTAATCTTGAACCGTACTGAGCGATTCACCAACTAAGACCTGAACCAATCCACAGCGGCAGAGTATGTTCAGCTTATCAAGCAGAATTTCATGGAATATCTTTGTCGTTCAAGTACCACTGTAGTCTAGCTTGGTTGTAGTCGCCGAATAGGAGTGCAGGAGAGTGAGAGCTCAGTTGAGGCGATATTGAGCCTAACGAATTCACATGATTACGGCTGATTGTTCAGTTGTTTTTTTTTTTGATCGAGAAGATGGTAGACTGCGCCTACGCTAAGTGTGTTTTGTGGAAGTTCCAGAACAATCCAAATCTGCTCCAATCGACTGGAAATAGCAACTCGCTGAGATAGCTGGTTAGTCTAGCTGAAACAGCAATCAGGACTCCTCCGCCACTTGTTTTATGACTATTCAGCGGGGATCGATCAGTTTTGTAGACAGTGTATAATGATCCGAAAAGTTGCGACGAATGGATCCTATCGTCTAGCCACGCCCCCGTCAATGCAATCATATCATAGTTGTCCTCAGAGTCTGTCAGAAAGAACGCGTCGATTTTGGTCCTCAACCCACGAACGTTCTGATAGTATATCCGCAATTCATTCGAGGGACGATCCAGATAGCTGGAAATCAAAGCGGGTTTCAGGTACCAAAACTTCCAAATCCAAATCGTACTTGCCTGAGGATGCAGGCCGGAAGCCCCCTCTACCTTCACTAGCTGCAGGTCCGGGATGCGTCCGGACGGTGAAGATGGCAGACTGACTAGGCTGGGCGGTTCAGGGGCTTCCTTGGTGCCTGTTTGGATGCGGATCCAAACCAACCTTATATGACACGAATGTCAGGTTGGATATATCCTTTCCTTTGGGAACCAACAACACCACGTCGGTGGGGTCTGTTGTGCCCAGACAGCGTGAAACAACACTTTGCACGTCATCATCAGTTATGAGTGGGTTCAGATGGGAGACAAAACTTTGCCGGTGAGGCAGCAGCCGAAATGCAGGGAACGGAGAGATCACTCAAATCAATTGTCATTGTCCCTTTCGTGACTGATATTGATATTGGGTCGATCCTCCCGAAGGCGTTTCGCATTTAGTCAAGGCCAAATTGGAGTAGCATTTAGACTAACGTAGACTCATTTTTGATCTTTGTATACCGCAATTCAGACGAAGGAGGTGTCCAAATTCCCGAAGAAGTATTTAATTTGGTAGGCCATATTTCGAAAATCTAAAAGTTTCGTCTCTACCGGCACTATTAGTAAGGATGTGTACGAGCAAGAATGTCTGCAAAAGTGGTTGCTACCGTTTATCAGAAACCACGACTCTCCAGCTCTGTTTTGGCCTCTTGTGACTATGCGAAATCCGTCCGCTCAAAATACAAGAGGTCAAATCCATGCCAAAACAACCAATCCACCAAAATGTCTAGAACTTCACCCGATAGAGAAGTCCTGGGCTCCAGTTAGGCGGAAACTCTTCAAAACTTTCTGTTTAGCAAATGGTACCGATGATTTCACGAATCTGATGGCGGGTGTACAACAGAAAGTTGGATTAACATTCTAATCAACTGTTTCTAATGTAGATATAACTATATTATTGTGAAATAACAATCGGTTTTGTTGAATTATGTGTAATTTTTTTTGCTGCTATTATTTTAGTGTCCGAAATTCAACGTGGACAGGCTTTAACCGGCGTAGTCAGCGTCTTGTACATGGTAAAATCTGTATCCACATTGATCCGGATACCTTCAAATCATTGTACCTTTGAAATATTGCACGTAGGAATTAAAAATTTCACTGTGCTATAGCTGAGAGTCTATGATGAAAAATACTATGGTTGATGTTTACATTTCATGTTTAGTATTCAAGATGGCGACGAAAGAAAAACAAGTACGCGAGCGAATTTTATACCGGCGTACGGCAAATCCTGACTTGTCAATACGGGACCTTGCAAAAACATTGGATTTGCCTAAATCCACTGTTCACGATGTGCTCAAATTATTTTCGGAATTTTGGACGGTGGAGAGGAAACCGAGAAGTGACAAAAACATTGGACGCGCTGATCCTGTCATGGACCGAAAGGTGAATTGGAAATTAACGAAAAACCCAAATCTCTCCATTCGATCGGTGGCTCGTAAAATAGGGATGTCGACTGGTTTTGTCCAAAAATCAAAACAACGTTTGGGACTTAAGTCGTATAAAGCAAAAAAAGTTCCAAATCGCAACAACAAACAGAACTTGGCAGCAAAATCACGGGCTCGACGTTTGTACTGCGAATATTTGACGAAGTTTTCATGCGTTGTTATGAAACTTATGTCCTGGAGGATTTTAAGCAGCTTTCAGGGCTGGCTTTTTATTCTGCTATGGCCAGAAATGCTACAGGTGAGCATTTCAGAACAAAGAAGGCATCGAAATTTTCAAAAAAAACCTTGTGTGACAAGCAATTTGCATGTGTGGCAAAAAGAGTAAATCTTTCGTCACTACAGGCACAATCAACAAGAAGATCTATCAGAAAGAGTGTCTGCAGAAGTGATTGCTACCCTGCATCAAAAGTCACAAAGAAAAACCTTTGTTTTGGCCTGATTTGGCATCATGCCACTATGATAAAATCAAGCAAATCAAGTGAACATTGTACCAAAAACCTCAAACCCGCAACTTCAAAACCCAAAAACCTCAAATTGCCAGAACTACGACCAATCGAGAGATATTGGGCTCTGATGAAGCGGAAGCTTTCTGGAAAGAAGCAAGGAATCAAAGACATCCAACACTTCCAGCAAATTAGGACAAAGACGGCTTCTACGATTTCTGAAGAGTCTGTACACACCCTAATGGACGGATTTAAACGAAAAGTTCGACTTTTTTTTTGCAAATACCGAATAACTATGTTTTGTCTTCACGAATTGTTAAAATGAATCTGAAATAAACAACTACGACGGAAATATAATGCGAAATTTATGTTATATTCGTGTTTTGAGGTGTCCGGATTATTGCGGATACAGACCTAACTTTTAAAGCTAGATTCAAAGTAAATTTAGACGCATTCAAGTGATCATAACTCAAGAAACAAACAACATACGCGGTTGATGATAACGTCAAACAAAAGGATGATAAAACGATGATATAAATCAAGTTACTTTATTTCACCGTTTCGAACGAACTGTCGCACTTCACTTGTGATCGATGCCATCATGATCTGCACAGTCGCTTGCGACACTGTACCGGCGAACTTATTCCACTTTTAACCGCATTTGTTGTACATTTGTCAATTCTCTACCGCATCCTCAAAGTTTTCGCTTGTCAGCTGCCCAATATTTTTCCATCGGTCTGAACTCAGGGCAATTCGGAGGATTAATCTCTTTGGCAACAAAATTAACATTGTTTGCAGCATACCATTCTAGAACCTCCTAAGAGTAGCGTTGGTCTGGTGTTGCCGAATGAAGGCTAAAATCCGGTTTTTCAGACACTCTTTAGTGTAAACTTTCGACGTCATTGTGTGAGATATGATGAAAACCTTGGTATTAAGGCCACAACTGCAAATTCCTTGCCAAATCATTAGGTTTCGAGCAAATTAATCAGCAAAAACAAGTTTATACCTCGAAGGGACATTCCCATGACCAGTTGCAGGTAAAATTTTCGTCCGTGGATTTATTTATAATCCTTTTTGACATATGTTTTGCAATCCATTTAAATACAGCCATCAAATTCCGTCAAAACTCGTTCGTATAGTAATCGTGCTCGCTTTTTAGCCACTTAATATTGTTTCAGGGAGCGGTTTGGATGTTTACTGGCACAAACAGACATATACCCTTCTTTTGAAAGGATGTTACGCACGGTGGAAAAGTTGGAATCGTATTTCGTTGCCAAATCACGTATGGAGACACCTGGGTTGCCTTTCACGTACCTCAACACCTTTCTCCCCAGCTCTTTGTCCCTAGTGCCACTTTTATGATAGATGTGCTGTGCTCTATCCACACTCAAAGTATCCTTGTAACGTTAGATTACAAGACACACCGTTGACTTTGGGAATATTAACACTTTTCAGGCAGACCACGAAGGATTCTCTAGATGTTCGTGCACAATTAATTTTTTTTTTCTGAAGTTCCATGATCCGTAATTTCGAGATGCGTCGATCAATCGAGAAAAACTTTTCACCAATTTCTTCGTTAATAAAACATCAACAAATGGCTGTCAAACATTTTTTCGTTCCAACCACCAGGGAGGCGGTGGTGTATTAAACCGTGCGTCCAGATTTACTTTGAATCGAGCTTTAGTAGGATTTTACCATACCTTAGGAAGTTGTGGAAACCATAGTAGGCATCTGGCAATTTTGCGTCTCCTAGTTTCTCTGCTGCAATTGTTATCCGACGTCACTGATAATGGTCCGAGGTACACAAGCTCATCTACCACCTCGAATTCATCTCCAAAGCAATCGCTTTTCGTTGTCAACTTCGTTACGGAACACCACGTACAGGTTGGTTGGATTGATTTCGCATTTCTTTCTAATTTGCAGTGCAAAATTACGTGGCGGATATTCAGGGCCGTTCCGCAGCAATCCCATGCCGGTGGAGTTGGTTTTTTCAACATGAATTCGTGCGTAAGCTTCTTCTAACCAATGCGTACAAGGCCGACCCATTTTTGCTCAGTTTTGAGTCGGTTTTGACTATCGTTCGTCAAAACTGGAGTCATTCAAATTTGAGTAAACGTAACTGGTATTGACAAGTAGACAAATCAAAAACATCGACTCAAAGCAGACGGTTGTTTTTGATTTTTTGACTTGACAATCCCAGCTACATTTACTCAAATTCGAGTTACTCCACTTTTGACGAACGTGAATCAAAACCGACTCAAAACTGAGTTGAAACAGCTGACCGTGTAGGTGAGTGAGTACTCGCTGTTCAAAAGGATTTCTCCGAGCGATCCATTTTCTTGTCTCAGCCTTCACCACCCTCAGTTTCATTTGCGCTCATCGTTCTTCCCACTGCTGATTTGTAAACAAAGAGAGGAAGTAAGATTCAAACGTATATTTTTCAAAACTCTCAGCCCCCTTGTGGAAATTAGCATCACCATCATGTTTGGGAAATGATAGTCCTTGTGTTGGCGGCCGTAATCAAGGATGCCATATTCACAGACATGTCTGTAAATTTGCAGACTTTTCATTTTTGTTGCAGACTTTTCTAACGATGCAGACATTTAGCAGACATTTTATATATGTTGCAGACTTTTACAGACATTTGAAATATTTTTTAAATTCCATGTAAAGGTATTCTCTGAACTTCGGTTTTTGAACGTACAAGGATCTGAACAGAATTGTAGATACGGTAAGAAGCTTTGTTGAAATATTTTTTTAAAATATCGTAGGTTTCATTTAAGTAGTGTATCGAAAAGTAGTTATAAACTTCCAAATAATAAAATAGGCATGAAAACATGGTTAAAATTAACATACTATTTCAGTTTATTATAGCTTAACATGTTTACAAAAGATCCAAACGGAAAAACTAGTCATCATGTTCATTTCTGTAGAATGCCCGTACCTTTGATTTGACACCTGCCATCAAATTCTGCACAGTGACCTTTGTGCACTTCCTGGATGCCGCTGCCCAATTTTTCTTAAAATCGGTCATGTTTTGGGACACTGTACCATCCTTCTTAAATATACGCTTGACTATTGCCCAATAGCGTTCGATCGGTCGCAACTGGGGACAGTTTGGTGGGTTGATGTCTTTTTCTACGAACTTGATGTTATTCTCCGTCAGCCACTGTAGAGTGGATTTGGCGTAATGTGCCGATGCCAAATCTGGCCAGAAGAGAGGAGGGAACTGGTGCTTTCTATACAATGGTAGCAACCTGTTCTTCAAACATTCCTTTTGATAAATCTCAGCATTTATAGTTCCTTTGTATAGAAAATTGAAGAACGCAAGCCACATGTGCAAATAGCTTGCCAAATGAGCACCTTCTGACCGAATTTCTCCATCGCAACAGTCGTATCTGTGGTTGGCACACGTTCCCCAACAGATTTAGTATAAAACTGCGGCCCCGGTAGCGTTCTTGAATCTTCTTTAACGTATGTTTCGTCATCCATCAAAATGCACTGGTCGACATTGTCCAAAATGCAGCTGTACAGCTTTCGAGCCCTGGTTTTGGCACGAGACTTTTGTTCCGGAGTTTGTTTGGGCACTTTCTGCTTTTTGTACGTCTTCAAGTCATTCCAGCGCTTGATTCGTTGAATCATTCCGATGCTGGTCCTGAACTTCTTGGCTAGATCGCGAGTAGAGGCAGATTTGTTCCGTTGAATATAATCCACAACTTTTTGGTCCAAATCGGGGTTGCTGGAGCCGGGTTTCCGGCCACTTCTTGGTAAATCCTTGAGGGAGCACTCCTTACCAAACTTTTCGATGATGCGTTTTACACTTGCCGGGTGAACATTTACTCTTTTCGCAATCTGGTTGTAAGTAACACCCTTTTCGGTGCACCAAGTGTGCAGAATTTTCTTTTTAGTCTCAAATTCAATTCGCGACATTTTGAATACAACTTTATCAACGGAAATGAATGAACCGAATAATCATTTTTGACATGTAAACAAAGCAAATGGCGCTTACACGCTAAAAATATATACAGTAGTTTATGCGTAATAACGCATCGAATGTTTATAACTACTTTTCGATACACTCCTTAAAGTAGAATTCCTTGAAGAAACGAAAGCGGTGGGCCACTTGGAGACACAATGGGCCGGGAGATAAGTATTGTAAAGGCCCCTTTCGAGGTAACATGGAGTCCCTACTCATGATAGGGTTCAAACCCATGTGAAAAATTATTTTAAAAGCGTTGGTAATATTGGTCCTTTGCCATTAAGTCCCAACGAAAGTCAAGAAATTTACCGTAAAAAGGGGTTGCTGAGTTGTTGTTGTTCTAAAGCCCAGTTGGTTGCTACTCGGACAGAACAACAGAAAAAAGTTCTGAGCTATTGAAATAAATCCTAAAACTCTGAATTTTCCAAAGTACTACTAAATGCATCATTTCAGTACATTTGTACTAGGGATTTAGAAATATAACCCTGAATTAGTCCTAGATTCCTAAGAGTATAGAAAGAAAAGACCCACAATTTAGGGTATATCCTGGAAAGTTTAGAAGACTATTTCCCAGAGCTTCAGGAAGATAATTCCTGAGGAAGAGACTTCCTCGAAAAAAAAGAACTTCTCCGATGGTCAGGTAGAAACTTCTCAGAAGTATTGGGGGCAAGCAGTTCAAGCAAGAAGAACCTTAAAAAATTCACGACCGAACATTACCGAAGTTCAAGATCATACTTACCGGAACTTCAGGACAGAACTTCTCCAAGAATCAGGAGAGGACTTATCAGAGATTCAGGATAAAGTGAAGGGAAGAGGACGTCTTTGGAACTTTTCAGAGGTTTTGAGTTCTTCCCAGAAATTCAAGATAGAACTTCCCAGAAGTTCAGAAGAAAACTGCCCCAAATTTGATACGGGAACTAACCAGGAAGGGAACTAACTATAATTTCTTAAAATACCAGGAAAAAAAATCCTTAGGCTAGGCAGATTTGGCAAAGCCCAGAGGAGAACATTTCAAAATTCCAGAATAAATATTTCTCAAAATTTTTTAGAGAAAACAGAATGAATCTTTACAGGAGCATTGAGGGTACTTCTTTCTTATTTGAGCACGAATTTCCCAATAGTTCCGGAACAGGCTTCCTCAAAGTTCTGGAGAAAACTTCCCAAAAGTTCAGAAGTCCAGGAAGAAACTTCAAGAACAAATTTAAGGGATTTTTCCTAGGAGTTTTGGAGACGGCTTTCCCATAGTTCCAATAATAATATCCTCGCAGTTCAGGATGGGACCAATCAAAAGTTTGGAAAGGATAAGTTCAAGAAAAAACTCCCCCGGATTTTAGAAAAAAAAAACTTACCAGAGAGGGCACTACCTGTAGGATAAAGAAAGATTTTTTCCAAAAATTCAGTAAAGAACTCCCCAGAAGTTCACAAGAGGTCTTTTCAGAAGTTCCGAAGAGACCAAAAATTTAGTTGGAACTACCCAGAAGTGCTAGAGAGCTTCCCTAAAGGTTCGAATCGAACATTCTAGCATTTCAGAATGAGAACTTCTCAAAGTTCAGAAAATCCTAGAAGGTCAGGTTGAAGCTTTGGATAAACCAGGAAGAAACATTGGGGGAGCTTTCTTGTAGTTCTAGGTGGATTTTCTCAGAAATTCAGGAACAAACATCCCCGAAGTTCAGGAGAATACTCCCCTCGGAAGTTTGAAAAGAACTTCATAAGTTCAGGAAGAAACTTCTTACAACTTTAATGAGATTTTCCAAAAAGTTCTGGAGAGTACTTTCCCAAAGGTTGGCGGAAATTTTCCCTCGTAGTTCAGGATGGGACTTATGAGAAGTTCAAAAAGTAACTATGTTCAGGAAAAAAAACTTACCAAAGGTTTCTAGATGGTAAGGTTGGGTTCTTGAACGTGAATGTCGAAGGAAATAAGAAATGACTGCCAAGAAGTTCATGAGGAATTTTGCCTGAAGTTTAGGAGCAATCATTCAATCCAAGAAAAAGATGAAGAAACGTTTACATGATCACACATATAGCAAAAATGACAAGACTCTTATTGAAAGAAGTCTAATTTTGTAAAAAACATAACTGACTTTTATAGACATTCCCAGACATTTCAAATTTTTATCACAGATAGTTGAAAAAAATATCTGGCATCCCTGGCCGTAATCACCGTAGGTTGCATGAAAGGGCTAAGGTTTTCTAACGTTTGAATCTAACTTCCCCTCTTTGTTTACAAAATCAGATACGTCTGTTTGAAAAAGTACTCGAGAATAATGACCTACCCAAAACTACCATCACAAATCCACTTCAAAGAGAACAACAGCTCAACGCCTACTGCTGCAAGTTCTTCTCATACGGAAAATGTCAATCCCATTCTCAAACCATTCGACACCCCTCTTCATCAACATGGCACACTAAATCAAGGACTCGGGCAGATAAAGTTGCTATGGCACATAAACCAAAACCCCAATTCACAAAAGAGTAAGCAAGCGGAAAGTTGGAAAACAGCTTCTCTTCAACATTTTCCAGAACTAAATTAAATTTTCATCACAATGGCAGTGCAGCTCTCGATTCGAGATCCAGATTGCGTTCGCTCCAGTGCGTCGTCGACGACAGCAACTTTTCTTCTCAGATTTTCAAAAAAAAAAAAATGCAATATTCCGATTTCGCATTGTCAACAAGCATCAATTATCCACGGACTAGTCCATTAAACTTCATACATGAGCTCGAGCAGACATTTTTTCGCCCCACCCACGCAAGTCCCATAAAATTCGAATTAAAGAAATCGTCCACTGTGGTGACTCTATCGATTGACCCGGGGGCAAAAGAAAAAGGAAATTCTCCAAACGCACATAGATCATGTGGCCTCCGGAATGCAGAGACCACAAAGACGTGTTGGAATGTCAATCGAATTCATTGTCTCCGAGCCATCGAATGGGGAGGACAAAGGTGGGCTTGCGAGTGAAGTTGGAATTCCTCGGTCCTGTCCCAATCGACCGCAAATCGATTTACGTGTTCAACACCAAGTGAAGCTAATAATAAAAGATTGCTTTCCCCCTCCATACATAGTGCCATACATGAGAGAAGACAAAGGAGCAAGGGGGAGGGGGGTTGGAAGAGGGATTACTCAATCGACCGAGGAAACCATTATTGTGTGTGATAATTATCACGTACAAATAGCATCGACTGTGGGATGCCTTCGTTTGATCACTGCTGGCGTGTTCTGCAGCCATGTAGGCGATGGGGCAATAACTATTGGGTTGAACAAATGCCAAGGTGTTTGCGGTTACTCATTTTAAATATGGATTCTATAAATTGCACAGGCAAACAGACGTTATTCGTTGAATACTCGCGTTAAATAATATCGCCACACGACTCACTACCGACATCTAGGGGGCAACTTACGTTTTCAGATTTAAACAATGTCGATGGCAGCGCTGTGATGTAATATGGTGGGAGTCTGCAACCTTAATTTATTTAAACTGTTAATAAGATGCGTAAAAAGTATTCGTAAAATATCACACGAACAAGTGTTCACCAAAACTTGTCCTCTTTTTGGAGGTCTTTTGAAACTTGTAGTAAATAAAGATTCAAGAATAATAAATTTGATTTGAATTATTTATTTCACTCGACTTTTTGTCCAAGGACTTCAACAAGGCGATGGTATTTCCTGGCTCCCGTTCAAAATTGCGCCTAAAATTTTTGGAAACGTACAAGATTTAACATGCGGAGATTTTCAACAAATCCAGTCAATTCATTTGCTTCGCTGAAGACGTGGACATTGTCGGAAGAACGTGCCAAGCGATTACTTAGCAGTACACCAGGCTGAAACCTAAAGTAGGAAAGGTTGGATTCAATAGTTCTAAGACTAAGTATTTGCTAGCAGGAGGCCCCGAGCGCGAAAGAGTTCGCACAGGTAGATGCTCTTGCATTTAACCAATGCGTATCGAAGCTTGTCAGGACAAAAATAGAACAGAAAAGAGATGAGAAGAAGCGGTAAGAAAAACATCGAAGTTTAAACAGACGTTGATGCACATGCAGTAGAAATGGAAGAGAACGTAAGTAAATCAAATTAAATCAAAGAAATGAATGCGGAGATTTCGAAGAAGACGAAATAAATAAATTAACGGAATCTGATGATGAAAACAGTGCATTCAGAAGTTTACCTTGTAGGATAAAGCTAATCAGGGAGATACAATCTAGAACATAAGAACGTAGAAAATATGGCAAAGTGGAGAAGAAATTAAGCCGTCTGGCTAGGTTTGATTTCTTACACTTGCCACACAAGCATACTATTTCAAAAATTGTACCTGGCATCGAAAATTCCCAATTATTTACTGTAGAAGCGCCTTAAGAACACAAAATTGAGAGCAAGCAATCAGCTTATTGTGAAATCAATAAGCTTGAAACACTAAGAACGATGAAAAACGAGGGAAGAGACAGTGAAAGAGTAAGTGATAGAAGATGATTAGGAGATAATTAAACAAACGATGAAGTGGAAAAATGGAAAAACTGGAAATCGGGCTGAACAATGTAAAGCGGAAACAGAAGTGTAGAAACGCAAATATTGGAAAGTCAGAAAGAAGATGCAAATACAGTGAAATATGAATGAGAGAAAACAAAATGTCATTGATGTAGAAGGAAATGTTTGCTCATCACCATGAGGCCCCAAGAATGGCCAGATGTTTGCTAGAATGAACGATATGTAGAGAAAATGTTGAGAGTTCCGTAGATAAATCCCATAAAATGCTATACTTAAAAACATTTTTTTTTCTTTTTTTTAGGAATATTTATGGAGACACTTCACTTGATTCCTCTTCAAATAATAAAGAATATAAATATTCAATTTGATTCACTAGTAAACGTGAACACATTTTTAAAATTTAACTAGAAAAACTCCTCCTTATCTGTCAAAGGATAATCTTTTTTTAGTGATAGCGTTTACTAGTGATCGTTAGAAAAGTGTTTGAATTTTATATATATATATATATATATATATATATATATATATATATATATATATATATATATATATATATATATATATATATATATATATGACAAAGTGATCAAGTGTTGGTTTTTAAATTTCCCTTGTTTCAAAATAAAAAAAAATAAATCATTGGTTAAAATGAATGAGAGAAGAAGAAAAAAAAGATGTAGAGGTAAAACGGCAGAAAAAGAGAAGTGGAAAAAGGGAAACGGTATAAGAGTGGTGGAAAGAAGGAGCAGGAAAAAGTGAATTGGAAGAAAAGAAGAAGAAGAATAGGAACGGTAAAAGTGAACTGGAGGAACAGAAATCGGTAAAAAGAAGTGGAAGCAGAGAAACAAAAGTAGAATAACGAAATGAGAGAAAAGAAAGGCAAGAAACAGTAAGAGAAAAGTGGAAGAAAATAAGCTGAAGAAGCGAAATGGAGGCAGATTAGTTGAAGAAATGAAACGGGAGATGAGAATCGAATGACCAAAAGCGGCAGAAAAAAGGGAAATAAGAGAATTGATACAAGATATGCGAAAGGAACGAACTGGAAGAAGTGAATCAGAAAAAGGAAAATGGAAAGCTGAAAAGAAACGAAAGAAAAAAAATACAAAAAGAAAAGCGGAAGAGGAGAGACAAAAGTGCTGAATTTGACGAAAAGAGCCGGAAGAAGAGAAAAGGAAGAAAAGAAACAGGAAAAGAAAAAGGAAAATAGAAGCGGAAGAAGAGTGGTGAAAGGAAAGAACCAAAAAAAGTGAACCGATTGAAAGGAAGCGGAAGCAAAAGAATGGCAGAAGTGAAGCGAAAGAAGAGAAGTGAGTGAAGAGAAGTGGATTAAGAGAAGTGGAAGCAGAGAAGCAATAAAAGAGAAACGAAAGAAGAGAAGTGAAAGAAGTGAAACAGTAAAAGAGAAGTGGAAGAAAGTTAGCGTAAGAAGAGATAGGAAGTGAAGAATGGGAATGGAATGAAGAAGAATAGAAGAAGGAAGCGAGGAACGATCAAAGAATCAGAGAAGGAAAAGAAACAGGAGATGAAACAGAGGAACAGAAATGAATGAGAGGCGAATGAAGGGAAGTAGCTAAGAGAAGTGGAAGAGAAGAAGTAGAAGAAGGCCAGCGGAAGAAAAAATGGGGAAGAAGAAAAATTTACGAAGAGAGACGGTACAAGAGAAGGGGAAGAAGAGAAACGAATGAAGAAAAACGAATGAAGAGAGTAGCGGAGTAAGTGAAGCGGAAGAAGTGAAGCGAATGAAAAGAACCGAAAGAAGAGAAGCGGAAGACGAAAAACTGAATTTTTGTCCGCAAAGAAACGATAAGAAGCAATAAAATTGAAATGGAAGAAAAGAAGCGAAGGAGAGAAACGGAAGAGAAAAAGCAGAAGAATAGAATTTGACAAAGTGAGAGGTGGAAAAAGAGAGACAAAAGAAAAGAATTAGGAAAAAGAGAAGTGGAAGAAAAAAAGTGTAAGAAGATAAGCGGAAGAAGAAAAATGGACGAAGCGCAAGAAAAGTCGCGAAAGAAGAGAACTGAAAGAAGAGAACTGAAAGAAGAGAAGCGAAAGAACAGAAACGAAAGAAAAGAATTGGATAAAGAGAACCAGAATAAGAGAAGTGGAAGACGAGAAACAGAGTTTTCTTCCTAAAAGAAACGAAAAAAGAGCAAACAAAAAATTATTTGGAATAAAAGTAGCAGAAAAAAGAAACGGAAAATTTGAGGCGGAAGAAAAAAATGGAAGAAAAAAATGGAAGAAAATAAGTGGGAGAAGAAATGTGGAGGAAGAAAAGCGGAATAAAAGATGCGGTGAAACAGAAGAAAACAAGCCGCAGAAAAGAAGTGAACCAAGAGAAGTGGAGGATTAGAATAAGGTGACCGTCAAAAGAAAAGCGGAAGATTAAAAGCAAAGAAGAAGAAAAACGGAAGCAGAAAAACAAAAGAAAATATGCCAAAGGAAAGGTGCGGAAGACGACGTGCCAAAAATATGAACAGAAAGAAGTTAACCGAAAGAAGGGAAGTTAAAGAAGATAATAACGCAAAAAAAAGCAGAAGAAGAGAAAAGGAAGAAAATAAGCGGCAGAAGAAAAATAGACAAAGATAGACGGAAGAATAGAGATGAAAAAAGAGGAACAGAAAAAGAGAAGCAGTAGAAGAGAGGTGGTAGAGCAGAAAGATTAGCAGGTTAGCGGAAGCAGAAAAGAAAGAAAAGAAGACAGAAAAGAGGAGCAAAAGAAGAAAACCAGAAGAGAAGAATCGAAAGAAGAGGAGCGAAAGAAAAGTTGCAGAAGAATAAAAGCAGAAGAAAAGTAGCGGAAGAAGAGAAATGGAAAGTCTGAGGAAAATTAGCAGATAAAATAAGCGGAAAAAACATGAATAGAACGAAAGAAGAAGAAATCTAAAACAAGTAGTGAAAGAAAAGAAGTGAAAGAAGAGAAGCAGTTGAGGATAAACGGAATCAAATAAGTGGAAAGAGAACAAAGAAAATAGTGAAACGGAAAATCGGAAGAAAAGAAGAGGAAGAAGAGAAGTAAAAGATGAGAAAAGAAAGAATATCAGATGTAGAAGGAAGCTGTAAGAAGCGCAGCTTGACAAGACAAGCGAAAGAAGAGAAATGGAAGAAGAGATGGGGAACAAGCGAAGTCGAATAAGATAAACGTATTGAGTGAAGTGGATAAAGAAAACCAAAAGAAAACAAGCAGAAAAGCAAAGCACGATGAACAGAAACGGAAGCAGAAAATCGGAAAAAGAGAAGCGGAAAAGGAAAAACGTAAGAAAAGAAGCGGAAGAAAAGAAGTGAAAAAAAAACAAAGAAACAATATGAAAGAAGAGAAACGGAAAAAAAGAATCGGAAGAAAAGAAGCCGAAGAAAAAAGAGTGAAGAAAAAAAGTGGAAGAAAACAAAATCGCGAAACAGAAAAGGAAGGACACAGCTGGAAAAGAGAAACCGAAGAGAGAATGCAAGAAATGAAGCGGAAGCTGGAATGCGAAACGAAGCGGGATTCAAGAAGTGGAAGAATATAAGTGGAAGAAAATAAACAAAAAAAAGCAATGCAGTAGAAAAGAAGTAGAGGAGGTGAGCTCGATGAAGTGAACCGGAAGAAGGATAGTGAAATCATAAAAGAAAATAAAAAGAGCAGAAGAAGAAGACACAGAGGAAGAAATGCGAAAGCAGATATACGGAAGAAAAGATGTCGAAGAAGAGATGCCGATGAAGAGATACGGAAGAGAAACGAAAAAACGTGATGAAGAAAAAGAGACGCAGAGAAGAGAAGCGGAAGAAAAAAAGTGGAAGAAAAGTAGCGGATGAAGAGAAATAGAGGAAAATATGCGGAAGAAAAGGATAGAAAAAATTGAAACCAGACACAGAAAAAGCGGAACAAGCGAAGCGAAGCAATAGCAGCGACAGGAGATAAATGTTAGGAAAGAAGCAGAAGAAGAAATACAGAAGAATATACGAGGTAGAAGAAAAATGGAAGCAAAAAAGTGAAAGAAGAGAAGTGGAGAAGCAAAAGTGGAAGAAGACGAGCAAACAAGAATAGCGGAAGCGAGAAAGCTCACGAAGAGAAGTTCAAGAGGGTTAGCTGAAAAATAGTAATTGAAAAACTAGGAAAATTCTAATGAACACTTCACTTTATGATGAATCCTAGAGAGTTTGTGCTTTGCAGTGAAATTTTAGTACACGACACTGAAGATATCTGCACATTGTAGACGGAATACTCGTATCTGTCAAGATAAGCAGAGGTTGTTGGAATTAAATGGTAAATACTAATTTTTCTTCTCATTTCTAGTTACTTCACTTCAGTTCATTTCACTTGATACAATCTTTCTACTAAAGGCTCGTAAAAGTGTTTTTACAAAGTGTTTTCAAAACAGTGTTTTTAAAATAGTGCAGTGGAACCTTAAAAAAAAGCAACTGATGTAGTGAAGACAAGAAAATGCAAATGAAAAAAATGAGATATGTGCAGAAATTGAGAATTTGTGGAGCAAATCATAACCGACACGAATGCACCCAGAGTGAAGTAAACAAAACAAAGTTTTAACAAATTTCTGAGAAATAAGGTTCGATAAAACTCGATGATCGATGAGACGTGTGAGAATATTTGCGAAAAACAAAACACGGTGAACTCATTTTTATCCGAAAATTTGGTGCTTCAAACGAGATTATCTCTTTCATCCGGGGTTGCTTCGAGCATCGACTGTGACCGATTGTGCCGACACATTGTTGTGTACTATTCTATTACCGTGCGTAGCGCATTATCTATGGTTTAGGCTATCTATTGTTTGGTGGCACGAGTGATCGAGTAAGCAAAGAAAAAATGAGCAACAAACAGCTTTAAGATGAGATACGACAGTAATTAGTTATGTTCATCCATATTATTAGTTCGCCATATCTACCGAGAGATAGAAAGAGCATAGTAAAAAAGACTGTTATCTGATGAGATGTGGTGGTTCGCAAAGGGGGAGGTAATTTGGATCATAATTAATTAATCAATAACTATTGATTCGCTATACTCGTCGTATCATATCTTGAAACTAGTAAGCTACTATTCCAGTTTGTGAGTGACTCCAACAGAACTCTTGGTTCAAATCGGTTCAAATTGTAAATCGGTACTAATATTTGAAAATTGCACTAGTTGTCATGCGAGTGCAGCCTTTCGTTAACCAAAACGAACCCAATCCTGTTATCCTCTTATTCAACATCCTAGTGAATTCTCGTAGAAGTTTAGAGGTGTTCTCGGCTTCCAATAAAGCGTGTTTCACGTCATCATATTCCTACCTTTTCCTCATTTGTATTGTCTTCATTTAGGATCAGCACTTTTTAAACATTGAGCATCATTGTACTACTAATTGCTAATTTCAAAATCCCATCAAGTTGTTATCAAGCACTTTCAAACATCCAAGCATGTGATTCCTTGATAGTACGCATATGACATCTTAATTTTAATTTTGATTCTTCCATCATAAAGCACAGTCCAGTTATGAAGTATTTGATTAGAACCGTCTAGACTCGGCGTGATTGGCTCCGTTGGCGAGACTGGAGATCTCAGTAAATCCCTCCCATAACCGCAACTCACGAACGTCCCACATTCCGTCCGCTTTTTTATCTAATCAAACGATCAACAATAAAATAAACTACGACTCACTGTGGCATGCCACGTTGCGATAAAAAAATAAATAAACCATAACTGAACACATTTTCGTTTTGTCTTCATTTTCCACCCAAGCAGGCACCGTCTGTCAATGTCGCTTTAACTGACCACGCGCGCCCAAGTTCGTCCCATCTCTAAACAAAATGGCAATTTTTCAGCCCCCTTCCCCCCGTCTAAGGCTGTGTTATAGTTTCGCCTCCAGCTTGGTAGTTAAATTGTGTCGTCGTCGTCGTCGTCGTCGTCGTTAAATGTTAAATGTTCGCAATAAAGCTCTCTCTCGAACGGGGTACGAAGGAATGGAAAAATTAAACTTTTCCAGCCAAACACGTGTCCATGGCGATAATGTTGAAACCATTATCCCTGGAAAGCACGAATAGACTCCGTGTTGGTGGCTGTGGTGCGGATGGAAGTAGTTTTGAAGCGCTGATCGTTCACCTGCTGAGTTGTGCCAGATGGTGATGGCGGTTGTTGCAGACTGTCTGTTTTCGGTTCTTTATGGACTCGTTAATATTGAAGATGGCCAAAGTAGGCTTGGAGTCGTCGTTGAGCTCGCTGGAAACATCGAGTTGAATAGTAAATGAGTCGTCTCTGCTATAATCAAGAGAGAGCACGAGAAATTACAGAAGTTCTTCGCTTGATTTTACGTGGGTAAGGAATTACAACAGTTCAAAAGGAATTGCTTCACACGCACATTTTTCGTTTAGCAAGAAATGAGTAAATCCTTGAGAGTCTGAGCAGTGAAATATCTGACAGAGTTATTAGTACACGACACTAAATAAGTCTACACATTGTAGACGGAATACGCGTATCTGTCGAAATAAGCAGTAAAGTAAGTTGGAATTATATAGAAAATACTAATTTTTCTTCTCATTTCTAGTAATTTCTGAGTAAACAATTCATTTAGACTGAAACCCTTCTTTCTAACATTGCACTATGGTACAATAGTCAAATTTCGCGACAAAAATCGATTGCTCGAAAACCATTAACTTTAGACATTAATATGATGTCTTGGGAAGATATAATCTTAAAAACAAGATCTATCTTATGGTTTGGGTGGTGACTAGGGTGGTCCTGCTATTTTTATAATAAAAATACTAACTTATGATTAAGAGGAGTTTTCACCCCTACAGAATTGTAGATAATTTTATCTAATGAAACTTTGCTGATAAAAATTAACTTCTATCTCATCTACGTATCATTATACATCAATTTTTCTATCCTAACTATCCTTAGGGTTGGACTTAAAAAACAGTTTTTTTGTTGCAAATTTAATTTGAAAACTTTGCAGAGTTGACTTTTTGGCAGAGACCGAAATTTTCGCCTACTTGAGAAGAAAAACGTCCTTTTTCATCCGCTTGGAGAAACAGATGAGAATGTGGGAAGCGAGAGACTATTATACGCTCACGGCAGTTTACGCGAGAAAAGCAACGGCGATTTATAATTTTTGGAGAGCATGAGTAGCTGATAAATCGTTTCTTTTTCAGTGAATTTTTCATTTCAGCATTCATCTTCAACAAGAAATTTGCCATCAGCTGTGGTGCATATCTCAAACAAATTCTCCGTTTGATTAATTAGTAGATCGAATTACTAGTTGATGATCGCGAGAATCAATTTCAGCTTTCATCGCAGCCAGGCTTTCATAACCGATTAGGCCGACAATGAATTTGTGAAATTCAAACACATGTTATGGAAGTTTCCTTTCGAATGATTTTGTTAAAACAATTGCATGCATCAATTTATCAGTGGTAAACTTCCCATTTTTGTTAGTTACAATTGAAGGAACTTTGGCTTTAGATGCCTATTTTACATGTTCGGAAATAATGTGAGATTTTGTGGCAATGTAGATTGCCTTTTGTTGAAAGGAATCGGAATTATGGAATGAAATTTAGGTTTTCGCCGCTATTACTTCCTGAAAATTTGGTTCCTCGCATTTCAGATGAAAGTTGTTTTCTTCAATCTCCTCATCTTCATCTTCATCTTCGTCCACAAGTTTTATCTCTTTTGTTATTTTGATTTATGTGTTATTTTGATGAATTATCACCGCCTGGAACGCTGCTTCCAGCACTATGGGCTAAGAATTCCGTACAATGTAAGCGAGTGGTTCACTAACTCCATTCAATTTTTTTGTTATGGCTGCTAAATCTAATATCTTTCTAATAAATTTAATGTGTCGGAAGCTCCCCGTTCACCTTTCACTTAAAACTCATTATAGAGTTCCTCTACTTCCTGTAACCAGGCGTTTAATTCTTTCCTGAAGCCAAAATATTTCAACAGCTGTTTAATGGGATCTGAAATGCTACACGCAGTTCCAGCACTACGGATTAAACTTTGAATCTGGTCTATCTCGTGCCTCAGGTGCTCTATCTCACTATTACACTAAGTAGCAAAAAATATCGGTGCAAAAAAAAAACCGAAGCATTATCATCTTACAGGTTTGAGCCGAATTAATAAGATGAATTCACCTCAGCTTTGTTTTTACAACGATAGTTCAGCATGGTAAATATCGGCTGAAAAAGGGAAATACTCATGTTGGAGCGTCAATTTTGACGCCAGATGTACTTCCACTTGATGAAAACAGTTCAAATTTTGTCCACATTAATCTCTGTATTTTTTTAAGCCATGAAGAAATTTTTAATATGCTACCTAAATTTTTCACAGAATTACGGATTTTTGAAATTGGTATATCCAAAAATGACTTTTTTCACATATGATATGATAACTTCAAATTTATAAACTTCATCAACATAAAATTTTGGTCACATAAGGTCAAAACATTAGCTATAGTTTTGTCAAAATATATTGATAATTGACAAAGTTACAGAAGGTTGAACAACGCGTTTTTTGGAAGTAAAATTTTGTTAGGCTTTTTTTTGCTACTGAGTGTACTTGTCTCAGGCATAATGTCAGTTTAAAGGGTGTTCCGATCAAAATTTGGTCAAACTGTTATGTGAGTCGATCAAAGTTTTTATTAATAAGTCAATTTTTTTTAAGTTCAATTAATACAGAATACAGTAGAAATATTCAACCTAGCTTCCTTTTTACTGAATGGGGTCTTTCGTTTAACAACTCCAGTTGTCCTTTAACTGTTTCTCGCTCACAACAACTTTTTGATTCTTCTTAAGGTTCCGCTTGACGATGGCCCAATATTGTTCGATTGGGTGGAGCTCTGGCAGGTTGGGAGGGTTCTTGTCCTTGGGCACCACTGTTTCCGTTATGGCAAGATCCCACTTCTGACATTGACTTTTCTAATACGTTCACTTAAAAAAGGAAACTATTTAACTTACACTATTTATTGCCACTAAGTACACTACAAGTTTGTTAAGAGAAAAGAAGTAAAGCCTCATACGCTCTACCGTTTTGTTGACTAAATTATGCTAACGCTGCAGATAATGTACCTGTCTCTGATTTGTGCGGTTATTTGGCGTGATGTGCCACGTTATCGCACCAATTCTTCCTAACTGTCCTGAAAGGCTAATCCACTCATCAGTGATTTCCTGAAGCTGGAGGAGCGAAAGTTCCTTTTCCTTTGGTCAGTAATCCTAACATTTTGTTATACAAGAGTATAAAGAACTAAATGAAAAACATCTTTCGTCATATACAAGCTAAGAGGATGTTGTCGCAAAACATTTGCCTTTCATAAGTCACTCATGTATTTTTCTATAAGATATAACTTAATTTTGGACTCAACTATGACCAAAACAGCGCTATCAAGGTAGTTTCTAGCACCACTATAACCAATAGGTTATAATCAAGTTATTAAAAAGTGAAACTAAATCCAGAAATACATGAACACAAAAATTCAATCCAACAAGTGTCAAACTAGCAGATGTAAACACAGATCGAATTTGACAGGAATGTTTGTTATGAGTATGATGAATTTGTTATTGAATTTCCATTAGTTTTTATAAATTTTTCGTATCGAGAAAAAAACAGACCTAGCCCATTTCATTTTTTCTAAAGTTTCTGAAGCCAAATGACATCTTGCGAAGATGCTCTAATATGGTTATTATGATGTTATAATAACGAACTCAAATAATTTGCAACCCACCATGTTATTAGACTGCTCTCAAGATATTTTTGGGACTCGATTTCAACTTCACGTCCTAGCTATGGACAGCATTACAACATACATTACACGTCCTAGCTATGGACAACATTACAGTGCCGGTTGAAACCTTAATTTCAATCATCACTCAAAAATTTGAAAGCTACATTATTTTGTCGTTGATTGCGATCATGCGGGAACGTCCATTTATTATGTCACGCAAAAAGTGACTTTTTATACACCCCCTTTTTTTATGGATTGTCACGTTTTCCCAAACCCCCCCGCCCCTCTTACTGCGTGACATAATTAATGGGCCTTCCCTACGTTTTGACTAAGAATGAAAATTGCTCGATAATATACACACTTTTGTATGCTTTAAAAATACTTTTAATCGACAGTGTAGACCATGTGTCTGATCCACCATGCCGATTTTCGATTTTTGTTTCCTACAGAGATGCTACAAACTTTTGATTTTTTTTTAATTTGTATAACGAGTCATAAATTATGCTGGAGTAAAACCAAAAGTTGCTACATAAAAGCCGCCTCGCATATGATATTTGGTTAAGCTTTCTGAGCATTAACAATCTTTAGATTTCGGATATTTATTAAATAATCGATTTCTCGAGTAATTCATGTTGAGGGCCTAAAAGCCATTTGTAAACAATGACTTTCAATGTCGATTTCTCTTGAATTTTAAATCAATCTCGTGAAATGAAAATAGCATCTGGTAGAAAAATGTTAGTTCTACCAAATGGAGTAGCTGGATATGGTAGGATTCTCGTGATTCGTGAGGGATCAACGTTTAAAGTCATTGTTTACAAATGGCTTTTAGGCCCTAATCATTAATTACTCGAGATTTGGTAAAAAAGGATTGTCATTTTTTAACTAATAGTTGTGCATATTCTCCTCATAAACAAACATTATTTTCACAATCACAACAATCTTATTAATCTTTGTTAGCTTCCGTTCGTTTGACATTTCTCAAACTAGCATGTCATGTTCATGCATTTCTGCAATTGTTTTTACTTTGGAATTACTTGATTATAACCTATTGGTTATTATAATTCTAGAAACTACCAAGATAAGACATCATCATGTTGAAAGCATGTATTTCAAAGTATCTTGAAAATGTGTCAGTAGTCCTAAATCTGTATCTAAAATCTTATTGTGTGATCATAAAGATGTTACAAATAGATCGATTTATGGTGCTGTTTTGGTCATATAAGGTACCAAAAATAAGTAATGTGTACTACAGGGTGTCTCATAATAGGTGTCACTAAAACAAAATGGGATTACAGCAAAACAAATCAACCAAATCATAGCATTTATTTTTCATTTGAAAGATACATGGTATAGAAATACACCATACACAGAAAAAAATAATTAATTTTAAGAAGCGTGTAGAATTTCCCCTCGTTTAATTCCAAGCCAAAGGAGGCGCAAACAACGCAATTGGTTGTAGTCTTTGCTGAGCCAGACGACAATGTTTGCGATCTTTCATACAACAGGCTTGATTTAGGCGTTATGTGGCTTAAATTTACATAAAATATCCCATTATTTTCCGCCAAATCTAGCATTCTATTTATGTGCATTAGATAACGCAGAAAATTCAGTGTTTTTTTTATCTGTATATTATTTAAATTCGAACAATATGGTGTATTCCCATACAGCTTTGAAGCATGAGGAAGCAGATGGTTCTTCAAAACCTGCTTGATGTAATATTCAGTGTTGATTTTTACGTTAGGTTCTATGAAAAGAAGTTTCGTGAAACGGCGCCCCATACATTCTGATAGCGTTCTACAGCTAGTGTCTTCTTGGAATGTTGGCAAGCCTTTTTCCATACACACGATCATTTTGTTGATTATGACTGTCTTGAAGGAGGAAGAGCTTTTCATCCGAAAATAAAATCTCGCAGACACCGTGCCGAACCAAAAGATTTCTGTTGCTTTGGACGTTTGCTTTTGACAATTTCACTTTTTTTAAAAAACATTATTTTAAAAAACTTTTTTGAGCGTATTAGTAGAACGATTGTGATTGGAAAACTAGGAGAATTTAAAATGAACACTTCATTTGATCACTTTTGGAAAAATAAAAAATAAAACATTGAAACACTTTTTTCAAATTTCCGCTAGTAAACGCGAGCAAATTCCTTTAAATTCCACTACGAGCTTAGCATTTGACAGAAAGGTCTATTTTGTCTGCTACTTACATAGTTCTTCAGTGTCGAGTGCTCGACTTGCTTTTGACGCTCCGTCAACCCGAGAACCCGTTGTTTCTTGTACGGCTTGCATTCCAGATCATGTCTAAGGAGCCTGTTAATTGAAGCAGGGTACATTTGAAATTGTATACTCAATTTACGGCCAGATACGACCGGATTAAAGGGTCACCCACAATTGATACGTTGCGGCTGAGTTGACGTAAATTTGATAGAAAACCTATGGGAAAACTGTCAAATTCACGCAAACGCATCTGCAACGTATCAATTGTCTTATTCGCTCCCTCACACATTTGATATTTTTCTTCGTTCTAGCAGTTCGTCTGACACCTCCTTTGTGTTGAATATGGACATTTCTAGTTTCCTTGAACCGTTTCAAGGCACGAAAAACAAAACGTTTACTCACTCCGATCTGTTTGAGTCTATAGAATATTTGACTGTCTAAGCTTTTGCAAATGTTATTTAATACCTGCTTAAAAAATAAATAAACAAACGGAATCGTGTGTTTATCTTCAGCGATAAACTGTCAAACAATACACTCATATCGGGTTTAATCGATTGCGCTGTTGAAATTACCCAGTTGAAATAAACCAAGACTGAATAAATTGTAAAACACATTGTAAAAAAATACATGAGTCTTAAAGATGAATTTTTGAACATTACATAACAAGTTGTGTTACTTGGGTAGTCACCACTCAAATCAAAAGACAGATCTTATCTTTAAGATAAAATCTTCCAAAGACATCATATGTCTGAAGTTAATGGTTTTCGAGTTATCGATCTTTGTCGCGAAATTTGGCTATTCTCACCATAGTGCAATGAACTGCTCAAAGGTAACACCACCCCGTTCTGGAAATTTGCTATCCACCATACATAGCGCCCCCAAACGGATGCTCTATTGGTTTAATGCAACCATATACCAAGCCCCTCCCCCCATTTTCACGCCTTGGCTCATAAAAATGTAATGCTCATGTCCACTACTGGCGAGGAGGAGGAGGAGGAAAAGTTAAATCAGTCCTTTGTTGTCTCATCGGTCGGTGCTTTTAGGGACTTCGGAACGACGCCATTACGCGTTGGGTCATTTGTCAATTCGCTACGATCCGTCAGTCAGCAATCTGAAGGCCATCGGAAATCTATCTGTCGTTTTTTTTTTCACTCCCAAGGTCGCTTCTGCCGAGGGAAATTGACCGGAAAATTTCTCCGCAATTACCAGTCGCTTTGTTTCGTGTCGTCCGGTCGTAAAAAAATGGTAATGATTTTAATGGTGGTGAAGGTACTTGTTGCGCGCCTTTCGCCTTACTGCAAAACGATGATAACAATAATAATAACAGCGGAGGATAATGGACGCAAAAAAAAGGAAAAACATAACAATAACAGGTCGCGTGTGGTGAATGGGAAAATACCCGGTATGGACGCCCGGTGACAAATGGATCGTAGTAAGCTGATAGTTCTTTTTTTCGACTGTTATTTATTTTGCCGTTGACCAGGTTCGTATTTCATGACCCAGTGTAGTCAGTTGATTGGGAGAAGGAACCGGAAACAATAAGGGTAATCTTTGTTTATTTATTGCAAATTGAGAGGAGTTTAATTTCATTTCGTGCGGTGCTTTGGAGGGTTTTGGCTATTTTTGGAATGCCATTCGATGTTCTCGTTGAGTTTTGATGGTGATGACTCAATCCAATTGCTAGGCGATAAGGACTTTGATTCGATAGCAGTTCCAAGGCATAGTAATCGATTTTAACTTAACGATGCTCTAAATACTAAATTTAACTGACACCCTGATTGTGTAGTCACATTCTTACTCTGTAAAACGTAGGATTGAATCGTTAATTATCGCCCGTCTCTGCAGCTTTCAGCTCATCATCCAACATTTGCATACATAGAGGCATATCAGCACGTTGGATAATGTTGACAATGACAAATCTCAGTCGCAGCAACCAGTCAGTGAAGCGGAAAACCGCAGAAGGCTCGGAAACTGACTGCTGTCTGCTCGCTGTTGTTAGCGGGAACTCGCGCTAGTATGTTATTCCATTTCCCGGCAGATATTGTTGTTGTCTATTGTTGTCGTCAATGTGCTAGCTCGAGGATTTGAAATGTTGTACCCATCACCCGCTAGGCAACCAACACGAATCGCGAAGCTGTTAAAATTTTGGGAACATTGTGACAAGGGAAATGTGAAATTTCGCTCGCACATAAATTTCAGCTCGTAAGCTCTATTAGCATTTGAATTATCCGGGTATCGGCGAAGCTCCTTGCACGATGGTTCCCATTGTGGAATGTAATTAATGTAGTGGCGAACTTTCTGTCACAATATGGGTGGCATTATGTTGTACCCTGTCAGAGCAATTGTTGTAATCAAATAGAATTGTAATCATTGGAGACTTAGAATACGTTTCTCTTTAGCCAAAATAAGAACATGAATTGCTTGCCACAGATAGCTCGTATGAAAGTTGCTGCTTTCAATTGTGAATCCAAATTTTATTTGAAGCAGTACTTTAAGCCTCCCGACGAGAGATGAGTCACTTTAACTTGAGGAGAGCGAACTTTGAGGTTATTGGTGTCAAGATCTCAGCAGTGAACTGAAATCAAGTTCTGGATTTTAGCGATATTGACGTTGTTATAGATCAATTCTATGACGTTTATAGTCATGTCCGGAAGCCCTACCCCGTCATCCTAAAAATCCGATTTGGTTCACACGAGAACTCACGAGACTGCTTCGAAGGAAAGATTAAGCGCACAAGAAGTTCAGACGTAAGAGAGACCCACTGGACATGTAACGTTCAGAATCTTGTAGACAGCAGCGCACAATCGAATAAGCAGGTCAAACCATTTTGGGCATACGCCAGATCCTTGAGGAAATCAAACTTGGTGCCCAACGAGACGTTTCATGGTAGTAGATACTACACTGGCACAGACGAGGTTGTTGGAGGCTTTGCAGATTTCCTTAGCACCACATTCGCAGCACCCATTCAACAGTTGCACTCTTTCCGATCTGACTTATCCACTTTTGACACTGTCTCATTTGGGACGGTAACCGATGAAGGCGTCTGTGTTAAGTTCTCTGAAAGAGGACAAAGGGATGGGATGAGATTTCTAGTGTCTTTTTGAAGCGATCTGCTCGCCCTATCTCTCTCGACACTACTCGCATTCATATTCAACAGAATGGTATCATTGCAGCAATATCCCGTGCGGGGAAATATGACAGCCATTCTGAAAGATGGAGATGCAGGTCCTGGAACCTGGAGAATTACCGTGCAGAATGAGTTTGGCCATGTTGGAGAAAGGATTCTCAAGGATCAACTTAAGAGCCATATGCTGAAGTTCATGCACCCCAGTCAGCATGGGTTTCTTAAGAATCGATCGACTATAACAAATCTGTTAGAGACGGTACAGAAGTTCAACGATGTTCAGGATGATGGCGGTCACGTAGATGCTGTTCACTTCGGTGTGTCCAACGCGTTTGATAAAGTCCCACACTCTCTCTTACTTGAGAAGTGTAAGGCCCACGGACTATCTGACGCTACTATCAATCTACTGCGCACGTACCTCTCAAAGCGGGCCCATCAGGTCAGACTGAATGGTGTGTCATTTCGGCCAATCTACGATACTTCCGATGTTGGCCTAGGATCTGTCTTGGGGCCATTGCTCTATGTACTGTTTCTCTGGATAGAAGACTGGTGCTGGGCATTTGCCGACGATGTAAAAATTGCAAAATGCATCACGACAGTTGACGAAACCTTGGGATTTCAACAGACAATATATAGCATTACTCAGTTGTGTGCTGATAATGGACTCACTCTCAATCAAACCCGTTAAATCATCGTATTACGTGAATGGAATTCCGCTGGAGAAAGTATCGGAGATACGTGACCTGGTTGTAGTAGTCGAAATTCGATTGAGTTTTACTCCACATGTTGACATGATTGTACGGAAAGCGGTACGACTGTCTGTGTTCGTGATGAGGATCTGCAGACGCTTTAAACAACTTGAACCTATGATATCGCTTTTCAACAGCATCGTACGTCCAATACTAGATTCACCAAATCACCTGCTCACCGTCATGGAATCCATACTATGCGCAGTATATGGAACAAATCGAAGCAGTTCAGCATACGTTCACAAAGTTTTATGAATTGCTGCAAGGGTGTTATAAAACGACATCCATAAAACTCTAGTCAAGGCTTATTTGTCTTGATTGATTCCCCTAAAATCTCCTGAAGACTTAAATGTGCCTATTTGGCTCACCCTGGCAGAGGTTCTGAAGGGTTTATTTTAGAGGCAGTTCTAGATTGGATTAAAACAAAAAGACTTTATTATGACAGGATTAATAGCAGTTTGAAAACCACAGGAAAACCTCAATAAAAGCAATTTGACATCTATAAAAGCCACGTTCGTGCCACTTCCTCAAGACGTATTCATAAATTTCATTCACTCTCAACAAATTCATTTCGGCATTAATAACTCTGATTGAAAAAAAAGTTTACCCATGCCAAATAAAACGTCAGTATTTTCAAATTGAAATATTTATCTCAGTTTGATTTATTATATTTTATTACTAGTTTCAACCTACAGTATTCAAATTTTAAGTGCCAAATTAAATTCATTGTCTGAAGTGCTTGAAAAGAGCTGAAAAACTAGATGCGCTTCCGCAACACGTTGTGCTTTCTAAAAAAAAATATTAAGTAAAAGTTTAATTCTTCGTTGCAGATATTTTTTTGCTTGATTACTCTTAATTAATACTTTTTTTTATCCCACATCGACTGCCGTACAACATTAAGCCGTGTCAAAGAAAATATATCCTGATGTATGAAAATTATAAACCTGCATTAAGATTGAAATCAAAATGGCAGCGGCATTAACATTGATATTTCATGAGCCATTATTGAAAATGCTGTTTTGTTTTCATGTAAGCATCAATAAATAAATAATGTTTTGAAATGGCACTTATGAAAATAATTTTGAGGCTAAACTGTTTCTTTTGCTATGCTAATTTGCTGTATGCAAGACCGTTGAGCTACCAAACAGCTTATATAGTAACCAAGCTGCTGCCAGAAAATTTATGACAGTTCTAAAGGACTAAGAAAGTTTATACGAAAGAATATGATAAAGCAATGCCGTATACCAGGCGATATGTGCCTCAAGATTGTTTCATTTGGATGGAAGGCTGACTGATGTTGTAGTTTTTTAAGCGACCTTATTTGATGGATCGTTGGGAAATTACTATTCAGAATGCTCAGTAAGGTTTGTTTATTATTTCACTTAATCGTGCATTTTTTTCACTTGTCTAAGTTTGTTGCTATGCGAATCCATCTTTGTTTAATTTTATTACGACAACATTGGTAGAGCATCTTATAATAAACTTTATGTAGAGCAAAATGCTACAATAAATGCTTTATGCTCTCATCCGAGTCCAAATGGCTTAGTGATGGTTTTCATAATGATAAAGCGTTCTTATGTAATATTTTATCATTGCTCTGTTAAACGAATGTGAAGGAGCTTTATTATTGAAATACTGAACGGTTTAATGAAGGGATACAGTTCCTCTTCAAATATTTTTCAAAGCTTGACTGTTTTAGACTTCACATTCTATTTAGAAAAGGTTATTAAAACAGCCTAAAGTAAAATTATTAACGCCACATCTTTCGCATCATCGAAAGCTGCTTTTAAACAAATTAGCATGTCTATTGCAATAATAAAACACTCATAAATTTGAGCAAAGGCCAAAAGGCAGTAGGATTATTACTTGGGTGTGATTTTGGAGATACACCAATGACAATCCAGTTGAGGAAGGCGTACGGTGACGATACGTCCGCCGATAGCTGCAGCCAACGAGCTGTTGGAGTTGAGTCGAGTAAAAGTTGGGTGGTCGGTCTGCTCACTGAGAGTCGCCCCTCGAGTTCCAAAGGAATTGGAGAGATACTTTAAGTGCTTGGGTATTAGTCACCAGGCAAGAAATGCGGGGAGAAGGGTAATTTCGCAAGAGACTGCACAAAGCAATCAAGACGCATGCTTTGCAAAAAGGAGGACGGAAACGACTTCATGACGGGGGGCTTCAGATGACCAGTATATAAAAGGCGACAGCAGGTCAGCAGTAGAAAAGGTAATTCAAACTAACCCAAAGGTTTTTTCGACTTCATGAACTCGTAAAATTCTGTTTTAAAATGCCATTTTAGGACTCATTCATATTATCTTATTATAGTCAGTTGAAATGGAATTTTTATAACAATTTGTCCCCGTAAATGTACTTAACGGTAAATTTGTTCAATCGTAATTATTGCACTATGGTCCAAATCACGAATTTACGAGGAAACATGCTCCCAGCGCCTAAACTTGAAACTTTACAGCAAAGCGATTCTACAACATGGTTTGTAGGTCCATTTTTTGATGTCAATTAAAATTAGGGTGGCCCTCATTTTCACGGAAATACAAAAACTAACTTTTTTATTTGCAGAAATAGACGCTCACACTCTTGAGCAAAGTTGTAGCGCAGAAAATTTCATGGAATTTTAATATATAAATGTTTTTGTAGCTAATTTTAATCATAGAAATCAACATTTGAAAAGGGCGAATTTTTTTTTTCAGAAAAACTTCAATAATTATTGATACCAAAGTACGCGTCTTCAAAGGTTCTAAGACTCGTCGGAACCCAACTTAATGGTGAGAATTGAAATAAAAAAGTTAGGACAGAAAAACTTTTTTTGATGGTACACCCTGCTCTAAATCGGTCAATTTTTTACCTTAAAAAAAATGGTGGTGAAACTTGAAATAAAAACAAAGGCCCATTTTTTAATGTTGATTAAAATTAGGGTGGTCCCCATTTTCACGGAAATACAGAAAACTAACTTTTTAACTTGCAGAAATAGACGTTTCCATTCCTGGACAAAGTTGTAGTGCAAAAAATTTCATGGAAATTTCATATATACATTTTTTTTGTAACTTCAAAATTGACCGATTTAGAGCAACTTTTCTCTCGTCAACCTAGGGTGTACCATAAAAAAAGTTTTTGTGTCCTAACTTTTTATTTCAATTTACATCGTCAAATTTTGATTGAACGAGTTTTAGAGCTTTTGAAGACGCGTATTTTGATATATTAACTTTGCCGCTAACTTTAACCAATCAATAGTTATTGAAGATTTTCTTTTAAAACTATCACAGATTCAAATGTAATGTTCTCAAAATACAGAAATAATATATCTCTAGTTTTCATATATGATAAACAATTAAAATTGCCTTTCAAATGACGAATTTATTTTTTTGTGTTTGCCCCAATCATAGAAATCAACATTTGAAAAGGACGTATTTTTTTTTTAAAGAAAAACTTCTAAACTATTGATTGGTTGAAGCTAACGGCAAAGTTTGTATACCAAAGTACGCATCTTTAAAATTTCCCAAACTCGTCGGAATACAACTTATTGGTGAGAATTGAAATAAAAAATCAGTGGGGTTGTGTATAACACACTACCGGTTGACGTAGACTACGTTAAGCCGTTTGATTAGTTTCTTTAGTTTCGTAGCGGAACATTGCAACATTGAAAATCTCAGAAATAAATCAATCAAGAAATGATCGAATTTTTAGTGTCCGCTGATTAAATTTTGCGTGACGGCAGCCATTTGAAAAATGTTCATAATGCTCAGTCATGCAACGAAGAGAAAACTTAAATTGTTTTAGCCACTGCTGTCTGTCAATTGGTAAGAACTTGAAAAGTAATGTAAGATAAATTCAAATCAAACAATCCCTCTCAAACTCGCAAAAATTGGATTTGAAATCGGCCGCATTTGAATTAAAACTTTCTTGGTCTTTTGAAGCAGCAGGTTATTTCAGCCGTTGCACGTAGCGCCTTACCAAAAGATGGAAACCGACAAGATCACACACGCACACACACAACGGCTTGCTAGCAACAGCCTGCAGCGCAATCAGCTACCTGACCAATTTGTTAGCAGCCAGTGCACCTATGGTACACAACCCCACTGATTTTTGTGTGAAATACAGCATTTAATACTTAAAGGAATTCTTTAGAAATTTCAGGACCGTGGTGCAGTTGGTTTTATTCCGAAAAATACCGTTATGCCTGTACACACATTTTGATTGCAGATATTTAACACTCAACTATTTCACTATCATCACCACATACATCTATATCATCTTTTTATTTACCTATATCATCAACATATATTTCCATATTATATACATATATATCTATAAATATATATCTATAGATATACATGTACATCATATCGTGATATTGCTACCAACAGGTTCATGCATGTTTCCCTTCAAATTTGCTACGCGCATGTCATAGCAGAGGACTGCATTAACATTGGTCTGCACAGCTCCGTGGCTGCCGAGCGAATGAAGAAAATTTTAGGGTGTCCCTTTTTTATATCGTGCACTGAAATGTATGAGGCGTTCCTCACTTAAATTTGAAGTCTGTGATAGAGAAGTACAGCGCATTTAGTGAATTTACTCTGAAAAATCGGCATAAAAAGACATCGCCTCTTATTTTGATTATTTTCAATAGTTTCAAATTGTCAACCGAGATACGCGAGAAAATGTACAACCGATTAATGTTAACATCTTGAAAATCTATGAGGCATTTATTAAGTTATAAGCGTTTAATTTGTAACAATATTTCGTGACGGTCGCTTATTTTTAGATTTTCAATTAACACCCTACCCTTGCCTACGTCAAAAGTTAGGGCAAAAAAAAACATTTTTTTATGGTACACCCTAAGTTGATGAGTGAAAATTGCTCTAAATCGGTCAATTTTTAAGCTACAAAAAATTTATATATTAAAATTCCATGAAATTTTCTCTTAAAACAACTTTGCTCAAAAGTGTAAACGTCTATTTCTGCAAATAAAAAAGCTAGTTTTTGTATTTCCGTAAAAATGGGGACCACCCTAAACATCAACATAAAAAAATGGGCCTTAGTGATACAAACCATGCTGTAGAACATCACTTTGCTGTAAAGTTTCAAGTTTAGGTGCTGGGAGCATGTTTCCTCGTAAATTCGTGATCATTGTGCATTGCGAAGACCAATTGGCTTTTTGTCAAAACTGTGATTTTATATAAATGTGGAAAAATATATGTATCAAATTTTAAATGCAATGCAAATGAACTGTAGATAGAAGAACAACTACGGCATTCGTTTGTATAACTTTATTGAATTTCATAAATTTTATGGAAATTCATGATTAATTAATTGAATACAACTTACTCTAACTTTTTTTAAAACACTATTTAAAATGCTTTTTTGAGTGTTTTAGCGTAGTTGTGATTGGGAAACAAGGAGAATTTAAAATTAACACTTAATTTGATCACTTTAAAAAAAACATTGAAACACTTTTTTCAAATTATCGCTAGAAACGAGCAAATTCCTTCAAGTTCTACTAGAGAAAGCTAATCTTTTGACAGATAGGCCTATTTCGTCTGCTACTTACAGACATTTTCAATATAGAGTGCTCGACTTGAAGGGGACATCACAGAAGGTCTAGTATTTATAGTAGGTTTGTTGGTACCTCGATGAGGGTTATTCCGAGAGGCAAGGTGATGTTTGTCACTTGGTGAAGTGAAAAAAGTCACCTTGCAGTGACGAGGTTCTTCTGGGCAAATCAAATGGAGAGTCACGCCGCCGCAGGTGAGCCTCTCGGAATAACCCTCAGAGAGTCACGTAACTCTCAGATTTTGCACTTCACCAAGTGCCAAATGTCACTTCGAGTCTCGGGATAAGCGAGCAACTAGAAACCTACTTTGATGAACGATGAGAGAGGGATCAGTTGATTTTGATGTCGTTTTTCGCTAGTACCATCAGATCTATCGAGATTGCAAATAGCAATTAGATTGGTCAACTAGTTCGGATGCATTTTCTGTGCAGTTTTCCGATGCTTCGTAGCAAAAAACTTGCATGTGTTTTGCACAAAATTATTCTAGGATCAAACAAATGCATTGACGTAAATCGAGCCTCCATCATTGTGCAATTTGACATCTGTTTGGTTCGCTTGGAACAAACATGCAACTTCACAGGACACACAATGACGGTGTCAAAACATTTCTTTAACACGACTTAACACCACAAACCACCCTTTTAACCGCAAACTTGCTTCCTTAAATTAAATCATCCACACCTGCCGTCGGTTTACTAACGACGCCGATGGGTGGTGCTTACTTTTGCAACGGAACATTTTACAGGCCGAGACGAGAAAACAATGGCATAATGCAGTTAAAATAGGCATTATAAATTTAACATGCCCGTGTGCCTTTGTCGTGGCAAGCAAAAACAGGTCCTGTTAGGTACGCTCTGGCAGCTCTACCAGAAAGTGAAATGCACTTTCCTTTGTGATTCTTTGTTCGACACTGAAAGGTCGTTTCTAACCCTTCCCAGCATTACACACTCCCACACTCCCATGTGAGTGACTCCTTTGTGCTGTGCCCTGCACTGAAACACGTGGGAGTTTCACCGGGCCCGGCCGCGACTACATTCAACGTTGATTGCTTTTGGGTTTCCGTGAACGGTATTGTCGCGCAATCGCTCCTGGGTGTCGATCCGAGTCCATCCAAATTCGACACGAACGGGAACGCAGTTACTGGAGAATTTTACTCCTGCTTCTGTGAAGCCCATGCCCAATGAATGGTTCGTAATGGGAATTTAGTGGGGATTTGCCAAACGACTAGGGCGGTTCGTTTCGTTTGATCTTTTTTGGGGGGGCACATTTATGTCAGGTGATCCCAAATTTTTCAGTATGTGATATTTGAGCAACTTTTATCCAACAATGCAATGGACTGAATCATCTAAAATTGTCCTTCTCGCTGAAATTTGGCTTGCTAAGATGAACGTTGATGATGAATTACGGACTGCTTTGGTACAACTACACTGAAAATAAAAATCCACCAACCTTATTGATAGAACACATTTGCATAAATCTCCCGATTGACTTGCCCACCCAACAAAGAGTGTATTTTCCCACCGTCCCTTGGTGACATACAGCTTATAGTAAGTCCGAAACAGCACGCATGCATTTTTGATGACCTAAGGGTGTAATCCATTTTGCGTTCTGCCACCGCACTTTTCCGTCATCATCATCGTCTGGAACGTACCAAGCAAAGCCTCAACGAGCTATACCTACTTTGTTGCATCAATAAATGATGAAGTGTATGCCTGGCATCGATTTTCCTCCTACGACACCGACTGGCGATGGCGACGATCAAACCTTGCATTCCAACACACACCCACGTTGTCCCCCCCACCATTAACATCTCGCCTGACGTCGACAGGATACATGCGGGGAAAATTGCGAAAAAGTTCCATAGACCCCCCCCCCCCCCACAGTCGCTCTTCATGAAAAGTTCGAACTTTGCTCTCAACCTCAGTAGCCGACTGCACTTTCGCTGCAACAATTCAACTTCCACTCGGAAAGTCAAAGTCATCTTCAGTCTCGGCGCTCGCGAAGTAAACTGCAGTAGCAATCAATTATTCCCTCCTAGCAGCAGCAGCAGCCAGCAGGAAGTTTGGCGGAAAGAGATTTGACATAAAACAGTTTGTAATTTTTCGGTTTTCCTGTCATATTTTATTCCACCTCGGTCGAACGGGCAGATTCCACGTTGCAGCCGTTTCAATGAGAGTCTGGGGCTGGCGGGCGGGGCGAAAACTTTCCCACCTCTGCTGGCATTCGCCGGAATTGAAAATAAAAAGCGAGCGGAAAGTTTTGCTCTTCAGTTTTCCGTTTTCGGGTTGGCTTTTGTTTCAACGAGCAACTGGAGGATGTGGCACAAGAGAGTACAAACACACACACACACTCACACATGGGTGGGTGTTTTCTGACGAGAAGAATCAGAGCACTAAAGTAAACTTAGGCACTCATGTTCAATATGAAAGAACTCTGGTGCCGGCTTGAGGAGAATGAGGACGATTTTGCGGGACTGGGAAGACTGTTGGTGGTTGATAGATAGTTGAATTTTTGAGTTTTTCAACGATATTTAGCAAATCCTTGTACATTCATCATCAGGTGCATCATCAGTCGATTTGTTAAAATAGGGATGCGCAACCTAAACTCATCATAGTACATATATTCATCACCTTCTGCAGTCATCCAGCTTCAAACGTAAAAAGATGTTTAAATTCTCCAATGAATGGACGCAGTAACCAAGACTATATAATGCTGACAAACAAAATTAGGTACTACAAATTCGTCGTATTGATCTAACCGTACTAGGGATATACTCGAGCCAGACTCCAAGTTTTCTCTTTAATTGCACTATATCCTTGCACATTTTCCTTGCGTAATTGCACAAACCATAAAAGTAACACTTCACTTATTACACTAACCACACGAGAATCTACGAATAAGTGATAAAATACTAGAAAACTATGGGATTAATTTTCAAAATAATTCAAATACTCCTGCACCTATTCTGAACCGTGTTTACAATCAACGTAATCGCTTTATGTTGCCAAACTATTTTATTATGACTCTTATTCGGATGAAATAGTTTTGGCAGTACTTCAATATCACCTTTTTTGTGGGAGTTCTACAAATCGCCCAAAGTTGATTTTTTCTATTTTTTTCCATGGGGGCGACCCCGGCGTAGTGGTTAACATCAATACTTCTCACGCTAAAATCACGAGTTCGAATCTCACCCCCGGACAAGTTACGAAAATACTCAAAAAGGTATTTGAGTGACTACGACGGGAGATGAACCAGCCCAGGGCTGAAAATCTCGATAATGAAGGAAAAAAAAATTTCCATAGATTAAATAAATAATAACATGCTTCTAATTGTACACTTTTTCATCATTTACCGAGAAATAAAATTCCACATTTAATAATATTTGTCCATCTCTGTTGAATTTGGCGGCTCGGCCCACATTCTGTATGTATGCTAGTGTGCGTGTTCAATCATTCATAGAGCATTCTATGCCCAACGTTATGGTGAGTCTTGTTGTCAACATTCTCATGGAAGAATAACAAACAATCCCTTTCATTTTGTCTTGGTTATATGCATGCTACCCAACACACATGAAGTGCTGTCAAATGATCTACTTCATTTTTGGGTGTAGTAGTGATGAACGTTAACTTGTTTTTTCTATATTAAAATCAGTAGGACTAACATATGTACACAGATGGGATTAATGTTTTTCGTGATATTATTAAAACAGATACATGGCAGTGGCAACTTTTCCGTAATCAATTGGAAGAAAATTATCAGAATCAAATGTTTTGTGTGTAGCTTATTGATTAACGGTGAGTGAACGAATAAATTGTGAATAACTTGTGTACTCAGTGTTCGGTATTCAGTGCATATTCACCGATTTCCACTGAAGGTTTGCTTATTGAGCTCAAGATAGGTTTCGCTTCCCTAAATAAAATATTTTCAGAAAATTGGGTCTTCAGGTATTTTTTATTCATTAGCATTAGCATTAGCATTGACGTTTGCACACCTCGTGGATGGAGCTACGATGAGGAATAATTCGTTGAAGACATTGCATGCCACCATGAAACGAAACCTGGTTACGGTTACTGATACGTTTCTTCACACAATAATCTCCACGAAGACACTCCTCGATCGCTCACCAGGCCACGTCCATGCAACCGTTGCACTGTGGGACGAAACGCCAAAAACATGAACTTTTTACAATAACTCGTAAAAACGTGTTCTTAACATTTTGGTGTCTTGAGTTGAAATTATTTAAAAAATATAACGCATTTAAAGGTGACAAATCTTAGTTCGCAGCTTCACCACAGGCGCCGCTGCAAACTTGATTTTTTTTAAATGATGAGATAGAGAGTTAGTGTCTTCGGCAAAGTTGTAGATAATTTTAATACAAACAACGTTGCTGAGAACACTAACCTTCTATCTGGTCACTGTGCTGAGGTACGTGTTTTTCAAAATGGGGGCCTTGGAAACTAGTTTTTTGTGATTATTTAATAAATGTGCAGTTTTAGGTCAAAATAATGTTCTACAAAGTTGTACAAATAATCAAAATATAAATTTTCTCTATACTCACCTTACGTCTAAAACCTTTATGGGAGAAGTTATAGTAGTTTTATTGTGAAAAATATAGGTTTTTCATAGCCCTTTAGTTGGCGGGGATGCAAGTGGATGCACATGAAACCTCATAGGGTTCAAAATATAGGATGTGTTATAGCATATTATGTTGGTTTCATGTGTATCCATGATTATCCCCAAGAGTTAACCTGTGTTCTATGAAGTAGCGAATATACCATTAAAACTATTATAAATGCTAATATTCCCAATTGAGAACCCTATTATCGTGTAAAAACTTGTATGTTTTGTATATTTTTATAATTTTATGCATAACTGTTGCTATTCAGTTGTGCAAATACCAGGGCTCACGCACTCCTATGACAATACTCTTAAAAATTCAATATATTTCACACACACATACACACACACATATTTAAAGGAAATCCTTTCACCCCTCACTTCATCCTCTCTTACTTCTATCCATACACTTGCACTCACACAAACACACACACATACGCACCCGTCAAATGCGAATTTCGATGCGATTAAAGAACAACAAAATAAGCCTAGTCCCATGGAAAAATTTCCAAGAGAATCGACTCAAGTTAAATTTGTTCACCGCACCGGTCTGTGAATGAAGATATGGCTGATTTTACCCTGATTCCCCTAATATTGATATGTTATTCAGAAATTTATTTGCTCTGTGTGACTCAAGATCAACAAACCTATGCTAGTCCTTTGTAAAATTTTTTGGAAAATCGATTGGTGTTGGTTTCTTTAACCGCACTTGGCTCTTGGAACGAAGATATGGCTGATTTTACCCTGATTCCCCTAATAGTTTTGTGTTTATCATACATGTCTTTGGTCGGGACTATGCAATGTCTATTGCAATAATAAAACCCTTGTAAATTGAAACAAATGCTGAAAGGCAGTAGCATTGTACTTGGGTGTCGCCGTCTTAGGAATCGTGGCAAAACATGCCCTCTTCCGGTTCAGATTCCTTGTGGCCAATCGAGTCAAAAAGGGCAGTTCTTGCCAGAAACTGAAAAGCTTGATCATATATAGTTTCTACAATGTGAGTTTGAAATCCTGGTCAATATGACCCGAAACACCTCATGCGTAGCTTATTTTTGACAGCCCTTCAGGAATGTCAGGAATTTTTGACAGCCCTTCAGGAATGTCATTAAATTTGGGATCGACACAGAAACATAAATTTCTATGATGTCCCAGGTAACCAATAAGCATTAGTATGAGCCGTAAACTAACCCTAAAACTGCATTTCAGATGCTACAAGCATTATATTAGCAAAATATCAGCATCTTGAATGAAGTCTGTTGTAAAGTTGAATTTCAAATGCTATTTAAATGTTTATAGCCTGTAATAAGCATTTCAAATGCAAAATAGCCTTAATGAAGCATTATCATAGCATTCCAGTAAAACACCGGTAAATTGAGGCAAAAGCGGCATTTATGTTGCATTTAAGGTGACTAAATTGGTTGATAGGCTGCCGTACAGACGCTTTGGAGCTGCTTATTAGTTACCTATGTGGGACTGCCTCCTGTTTCATGAATAACCATTATCATCATCTATTGTTTGGTGGCATGAGTGATCGAGTGATCAAAGAAAAAATGAACAATAAACAGCTTTGAGATGACATACGACAATAATGAATTATGATTATCCTTGTTATTAGTTTTCCATTCTATCCGAGCGATTGAAAAAGCACAGTAAAAAAAACACGGTTTTCCGATGAGATGTGGTGGTTTGACGAGAGGGCAGTAATGTGGATCATTATTAATTAATCAACTACTACTGGTTCGCCATACTCGCCCTCCCATATCTTGAAACAAGTAAACCACTAGTCCAGTTTGCAGTAAAGCAGTAAAGGATTTATGGTGCATTTAAGGTGACCTAATGGCTTGATAGGCTGCCGTTAAGACGCTTTGGAACTGTTAATTGGTTACCTGGGTTGAGAAAGTTTATGAATATTCAAACGTCTAGATGCTTATTTTAGAAAGTTATAGCATTTTTAATATCCATTCCGGGTTGTATTGACCCCGACACCTGAAGAAGGTGAATATATTTTATGGAAACAAAACTAGTAAATTATTTGCTTCGAAACGACTTAATACATCAATGCCAAGTTGACAAAAGTGTCTTCCAATGATGCGTAATATTGTGGTGGCTCGTATTCTCTATCAGACGAATTTCACGCCAACTCGTCTTCGTGGTTGGCAGCCCTCTCTCGAAATCCAATGAAACTTTGTGGGTGTGTAGACTATGTCATTTCAAGCAACTTTGCATCCTTTTTTTTAATTATTTAGACTGCCACTTGAAAAGGGCTTAAGTTTTTTGATCGATTTTTTTAAATCAACATAACTCAAAAAGGAAAAGACTACCAAAAAAGTGATGTATGAGTGCCTTCTAGTAAATTGTTTTAGCTTATATGATAAAAATTGTAAAAATTGTAAAATCGATTCTTACACGCTAAAAACAAATAGTTTAAAATTTAATGTCAATTTGCAAAAAAATGGCTAACTCAGAATTGGACGAAACAAATTCCTAATAAAGGCAATATAATTGTCTAAAAGCTCGTTATACAATGCAAGATGGGCACTTTTAAGGGAAAAAAAAGTGTTTCAAACAAAAACTTTTTCATGTCCTATTTTAACCTCACGCCAAATCGTCTATTAATGGTATTCAACACCCCTATAGAATCCAATAAAATTTAGCAGTCATAAAAAATGTAATGTGTTGAACGTCTTTGCTAAAAAAAAATTATCATCTAGACGAACATTTTAAAAGGGTCAAAGACATTACATTTCCCTTTACACACTGAGAAAAAAAGATAGGTAAACGCAAACATTTTCTAGTTTTATTTTACCGGTATTTCACGTTGAATTGGGCACAAACATCATATTAGTTTGATTTGACTACCCACGATGGTTAAAACAAACTAAAATTTTGAGTAAATGTTTCAGGAATTAAGCAGTTAAGTTCAACTGATATCCGTTTGAATTAACCATTATGTTGGTTGTTTCATTATGACAGCTACGAAAATAACCAGATTGGTGGGTTGATTCTACCAACGCTTACGGGTTGTTTCAAACAAATTTTAGTATGATTCAAACTTAGTTTGAAACAAACGAACAAAAACGGCTGAAACAACAAACATTTCCGTTTACATTTTTTTCTACATTTTTTTCTGTAATTTCAAGAATATTAAATATTCAATTTTATTTGAATAAAATGCTAACACAGATATAGATTATAGACTTCTCACAGTCTAAGAGAAGTCCACAAATGTTAATAAGAGCCTTTCTATAGAATACTATAGTATACTATTTTTAGTTTTTCTAAACATTTCGTTCATTGCAACATTTTTGATAAGTATTTTTTTATGATGATTTATTTACATATTACATCATTTACTAAATAATGATTGCAAACCCTTAAATATGTTTTTTGTTAACAATCTACAAGCATTGTTTACATATATGTATATAACAAATCAAATTGTTGGTCAAGATACAAGATCGAAAGTTGTGTGTGACATAGAAAACGGGAATAAAAACAATCGTCGCCACTTCCATCTTACAGATCTGATCTGAACCGATCAAGATATGTGTATCTCGGAGATGAAATATACAGCTTTCAAAATGTAAACTTGTTCCAGTTCAGCTATCGTTCCAGAAACCGTATTTACTTACGCGGGATATTCAGGAATTTCACCGCAAACAGTAATATTGTCGAAAACACATAAACACTGTAGCCTTGCTCAACTAATTTTTTTCGCAAATATGTCTCCTTAGCCCACCAATCATCACCAACTATTTACTAAGATACAAAAGTAATACTTGCATCTTACCTTAGAACAAGTCTCTAATCAGTCAGCGGGACCGGATGACAAGAAATGTAATATCCCAAAAAATAGTTTGTTTCAAACTAAAATTTTAGTTGTTTTTGCTCCAAACAAAACATCACTTCGATTTAACCAACGCTTTGGTTGAATCAATCTAAAATTTTAATTTGATTGTCTGTGTCAACGCAACCTTTGTTTTGGTAATAATAAACCCCTTTCAAGGTTTAGAACAACCATAATTTGTGTTGTATTGTAGTAATATCTTTAGGTAGAAACAACCAACCTGTCTGTTTGTTTTAAAACAAAATCGTTGGTTTAAAACAACAAAACGGATATTTACAACAACTAATTTTTTAGTTTGGATGTCAACAAACAAGTTTGTTGTTTCAAACGGGACTGTTTTTTCTCCGTGCATCAGTAAAAGAGAACCAAACATGTGCGTTTAAGTAAAAGTCATCCATCTGCTTGATCGGATATTTCTATTTTAAGGGGCGATTCAAATATGGCTTCGTATATCTTGGGTGGGTTGAGGGTTAGGGCGGAATGAAGGTCAGGTTTTGTTACAGTACGTGTAAAAGGTATAAGAAAAATTGTGATAAAAATTCTAATTTGATAGGACTTGATGCAAATTCATTTAGAGACGATTCAAATATGACGGTATATGAGTTATCAAAGTACTCGTTATGTCAACGAAAACTCATTAGTTTTTGCTTGTTAAGGGTTTTATTTTATATAGTTTATATTATATGTACATTTTTTCATATTAGTAATTAACATTGCTTCTTATATTTAGTTTACAAATCTTTCACAAACAAAGTTAATTTCTTCTAACTCAAAGGATTGCCATTCTGTTTCCAATCCATACTTGGACTTGAAATTGCGCAAGCTGGCAAAGTGTTTTTTTGTTTTGCTGCATCTGATATGAAAATAATTTTTAAGCAATATATTGAATTTTGTTTAGTGAAATCGAGCAATTTTGAGTTATGGGTCTGCTATTAAGTCATGGATCAATGCTTCAGATATGATGATAAAGCTTTTGTTTTCCAATTTATCGTTCTTCTTGTAATAAACTTCAAAGTTTTGGTAATAAACAGGATCATCCACCTGATTTAATTGTATTATCACTAAAGTTTAAAAAATTTATAATTTATAAATATGCCCTTTCCATATGGTAGCCTTGATTTTTCAAACATTCCAAGACCATTAAAAAATCTAAATCGTCATTAAAATTAAATTTAATTGGCTTCTGAGAGGTTTTAGGACCAAACTATAAGACGTTTGGCACACAGTAAAAATAGGACATGAAAAACGTGTTGTTCGAAAAACGTTTTTTCTTTTTAAGTACCCATCTCCCGATATATGGCAAACTTTTAGACAATTATATTGCCTTTATAAAAAAAATTGTCCAATTCTAAGATAGCAATGTTTCGCAAATTGACCTGATATTTTAAAATATTTATTTTTAGCGTGTGAGAATCGATTTTACAATTTTTAGATTTATTTTTCTTAAAAGCTAAGAAAATGTTCTAAAAGTAACTCATATAACTTTTTTTTAAGTCTTTTTTCCTATTTGAGTTATGTTGACATGAAAAATTTGTTGTGGAAGTTTTTATTTTACCTTAAAAGTGCCCATCTTGCACAGTATGGCTAACTTTTAGACCATTATATTGCCTTTATTAAGATTTTTTTTTTATCCAATTCAAAGAAAGCCATTTTTTGCAAATTGACTTTGAATTTTAAAATATTTTTTTTTAACGTGTAAGAATCGATTTTTCAATTTTCTATTTTTTTTTCATTAAAGTTAAGACGAATTTCTAGAAGTCACCCATGCATCAATTTTTTGTAATTTTTGACCCTATTAAGTTATGTTGATTTAAAAAAAATGAAAAAACTCGAGCCCTTTTCAAATAGCAGTCTAGATAAATTAAAAAAAACAAAGTATGCAAAGTCTACAAACCCACAAAGTTTCATTGAATTCTAAGAGGGGGACAAACACTGGATGAGTTGACGTGAAATTCGTCAAACCAAAATTTGAAGCATAATGCGTCTCCACCGGATCATCACGCTCCATAGCATACGCTTCATAGTTAACCATTCAACCCACAATCCTGGTAATGTTGAACAAATTACTGAATTATTCTGATTATTCCAACGTGAACAAATTGCAACGCTAAGTAAAACATATTTCTTTTCATTCATTCCGGTTCCTACCATACGGAACGAAAGTCATTACTGTGGCAGACATCCTCCCAGCGGGACAAGAGAAACTAATTGCCCAACGCGCCCAACCGCTTTCGGTGTCGGGGTTTGCTCGGTTGTCCCCCACGGATAGTGCGTCCATAATTCATCCGTAGCCTCATTCGCTTTTGCCGCCCCCCTTCCTTCTCGATCAATGAGTAACCCAGCACGGTACGGTTTCCCTCGGAGAAGCATGGTCAGACGACTGACCGCTTTACAAGCAACGGTTAATTTGAACCGGGCCTATGGGCTTTAATTAATGCAGCCTGCTTGGACCATGGAGTAGGCGACGACTTTTTTCTTTTTCAATTAGTGTTAAGTTCTCCTAGTGTGGCGCCTTCTTGTGAGCGGAAATTGGCTTAATTACACCGAGTGGTGCAAATTTTTCCTTATATTGAGAATGATACGGAGAAAAAAGTTTGCCTTAAGAAAAGCCTGATACCCCGATGTCCCCAGGGTAGAGCAGTCTCGGCACACCGGAAATTAATTCCTGCTCGAGTGCCGAAAAATTCGCTCGAATTGAGTGAAAGGTACTGCATCTTCTTGCCAGAGTCGAACACCGAACATTTTGCTGCCGGGTGCACCATCATCATTCACTTCGACGGGCAAAGCTCGAATCGATTGACTGACGACTGACAGGAATCCGAATTTTGCACGTTGCCTACCTATCATCCTAGTATCGACACGGGAGAGAAGATTGATGGACACGAACGGTGGATGAAAGCTGGAATGGGATTCGTTTCCGGTGAAGGACTCGGTTTTGTCAGATAGTTTCAGCTTTTAGTCACTTTGTAAAAACCAACGATGCAGCTGCAATAAATGGGCTCAAGGACGATGAAAAGATTGATTGAAAGTTTTCGCATTGATTCGTGCAGCGGCAATTGACGTGGGGCGTTTTTTTTGCACGTCACGGATTGCGTTGGAATCGATCATTTCCCGAAAGATTTGGGAGTGAATTCAATCGTCGATGATGCCTCCATGGAGATTTAATTGAGAAAGCTTGATTTGAACGGTGCTGTGTTCGACCAGCTAATGGCTCCCGGATTGGCCATCCCGAGCTTCTTCTTTTTTTCTTTTGAGTGAGTGGATATTCCGGATGTTTCTGTGAAGTCACTAGCTTATAATAAAGTCGCTTCACTTTTCGCCAGCACAGCAATAGCTGTCAACATCTGTTGCGAGATGCAACCATTAAAAACACGCCACAATAAACCGTCATCGACAGAGACAAATCATCAAGCACGTCTTTCCCCTCCCCGCGGGAAGCTCACACAAAACATCACCGTAAGTGAGTAAGTAGCAGCTATACGACGATAGAGAGATACATGTACTTACCAAGTGTTGCAGGTCCTGTGGCACCACTTCCTCCCATGCCACCGCCCGTGGAAGAGCTGGGTCCATAGAGGCTGCTGCCGCCAATAGAACTGCCGGAGCTCATCATCGGACTGGGACTGGTCGAGGTGGCCGCCGGCGTCGTGGCCTCCGTCGACTCTTGCCGGGACAGCGAGAAACGGCGGGGATTCAATCCCAGCCCGGCCACGCCACTTGTCACGTACTGCTGAAGCGAACTGAAGAAGCTCATTGTGCTTTGAGAGTGCTTTTTGCCAGTTGTTGTGAAATAATCCTCTTCTTCTTCTTCTTCTTACTGCTGTATAATCGTTTTATTTGCCCACACTCCCACACACTTGATGGCCGAACTAAGCTACACGCTGTTAAGCAGTTTGAGCTGACACTAATGCTTCGGATTCACTGGAGAAAAAAAAAGACTTCAACGCTAATCATTCGTTCCAATTGTTGTTTCGGGCGGCAATTCGGGCCAGGATTCGATTGTCCTGACCAAACTCGGCAATACGGAGCATATGATGAGCAGCCGCGGCTTCGTGACTCTGCATTTCGCTACTCTCGACGAGGAGCAAAAACTGCCGGAGGCGCCGGGGATCAACCGAAGTACTCTTGTTTATCGTGAATCATGACCTGGAAGGGGAGAAAAAGAAGAAGAAAAAGCCGGATGATGAGACCTGGAAAAACTTTGCTGACAGGTTTTCCCCCCGACAGGTTTTCCCATTGAAAGATGAAAAGTTGAAGAGGTGCTGCAAAAAAAGTGCATTCAACAAGCAGTACCAGCAGGAAAAAAAAGTAGCTAGAGGTAACCTTTTGCCTAGCCGAGCACACGGAGGAAGGATCATGAATATTTTTGCAGGGTATTCAGTATCCGGCACGTGCGATGCTTCTGAGAAGGTGTCGATGCTCTGTTCTTTTTTCTTTTCTTTTGCGATTTGCGTCGTAGCTGGCCGTGCATTATGAGGGATTCAATTATGGCGCTGCACTGAGCTTTAAAGGTGAACACAGGCATCTATCGGATCGATTCACTATGGATGAAATGTTGACACATTTCCTAAAAAAATCAGAAGTGTGAGAATTCATCATCTCTGGCAGATTTTGACGCAGAAGCGGAATAGTAGACATATGCAAATACCAAGAAAACAGGGCTTGGAAAGTTTCAAACAAGCGCCTTATTTTTCTTCCAATATTTGATATCTACTGACGTTTTTTGGGAAAACAGAGCATGACCATGATTGACCGCCCGATGTTGCTACTAAATTATTGCCAGATTACCGTCAGTACCAGAGAGCGTCAGTTAAAAAAATAAGCAATAATGTTGCAGTTACAGTTTCTACTGAAGGTGTTAAAATTACCCAACTGGAGCATGAACATGTCACTCTGCTAAAGCTGATGATAATGATCATGGAGTATCAACAACGAACGAAGTTCAATTCGAGTTGTGTATGAGTTGGAAGGATCACGTATCACGAGCGATTGCTGGGCGAGATAAATATGATAGCGATCGGTCAAATGCGAAAATCAACAAGTCGGTTTTCTCCGTTGATCTGCAAAAGGTAACCTTTTATGCATATCAGTCGTTATGAATGCTATATACTACTAGAATACCCTCTCGTGCCTGAAAAAAGTCGATCACCTGGCACTTCCACATTTGTTCACTGAGAACTTTCTATGCCAAAGTTGCCGTTTATGCATTCATATCATTGTATGGCCGGTACATCGATACTCTTTGCCCAGGGAAATCGAGAAAATTTCCTACCTGTAAATTTTCATGGACCGTACTAGGAATTGAACCAAGGCACCTTCAGAATGGTCTTGCTTTGTAATCCTACGCGCATGCACGCAGAGCTTTTGAAGATTCTTATGAAGGCCGAGGTGGTGTTATGGCGGCCTTTTAATTACTTGGAAAGCTGGGAACTTTCGGAACGTGTACAATAAAGGAGGGCGTCAATTTCAACACCCATTTGTTAGTTCCTTGTGCAATTTTACTACCTGTGGTTTTGATAAAATATCAAAATTCCAGGCTCATCCCTTTTCACTTTCTCGCCAAGGAAAAAAAATCCATCAATTCTAGTCCATTTTGAACTCCAGCTGTCTATGAAGGCAGTATGCGGGATACAGTATCCACACCGGCCAGGTGTTTTCCAGAGGTCGATAGATGGCAAGTATGTATGTAATCTCTAATCTGCTTTCCCTGGTGCATTCAACTTCGCGTACATCAACCCGTGATGTGATATTTGGAGAGACGTCTTTCATGCGACCAAATGGTGCTTACGCCAAATCGGTCTTTTCAATTTATCTCACAATTTTTCGAAGAACCTTTTTTTGTTTTTACTTGGAGGCAATGTATTATAGGGTAAAGAATGCAAAAACACAAAAAAGTGAATTTTGGTCGTCTTGGCGCTTACGTCAACTATGCATCCCAGGGCAGGGGATACCCCCATTCCGAATAACGGCGCCGGCCACGTCCTTGCAATCAGTTGGGAATAGGGAAGGAAAGTTAGTGTGGCCTATGCTGATTAGGGACCGTGTTTACCTCTGCATCCCCACAAAGGTCACAGGAAGGAGGTTTATCTATGTTAGTAGGGTAGGGGTCGTTGGACCAGGATTCACCTTGATAAGTGATGTGATCATATAATATAGTTCATACAATTCAGGAGATAATAGGATAACAATTACCTGTTTCATTCCGCGTTTTTGAGAGCACTTACCAACTCTCAATTGTCTGAAAATCTCTTGCGAGGTCCAACTGGTTAGCGTTCTGCTTTTTCAGTGGAACCTAAATGATGCCTATCCAAAACCGGCAATCTTGCGCCATATGGCATTGCAGGTGTACGAAAGTAGCATCGTATCTCGAACTTAACTCCTTCAACTGTGGAACTGTATCTACAGCAATGCCACGTTGGTAATGGAACCGGCCCGTGGACTGCTTTACCAAGAGAAGTTTGCCGAACATCGGCGCTTGTAGGATACCGGGGGTCCGGAGAGATTTTCCCGGGTCCTGGAGTTGACTTTGGTAGACATGTACAATCCGGTTGAGCCAAGAATGGCTACGGTGGCGATACAGTTAAGCGTCAAACATGAATTACTTCGATAATAATTCTGGATTAACAACAGAAAAGAAAAGGGCCTATAAACAAACACCTCCGAGCCCATTCCCCCGCAAAGTGTAGGCCACCCACGCAATCCTATCCCATCATGATGTAGGGGAAAGTTTCCTCTACACGATGGTTCTATAGGTTTGCGTGTATAGCCAACGGCCCGCGAGAAAAAGGGCTCAAAAGTGTCCGCCCACAAACGCTGACAGACCCTTCTCCATTTTTGTTCCAGAATAGTGTTATAATATCGGAAAACACAAGGGAGAGAAATGTACGTTAAACTTGCTACCCTAACCTATAATCTGAATCTGAAAAATCAGTAAAATGGAAAGCGCTCACCCGGATTATCAGCAACAATCAGCAAACGTGTACCAATCGGCTCGCTTTCGAAATCCATTTCCACCGGATTTTAGTTCTATTTAATACACAAATGATGTTTAGCATCCACTACGCGGCGGTTATTATTGAGATTCATATGTGGATAAATTTCATCACACAAAAAATACGAAAAAAACGTGACAGCTCACCAAAGCACAACTGTTCGTGGTCAGAGCTTGCTGCGATCTTCCCGGAAGAAACCTTTAGGAGGAGACAAAAACGGATTTTCGCCGAAACATGCCTTTTGACGCATCAAACTTTATGAATTTTCATCAATAGTCTACTTCTAGCCTTGAAATGGACCAATGACGATATTCCTCATTCCGAAACAATCCGAATAAAGGATGGAACGGTTAAATTTTGGTTGACTCAAATATGACCTAGTTTTTTTAATCGTGCATTTAAAAAACTTGAACACAACAACATTTTGTAGATGTATGCGTGCGGAGTGTTTGTTCAGTGGTCAAGATGGCGTTGAAGCAAGATCAATGTTTTGCATACGCATAAAAAAAATCCAAAATCACTTAATATTGCAAAATCAACCGTGACGAATGTTGTAAAAGTGTTCGGAGAACATCTGGTGATTGCAAGGAAGCCAGAATCAGGAGGAAACCAAAACCAACCGGAAGAATAGTGGCCAGCATTTTATAACGCAATCCCAACCTTTCCATTAGAGATTTCGAATTGTAAAGAAGTCCCACACAACAGTGTAAAGAGCAAAGAATCGATCCAGACTGTCAACATATAAGATTACAGTGACACCAAATCGAGATGATAAGCAAAACATAATAGTCAAAGGAAGAGCGCGTAAGTTTGAGCAGGTACTTGGTTTGGCAGGTGATTTGTAACTGTGGGCTAAAAAGCGAAACTTTCGTGATAACTGGCACTGTCAACCAGGATAATTATGTAGAAGAATGCTTGCAAAAACGGTTATTGCCTTTCTTGAAGAATCATAGTTGTTCCATGCTGTTTTGACCCGACCTAGCTTCTTGCCACTACTGAAAAATGGCTCAGGAATGGTATACCGCCAATAGTGTGCAAATCGTACCTTAGGAGAAGGACCCTCCAAACTCGCCGGAACTGCGCCCAATTGAAAAATATTGGGCAATCGTAAAGAGAAAACTCAAGAGAACTCAAAAAACAGTTGGAAGTGAAAAACAGTTCAAGCCAGTTTAGCGTTCGGCATGAAATTAGGTGGATATACTAGCAGTACAAAACTTGATGGAAGGTGTGAAACGCAAAGCCCATCACATTTGGAAAATTCAAATCATATAATGTTCTTATGTTTTCCAGACGATGAACTTTAAAAAAAAAATAAGGTTGATCATTTTTATAATAAACTAATCAGTGTGCTCTTAAACATGTTTGACCAGATTTTGAGCGTTCCACCCTTTATTTTTGTGAAGAGAACAGGAAAGTTGCAACAGATCTATATAATTCCTTTCCAGTTCAAGTTTGAGAGGTCGACTTGTGCTGTTTATGGAATGACTTTCATTTGTTTTTGAACGAATAGACTTTCGGTTTGCACCAGTCTCTTCTTCATTATAAAGGAACGCTTTTCGTGAGTTACGGACAAAAATGGTCAACTACAGCGTTACCATGTGTGTGTGTGTGTGTGTGTGTGTGTGTGTGTGTGTGTGTGTGTGTGTGTGTGTGTGTGTGTGTGTGTGTGTGTGTGTGTGAGTGTAATCCACCATATTTCATTGCCTGTGCTACTTTTAATGGATGCCCTTGTTGCCTCCTTTGAATGTGTCCCCAGTATCTAATCCTCATTACCATAATCTTTTTCACCGCAGTTTTCCCATCCAATAATTTTGACAATTAAACTCTTCCCCTTGGTTTATACCTACAATATTTTAACATTTCTTTGATAGTTTGCATTTCATATTTACTAATTGATCTCCTATTTCGTTTTACTAATGCTGCAGCCTTCAATCCGTATGTTCTTGAAGGCGAAATGGCTGTCTTGTATATCAATTTTGCTTATATCCATGATGGATTGTATCTTCTCAATTCTATTATAATTTAACTACTTCCTATTGCCTGTTTTCATCTTTTCCTGGTGGTTTGTGGGCTATCTAGCGATTTCTGTTAAGAAAATTCCTATATATTTCATATTTTTTACCACTTTATACTCTTCTCCGTCTATTTCTATTTTCTCAGGAATGTTTCTATCACTATAGGGTTCTCTGATTAAAACCTGGATTTTGTTTACATTAATCGTAAGTCTTACCTTTTGTAACTCTTTTTTCAATAATTTTAATAGCTTTTTAATTTCTTTTGCTTGTCCTAATTAGAATGTCATCCGCAAATGCCAGGATAACCGGCATCTTCCCATTGTTCAACTCTAATAAATTTACGTTAGAGTGTTGTTGCTTCACTTCCTTAAGCACTTTCTGCATAATCTATATAATAAAAATGAGTTGGGGTTTCCTTTGTCACGATTTAACTCGCGAGCGGAAGGACCGATCGGCGTGAAATTTTGTATGCAGAGATTTTTGGGGCCGAAGAATAATCTTATGATGGTTTGAGACCCCTCCCTTCACTGGAAAGGGAGGCTCCCATACAAATGAAACACAAATTTCTACACAACTCGAGAACCAATCAAGCAAAAGAAACCAAATTTAGCATGTGTGAGTTTTTGAAGGCAAAAAAGGTTTTTATGGTAGCTTGAGAACCCTCCCGTCATAAAAGGGGGGGCTCCCATACAAATAAAACACAATATTCTGCATAACTCGGGAACTAATCAAGCAAACGGAACGAAATTTAGCATGTGGTGGTTTTTTAAGACAAAAAATGTTTCTATGTTGGTTTGAGACCCCTTCCCATCCTAAAGGGGGGGGGGGGGGGGGCTCCGATACAAATGAAATACACTATTCTGAATGACTCGAGAACTAATCAAGCAAATGGAACCAAATTTAGTATGTGGTGGTTTTTGAAGACAAAAAATTGTTCTATGTTGATTTGAGACCCCTCCCCTTTCTGAAAGGGGGGGAACCTATTCAAATGAAACGCAAATCCTTGCATAACTCGAGAACTAATAAGAGAAATGGAACCAAATTTCACATGTGGAAGTTTTTGAAGGAGGGAAATGTTTCTATGGTGATTTGAGACTCTTCCGTCATATGAGGAGGAAGGGGGAGGGGTGCTGTCAAACAAATGGAACCTAAATTTCTGCATAACTCGAGAAATAATCAAGCAAATGGAATCAAATTTGGAATGGACGAGTTTTTTAAGGCATGAAATGTTTTTATGGTGGTTCAAAGCCCCTCCTCCCTCTAAAAAGGGGGCGCTCAAATGAAACAAATTAACAAACATGAGAACTATACCTACTGCTTTGCAAATTTGTATTCAGTGGTTTTTGGGTCCGGAAAAGCATCTTATGATAGTTCCGAGTCCTGCGTAACTCAAGCACTAATCAAGCAAATGGAACCAAAATTGGTATGGGTGAGTTTTTGAAGGCAAGAAATGTTTTTGTGGTAATTTAAGACCGCTCCTCACTCTGAAAAGGGGGCAACCATACATACGAAATACATATTTAAACCGAACATGAGAACTATCCCTACCGCTATGCAAATTTGTATGCAGGGGTTTTGGGTCCGGGAAAGGATCTTATTATAGTTTGACACCCCTCCCTTCTTTAAAAATGGGGGCTCCCATGCAAATGAAACACTATTTTCTGCATAACTCAAGAACTAATCAAACAAATGGAACCAAATATGGCATGTGGAGGTTTTGTAGGCAAGAAATGTTTCTACGGTGGTTTGAGACCCCAAGCAAAAGAAACCAAATTTAGCATGTGGGAGGTTTTAAAGGCAAGAAAGGTTTCTTTATGGTTTCAGATTCCTCTTCGCCCTGAAAATGGGGGCTCCTATACAAATGAAATACAATATTCTGTATAACTCGAGAACTAATCAAGCAAATTGAACCAAATCTGGCATGTGCAGGTTTTTGTAGATGAATGCTGTTTCAATGCTAATTTGAGACCCCTCCCTTTTCAAGGGGGGGTCCCATACAAATGAAACACAAATTTATGCATAACTCGAGAACTAATCAAGAAAATGGAATCAAATTTGGCATGTGGATTTTTTGAAGGTCAGACATATTTCTATGGTGGTTTGAGACCCCTTTGCCCTCTGAAAGGGGGGGGGGGCTCTCATACAAATGAAACGCAATTTTCTGCATAACTCGAGAACTATTCAAGTAAATGAAACCACATTTGGCATGTGGGGGTTATTGGAAACAGGATTTTTATTTATATTAAAATGGATTTCTGTCTGACTGTCTGTCTGACCGATCGGAGTGAAAATATGTATGCAGGTATTTTTGGGGCTGGGGAAGGTTCTTATGATTGTTTGAGACCGCTTCCCTCTTCCGGCTCGCATACAAATGAAACACAAATGTCTGCATAGCTTGAGAACTAATCAAATGCAAATGGAATCAAAAATGGTATTCGGGGGTTTTTGAATGCAAGAAATGTTTCTATGGTAAATTCAAACTCAAATTTCAACCAATCCTAAGAAATTATCCAGGTAACTAAGCCACAAACTGTGTATTGTCTGGGTAAGAAGAATGTTCTGATAGAAGTTTGAACTCCTTATTACTCAAAAAAAAACTCATTAAAAAAAAGCGTCAGTTCTTTGTAATGTTCATTCATTTAGTTGCAGGCGTAGCAACGCTCGCACCGGGATCAGCTAGTCTATATAATAAAAATGAGTTGGGGTTTCTTTGTCACGATTTAACTCGCGAGCGGAAGAACCGTTTGGCATGAAAATTTGTACGCAGGAGTTTTTGAGGCCGGGAAACGTTTGTAAGATAGTAAGAGACCCCTCCCTCCTCTGAAAGGGGCTCCCATACAAATGAAACACATTTTTCTGCATAACTCGAGAACTGAACAAGTAAAGGAACCCAAATTTAGCATGCGGAAGTTTTTGGAGACAAACAATGTTTCTATGGTAGTTTGAAGCCCCTCCCTCTCTAGAAAGGGAGGCTCCCATACAAATAAAATAGAAGTTTCTGCATATATCATGAACTAATCAAGCAAATGGAACCAAATTTGGCATGTGGGGTTTTCTGGTGGCGAAAAATGTTTGGATGGTAGTTTGAGACCCCTCCCTCTCCTAGAAGGGGTGCTGTCATACAAAAGAAACTGAAATTTCTTCATAACTCTAGATCTAATAAAGCAAATGGAACCAAATTTGGCTTGTGGGGATTTGAAAGGCAATAAATGTTTCTACGGTAGTTCGAGACCCCTCCTCCTCTGTGGTAGGGTAGGGGGGCCCCATACAAATGAAACACAAGTTTCTGCATAACTCTAGAACTAATCAAGTAAATGGAACCAAATTTGACAGGTAGAGGTTTTTGAAGGCAAGAAATGTTTCTAAAGTAACTCAAGACCCCTCCGCCCTCTGTAAGAGGGGGGCTCTCATACTAATGAAACACAAATTTGTGCATAACTCGAGAACTAATCAAGCAAATGAAACCAAATTTGGCATGTTGAGGTTTTTGGAGGCAAAAATGTTTCTATGGCACTTCACCACCCCTCCCCACTTCAAATGGGGGGGGGAATCCCATACAAATAAATCGCAAATTTCTGCATATCTCGAGAACTAATCAAGTGAATGAAACCTTTTAGCATATGGAGGTTTTTGGAGGCTATATTTCTATATACATAAAAATGAATTTCTGTCTGTCTATCTGTCTGTCAGAACTTTATAGACTCGAGAAGTTCTGAACCGACCAACGTGAAAATTTATATGAAGGGGTTTTTGGGGCTGGGGAAGGTTTTTATGATTGTTTGAGACCCCTACTTTCTCAGGAAGGGGCGCTCTCATACAAATGAGACGCACATTTCTTCATAACCCGAGAACTATCGAGCAAATCGAATCAAATAATTTGACATGTGGGGGTTTTGAAGGCAAGAATGTTTCTATGGTAGTTCAAGACCCCTACCCTTTGTGAAGGGGGGGGGCTTCAAACAAATTAAACTCAAATTTTTATTATAATCGATGAGCCCAGTGCGATGGTTCGAGAACTAATCAAGCAAATGGAACCAAATTTGGAATGTGGGGGTTTTGACGGCAATGATTGTATGGTGGTTTGAGAAACCACCCCCTCTGGAAGGGAGGGCTCCCATACAACAGCTTACATAAACACAAAACGTGTGTTTCTTGGATAAGAAGCATGTTTTGATAGAAGTTTGAACTCCTGCTTAGTCAAGAAAAAAAACTCATTTCTAAAAACCATAAACGTGCCAGTTCTATTGAATTTTCCTTCATTTAGTTGCAAGCGTAGCAGCGCTCGCACCGGGTTCAGCTAGTTAATATATAAAATACTTGCCCTTTCCGCTGATATCACTTGCAGGACTCTATTCGTGATGTGTTCCGGGACTATCAATTCATTTAGTATTTGTTTCACCTGTATATTAACAATTATTAATACTTTGATAGGGTTATATATTCAATTGTGTGAGTGTGTCTGTGTGAATATAATTGTATTTTTTTTAGAAAACTTACCGAGGATATATCGACAAGAGCAAACGCTTTTTAACATCTACTGACATCAGTATTACTGTGTTGCCACTGTTCCAATTTTCTTGCATACATCTTCGAAATCCTGACTCGCTTGCATAGTTTCTCAACGTCTCTACTAACCATTTTGCGTAAATTTTGTATCATAGATTACTCAGCGTTATGCGTCTTAAATCTATCGTCTCCTTCGCTCTTTTCTTCTTTGGTATTGGTATTTGCATTGATTTTTTGCATTGTTCTGGCATTATATTGGTTTTCCGAAAGATTTGATATAATTCTTCTACACTATTTTCATCACAATACTTTATATATTCGTTTCTCAGTTTGTCTAGTCCTGCTGCTTTACCATAGACTAATCCATTTATAATATTTTAAATTTTCTCTCTACTTGGTTCTTCTGTTAGTTCTTCCTTATCTGGCCTAATTATAATTGGTTCTTCTTCCGATAATTCTTGCTCTTCTACCCATTTGTTCATTGCTATCAGCGGTTTTTAAGTTTCCTTTCTTCTAGTGAACTTCTTCAAATATATATATAAGACCTTTTAATTCGTTCCCCTACTTCATAATCTTGTAATTCATTGTAAAATCTTGTTATTTCTTTTTTATTATGATCTCCGATTGCTAATTGGTAATCATGCCTTCTCATGTTAATATTTTGCTTGAACCATCTAGTGCTTAATCCTCTAGTTTGAGCTACTCTCATTCTTTTTCTTGCTTTAAGTAGTGATTCTATTGCTTTTCTTCTCCTCGGGGAGTAAAAGATCCAATGCTTTCACCTGAACTAATGTTTTCCTAGTACTTGTTGTCATTTTTTCCGTGAATTTTTCGTACGCTTCTGTTATTTCTATATTATTTACATCAATTGGTTCATATTTTTGTATCTCTTTCTGAAAAGCTTTTCTAACTTCTGTTTGTCTTAGTACACTTGGTAACAACTGTTTTTTTGCTTTTTTGTCGCTTGTTTCCCGTTTCCATTTTTTTGTTTCTATGGGTGCTATTAACATTTTGTGGTCCGTTTGTATTGTTGTTCATCCTGCTCTGATGTATTTTACTTTGACCCTCGTGTTTTCTGCTAGCTATGATCTATTTGAGATCTTTTGCTACCATTTGTATTAAAGATTTATCAAATCGCATTGAAATTATGTATTAATTTTGTGTAATTTGAAGAATATTTTCATGAATTCTCTGTTCTCATTTGTGTGTGTGTGTGTCCTATGTATTTTTCTAATCTCTCTATATCATTTTCATCTGAGTCTTCTTTTCCTATTTGTGAATTAAAATCCCCTAATATTATAATTGAATCCTTCCTTGGATGACCATTTACGTATGCTCCTAACTCTGCAAAGCCCGAATTTGCATTTACATTTGGGGCATGCACAATAGCTATTATCCATCTTTCAATTCCTTCTAGCTCAACGCTCGCTGTCATGTTTTTATTTATATCCCTAACCGACCTTATCCTACACTTGCTCCCTTTCTGCTTAAGTATCGCTAGTCTTCTCATGTTGCTGCTATTCCGTCTATCAGATATCCACCATTCATATTGTTGAGTATCCACCTTCACGCCCGCAATATTAACTTCTTGTAGAACAACTATTTCTACACCTGCTTCATTTAGCTCTTCGTCTATCTCCTCTCTTTTAGTTTCCTGACAGCAACCTCTTACGTTCAAGCTTGCCAGTTTGATGTATTGCGTCGTAATTTTCTTTTTCTGTTTGTCTGTTTCCGTACCCCGGAAGATCTTTCTTTATTGTTCTCGTTCTCTTTTCTTCCAAACCGCTTTTTTCTTCTTTTACGTACTCTCTCTACACTGTCTATTTGTATATTGTTTCGAATCATTGCTTCTGCTAATACTATCTCCTTTGCTACTATATGCTTGTTCATTGCACTGAATACTCTTGCTCCTTTCTCTCTTATCCACAAATTACTGTTAGTTGTTTCTATTTCCTCACTTTCATTCCTTCCTTTACTCTCTTTCTCCTGGTTCCTCTGCTCGGTCTTCCTTTCCTTAGTGACTGGTTCCTTGATATTAACACTTGCGCCTTCATTGCCTTCTTTGTGCCCTTTTGTTCTATATATACAGTTGTAATGGTTTACTCCATTGTAGTATATTTCAATGGTAGTTCTGTTTGCCCCTGGTCAACTACAGCGTTACCATGAGTCAAAAATGTGTAATAGGTATCAGTTATCTCCATACATTTAGTCTATATTTCCCATATAATCTAAGAGATCGTTAACCATCACCATAAACTTGACCGATTTCACTCAAAAAATTCAAGGTTGCTTCGAAGAGTTGAACGAAACAAATTTCAGTGTTGGAAATCTTGAAAGTTGAAGTCTGGCACTTTTCATATAATGGTGAACCCTGTCCTAATGTTGAGTTTTCATGCCATGCATTTGCGAAAGGGTTTTCCCTCCGGAGATTGCCTTCCGATTCCGAAAAGTCATATAAATGTAAATCTCCGCCGCCTTAGCCGCCAAACTCGCCATTTCAACGTGCACCATGTGTGCGTTCATTTGGAACAATGGGTGGTGTAGCAGGTGGACAGTTGCTCCAATAGATTGGTGATTCCATGTCATCGCATCCAGACAATCGAAAAATGAATTTCATCTCATATTAGAAAAAAAAAGTTCGATATCATCGTGGAAATGAATTTTCCGAAGGAAATCAACCACTGTCAGTTGAATCCTCACTCTTCAGAGGGTGTCGATTCGAGTAAAGGAGTGCCACCATCATGTCACACTTTCATTCCCACGTTCTGGTGTTGCTGCCGGAGAGGGGAAGGAAGGGTGGTCGGATTCCGTGGTCTATCTCGTTTGAATAATTTATACAACCAATGTCGCATAGCTAGCTGGGCTAGGTGGGAGTTGTATAAACTTTTCGGTGGAATTTGGAGCGCTGGCTGCAGACACGTCCCCTTCGTGGGAAGGCACGGATGCATGCATCCTTAATGACGTGTTTGTGGTTTCACGTTGTCGTCGTCGTCGTCGTTGGTAGTCTCTAAGCTGCTGCTTAGAACGATCTGAATTGTTATACAATAGCTTTAGGGGGGAAGAAATTGGATAGCTTTCGAAATAATAGAGCAATATGCAGTCTGCTGTTGCAATATGCAATGAGCAGTAAAAAATGCACACACCTTCGCCAGAACATCAACTATGTATGGCTGATAGGGCTGCCTTAAGTAGAGGAAGGATAATCTCAACCGACAGAAAAACAGATTTGCATATCCTTACCATACAAATGCTGAGTGGAGAATTGAATGAAGCCCATTATTTACTTTCCAACTCATAACTTCGCTTTGATCCTGGTTTCCAGCATTTCTCCACCGCGTTTGATGGAACAAAGGAAAATGAAAGTTCAATAGCGGGATGCTGGAAGGGAGGCAGGCAATTTTATCGGTAGAGACTGCGAGATCAAAAGGCTTCACCGGCAGAGAAATTCTGTTGAACGACTACATGTTTCAGACCATTGATGCCGTAAGCTGATGCCGATGCTGGTGCTGGTGCTATGGCAATGTCAGCAACGCACAATATGTGCGAATCGCGTGTCACACAACTACGGCTGCCAAATAGGTATGGCTTCCGGTGAGGCACCTGTTGGACTTGCTATATTGTTACCTTCGCGTTAATTATCCTGCTGATGCATAAATTAGCCGTCCTAATTGAATGGTTCGCTCCGTTCATTAACTCAAGTGGTGGTTCAACAAGCGAATGAGAGGTTTTATCGCCTTGGGTAGCATTCGTTGGACTAAAATTATCAGGGAAAAATAGGAACTTCCAAGCGCTATATACTCATCAATTGTATCATTTTTCAACTTTGTCGAACGCGCTCTTTTGAAAAATTAGTCTTGAGCCAAACATTTTTTTTGGCGAGAAAAAAGTTCTTTTCTAACCTTTGCGGTACTAACATAGTTTTTGTCGCAACATTTATTCATTCAATCTGCTCTAACTTGCCCAAATTTCAACCGATTTTGGTGTTCGAAGATTCATTTAGTCGGTAATTTCATATCATATTCATTTTAGAACCACAATACGGATTGGATTCGTAATATGGTTCCGGAGGCATTCCAGAATCCGTTGGGGTAATAAATTGTTTTTGGGGCGAAGTTATCAAATTTTCGTAAAGAATTTTCTAATTTAAAGGGTGTACGGAATCAAAATGCGACACACACAAATATTCGGCAAAATTCGCCCGTTTAACCAATCATCTTCAAACATTCAGGAAGTATAATAGAACATGTTAGGAATATTTTCCAATGTTTGTTTTATTCAATTTCAATTCCATATCCAAATGCACGAACCTTCTTCTTTACACTACTCATAAGGTCCTGTACAGCATTAGGAGATCCTGTACAGCATTTTCTTCATATCTTCTTCCGATTTCACTTCGTTAGGATGCTTTCATGATGTTCTAGTACTTTTTAAGTGATCGCAGTTCCGATACGTTCGGAGGGTTTAGCACGAAATTGACCTTCGGGGGTCGGCACAAAATTGACCTCCTTAGCCTTGTACCACTCCAAAACCTCTTTCGAGTAATGGCACGAGACTAAATCCGGTCAGAAAATCGTAGGACCACCGTGTGACCTCAAAAGAGGAAATAGACGCTTGCTTTTGGAGGCATTCCTTTAGGTTCACCTGCCCATTGACCGTTCCAGTTGTCACGAATGGGGTGCTCCGCTTTCCACACGAGCAAATTGCCTGCCAAATCATTTATTTTTTTGGCGAAATTTGACATCTTCTGCTCTCTAACGTCGTCAAGGACATCGAATTTATGATGACCAATGAAAAACTGGAGGCCCGGAAGCTGCCGGAAGTCTGCTTTTACTTACGTCTCATCATCTATAACGAGGCAATGTGGTACCGTATTCTGCCGTTCATCGCGATTAGGCGCGTTTTGGACTTTGTTCGTGTATAGTCCTTTACGTTTTTTCTCATCTTGCACGAAAGTTTTGGTTAGATTCAGTTTCTTCGCCACATCTCGAACTGAACTGTTGGGATTCCTCTTGAAAGCTTGAACTCCCCGCTTGTGATCCTTAACGCTATACGGAGATCCATTTTTGCCACTTTTTTCTTTCCGATCGATGATCAAACGTTCGTCGTACCGATTTAAAACACGAGACACCATAGAATGTACCATTCCCAGCTTCCTGCTGATGGCACAATGAGAAAGATCCAGATTTTCGAGGTACGTGTTCAAAATTTCTTTGCGCCGCTGCTGGTCTTTCGACTCCATCTTCTCAACGATTGCATATTGTTAGTGAAACTTACACAGCGTAAACAAATACACATTGAACTAATTCCACCCAAAATTTTAATAGAAAATACCCAAAAAGTAAAAACACCATTTAAAAGTGGTGCAATTTGATTCTGTACAACATATAGGCAGTATTTTGTCAACATTCTTCTACGGACAAAATGTCAAGTGACCAACCAGTATCCTGTGACCACTCTGGGAGCACTTGAACATGTTCCAAAATGGATACCCCGGAGGATATGGCCAATTTCATACCATGTACCATAGCAAAGATAAATAAACAACTGATATCAAATGAGTAGCTAGTTTTGTTATCTCAGATATCAATTTGTTATCGCACAGCAAATTTAGTTATCAACATTTAAAAATTTTGTTAAAATCTGTTATCAATTATAAATGACGATGTTTGATGAATGTTACTGAATTCCACCAGCATGTTGATGAATGCTGTATATTACCAGCATATGATGGATATGAAATTGAGCTTCTCACCCGAAGCACTTCTTCAGTTAAATGTTTATGAATTTGATATCATGTTGACAACATAATTTCAAATTATTAGCATTAGCATTAGCATTAGCATTGACGTTTGCACACCTCGTGGATGGAGCTACGATGAGGAATAAATCGTTGAAGACATTGCATGCCACCATGAAACTAAACCTGATTACGGTTACTGATACGTTTCTTCACGCAATAATCTCCACGAAGACACTCCTCGATCGCTCACCTGGCCACGTCCATGCAACCGTTGGCGATAGGGAGGATTTGGTATCTACCTTAAAAAGACACGGGGAACCCTCGTAGCCTTCAGTAGATATCAAAGGAAAAAGGAAATTAATAGTCGGAGAGAATAGTTGAACAGAATGCCCTGTTTGGTGTACAGAACAAAAATGTATTAAAAAATGGTCGTTGGGAGCATCTTGTCTAAGAAGGTTAAGTGATGCTCCATTTCTCTTCAAACGGTTGGGACTTAAGCATTAACTATATTCGTAGCTCCTTTACAGCTTATGGTTATAGCGCCATTACTCGCTCTCTGAAAAGAAAGAAGAACGCGCCGACCCAAAGTCATATGCTCTCCCCCTTACCCCCCTTACAAACACACTCACACACACCTCACTCGCCCACATCACTGCTTCTGTTTGGATTTAGATTAGTGAGCGCCGACTGAAAGTTAAAAGCGTCCAAACAATTCACCACCTGTTAAATATTGTAATTAGAAGTCGACTACAATGTTTACATGTTACAAAGAATATTTGATAGTTGGTTTCCTTTTGAGTTGCATTTAAATCTTCAAACCCACCCCCCCGAGAACCAACTGAGCTGAAATTCCGACTATGGTCCAGAAGTTGCCTGAACCCTCATCCGCACCAAACCCACCATCCCTAATTCACCACTTCAAAAGCAACAAAACAAATACGACAAAACGATAAGACCACCTTTAGATTTCCCGAAGCAATTCAAAGAAGATTCGTGAGATATGCCCTGCGTCGCCTACCGTGGCGTGACCCGTTGAACCTTCCACGATACGAAGATAGATGCAGATTGCTGGAACTACAGACATAGGACCAAAGGCGAAATATTGCGCAACCTGTTTTCGTTGCCTATACACTTGCAGGTGGAATTGACTCACCGAAGCTATTAAGTCAGCTCAACCTCTACGCTCCTGAACGAATGTTTCGCCAACGGGACTTCATGCTGCTTGAACCCCGTAATTCATCATATGGACTTCATGACCCTATCCGCTTCATGTCAGCTAGGTTTAACGTTGTCTATTTTATATTCGACTTCAATTGTACTCTGGCAACATTCAAGCGCAGACAGACAGAATGGCATACTACGAGAAGGAAGGATCCTTCAATTGATTGACGACGAGGACTGCTCCGAACTATGGATGTTTCTTATTTTATACTTTGATCATACTCTACGTTTGTAATCTTGTTTATTTTAATTATGTTTATGAATGTGCAACTAAGCAATGTTTTGTATTGCATTGTACTGTTTTTTTACTGTATTCTATTGCAAAAGATATGGTGTTTACGCCAAACCAAAACGGCTTTTTCCCATCATAAACAAATTCATTAAGATCACCTTAGGTCAGATGGAATATATATAATAATAAATAATAAATAATAATAATACCTGCAAGTTTTCTTATGCCGGATTGTGTTCAGAAAAAATGCTGCACAAACGTTTTGCAATTTGAACAGGGAATCTTCAAGATAAAACTTTTCCGAGGCGCAACAGAACGTATGCGTCTACGTTTGATTTCGATCTGCAGGCCACTCTCCCGGATACAGACTTTTTGATCGACAGGCGTCTTATTCAAATATTCCTCATTGATACGTGATCGTGTTTCTCTATCAATTTTACCCACACCCCAGAGGACATGTTGCACGGTTACCGGGAATCACTGTGTGCTGAATCCGTTTTTTTTTCCTTTTCGCCTCTAAGGCGGTCGCTTGTTTCTTCCATTTACAATTCGGAATACTACCCATTGTATCCTCTGGCTCCTTATCGCTTTCGCTGGTGCTACCGAACTGTTGTAGATATTTCAAAGCCATTTGTGTCACAAACTCACAACGCGATAAAAGACACGTTAGACAAAACAGCGTTGACAACATAATTTCAAATTATCTCCAGAAATTCGTTCTTCACAAAATTCACAAAATTTGTTATCAAAATGAGCTCGATGGTAATAAAAGGAGTTCATATTGTGATATCCAACGAGTATTTGTTTGTTATCTTTTTTGATATTTTGGCTGTTTATTCAGCCTAAATGATAACATGTTTAGTTATCAAACACTGATAAACTGATATTAAATTTTGTTATGAATTTGGTATAGTCCTTTGCTCGGGTAATATATCAAACTTCATGAAATTTTAAAAGGAAAGCAATCATGGCCATTTCAAGCATTTAGGCCATCTTGGAATCAAAAGACCATTTTCCGGATTAAATGCCTTGGAGGATATGGCCACTTTCACTGCGTGACGTATCCCCCAGCAAAGGAAAATAACAAGCTGATATCATATCAGTAAAAAGTTCTGCTATCCCAGTTATCATTTTGATTTCCGCTGTTATCGCATAACAAGTTTAGTTATCACCATGGGAAAATTTTGTTGTCATATGTTATCATTTTGAACACACTATTTTTAAGAACGTTATAAGTTGAATTGTAAACTTTAAATATTTCCAGCATAATTTTTTATTCAGTTATTAGCATGAGAATTTGATTTCAAATTGATAACATAATTTGAAACTACTTCAAAAAATGTGCATACAATAAAAGATTTGTTATCAAGTTGTTCGCAGTGATAAGGTAGTGGCAAAAAACGTGGCACATCAAATCCGGAGAAGGCCAGGATGGTATTGAACCAATTCAAGCGTTATCCCAACATTTCGATCAGGGATGTTGCGAAAAAGGCGAAAGTTTCAGTTTGTTTTGTGCAGAAAACAATGAAACGCTCTCGATTACATGTGTACAAGGTCCAGAAGGCACCAAACCGGAGCGATAAACAGAACTCGGTGGCCAAAACTCGTGCAAGAAAACTGTACAGGGAGTGGCTCACAAAACCGTTCTGCATTTTTTTTTGTTTTTCCTCTGTTCGGGACATAAACCACTGCGACCAGTAATTTGATCTATTGTAGTATATCCCGTAGCCTTTGTTTAGTGCATGTCGAGTTACTTCATCACTATTGAGAAATGATGAAGTATTCGGTGTTGTTACAGTTGTCATTGTTTGTTTTGTTGGCAATGAATCAGGTTTAATTGAAAGTTTCCGCTGTTTATACCCTTTGTGAGCGACAGCACTCTTCAAAGGCGCGCCCCTTTATCAGTCAAAACCGGATTCATTGTGTGTGTGTGTGTGTGTGTGTGTGTGTGTGTGTGTGTGTGTGTGTGTGTGTGTGTGTGTGTGTGTGTGTGTGTGTGTGTGTGTGTGTGTGTGTGTGTTTACAATCTAATTCCCATTGTCTGGCAGCGGTATTATGGATAGAATCTTCCTGCAACTGTTTCATATTTGCTGTTTACAGTTGCAAAAAGCTTAAATCCGGGGATTAGAAGGTGACAGCTCTACCGCGACTCCAATAGCCCATTTCAAGAACGCAAGCATTCCGAAGCTATCTTCGTACACAATAAGCCCCGCTCCAGTAGTGACATACTGAAACTTTCAATCAAGCGTATGTGCAATGCTTGATTGACGCGTATTTAGTGATTCACAATATATATATATATATATTTTTTTAAACCAGGCACGTATTTGGTATCATTTAAAAATAAGGTTGGCGTTATATAGTTCTAGTCAGATACATCTCACCAATTGCTGCTTCCTTCGTTACACTCTCTTGTTCATTCGTAAACATAAAAGTTCTCGACGTTGCCTCGTAATTAATTTCATGCACTCCCGACAAAATAAGCGCAAAAATTAACGTGGCCAAACCGCCGGTTATATATGTAACCTGCATAAGAAAATTCTGTACACCACATGGTGAACGCATCTGAAATTATGTGGCAGTCTTTCCCGCACGCATGTGCATTGTCTTCGTTTGCTGCTTCTGATAAGCAAATGGCCGTTTTCTACACGCACTGGTCTTCTTATTTTGCACTCCACACTCTGCCAATAATCAAATGCCCGATACGCGGCCACTCTATATCGAACTTCAAAACTGCTAATAATCATCGATTCACTCGCGACAAAGCGGACAAACGCTCAAACCTCATAATGTATGTCCGGATGTCTCAATACTACCAGTAATAAGCAAAACTAAGCTGATGTAACTCCTCTTCCGGGTGCGGGGGCGCAGCACAAAAAACCACAAAATGTGGAAATACTACCGACACTCACACATTTCGGGTGGGAATCGATTGTATTCACTACAGGTTTCCCAAAGCACGCGGATATTTTATGATTTCACTCTTAGTTAAAGTTAAATTACGAATTATTGTTTGATTTTTTTCGCGAAAACGACGCAGCAAAAACAAAACACGTCAGTTTCAAAGCACGGCTTGCTGCGATCCAACCCCTACCCCGCAGTGGGATGTTAGGCAAAAAAGGACGTCGTTGATTCGAGTACCACTGTACACATGCCCTTTTCGCTCAATTTCCTAAAACATCTGTTCTATTTCCAAGCCTGCCGCACACTGAACTATCAAAACTTTCTCTTCATATCTTTCATTCTAGCCAAAAACATTAATGTTCACTCTTGGTGCCTCATGGTTATGAGCGAACATCTCCTTCTACATCATAATCGTTACTCCACGCACGGAGAATACATAACATAACAATTAATGTATATTAAATTCATGTTTATACCAATTACAAACTTTCAGTACAAATGAGTAAATAATAATCAGATTGAAGTAGTTAAAAACTTCCAAGTACAGATTGATTACTAATTATTAAAATATTTATAATAATCGAATAAACATCGAACGAATATTTATGATGTCTGACAGCCAGGGATGCCAGATATTTTTTTCAAATATCTATGATAAAAATTTGAAATGTCTGGGAATGTCTTTATCGCTATTTGTTTGATTATGTAAACATGTCTGCATCTATTTCTTGGTTTTTATGGAGCTTGTCATATTGTTTCATATTTTTAAACTGACACCGTGACACTGAAGCTTGAAGCATTCGCATAGATGACACAATTTTCTATAGTTTTCTTTTCCCCGGTAACGCTCTTTCCAGTTTTGTATTTTTAAATCAAAATTTAGTTTTCATTTGATAAATTCAACAGACTTTTTTTTTATTCAACAGTAATCATTGATGATGTATACCATATGTTAATATGGTGTCATCATCACTCATGATCATCAACATCATTATGGTCTTAAAGGGCGATACGGTCAAAATTTGGTCAATATCAACTTGACGTATTTCTTTCAATTTTGCATTTAAAAAACCTGAACACCCCTCATTTTGAAGGTGTGTGTGTGTAGAATGTTGCTCCTATTTTGATTTTGGAATTCACTCTTCAGTTGTCAAAATGCCGTCCAAGCAAGAAGAGCAGCGTATCAAAATTTTGCTCGCGCATCGCGAAAATCCGAGCTACTCGCACGCAAAGTTGGCAAAATCGCTAAAAGTTGCCAAATCATCCGTTACAAATGTAATTAAAGTGTTTGGGGAACGTTTGTCGAATAGAACATCAAATAGAAAATAAGAATTCACATAAATGAAGACTAACCATGTTTTCTTTATTCCAAGCTCATCCTCGGTGGCGCAACCCGAGTATTGTCACTTTTCACAAGACATAAAATGTAATAAGGCCAATTATACGTTCCTTTGACAACAAAAACAAATATGTTCCCTAGTTTGAATTAATTCGGACTAGGGTTCGGTGGTAGATCTGATACCCCGTAACGCACCACGAAAAGGTGATCTACCAGCGTTACGGGCTATTGTGATGGACGATGAGACCCACATTAAAGCCGACACCAAAAAAATGCCAGGACAGGAACACTACGTCGCCACCTCCAAGTTGGCCATTCCGGAGAGTGTACGGAAGAAGAAACTGTTAAAATTCGCCAAAAAATTCCTTGTCTTGCAAGCGATCTGCGGATGTGGCAAAATGAGTCAGCCCTTCATCACCTCTGGGACCGTCAACGGACAAATCTACAAGGACGAATGCCTCCAAAAACGACTTCTGCCCTTCTTTTGAGATCTCACAATGGCCCGACTCAGTGGCATTTGCCACTATGCCCGGCCCGTCTTAGACTGGTACAAAGATAATAATGTAGTTTTTGTACCAAAAGACGTCAACCCTCCAAACACTCCGGAACTTCTTCAGCATCGAGTGCTCGACTAACACTTAGTAGTTCAAATTTATCTGGTTTTCAGCTCCAACCGTTCTACTAATACAATCGTAAAAGCGTTTTTGAATTCGAGTTAAACCGGCTCAAATTATGTGTTATTGAAAAAATTGCTTGGCTTCTCGATGAACGAAAAAATACGCACATTGTAGACGAAATACGCGTATCTGTCGAAGATAAGCAAAGGTAGTTGGAATTAAATGGAAGATACTAATTTTTCTTCTAATTTCTAGAAACCAGATATCTTCCATCCATATCTCATCCAATGATTTATTATCGGAGCTGACATTAAGCGGGCTCACAGACTTCTGGCTCCCAATGACAGCTGGTAAATTTTAGATGGTGGAAAAAGATAGTTTTTTTTTGTCTTGATTATCGAGATTTTCAGCCTCGGGCTGGTTCATCTTCCGTCATATTCAGTCAAACACCACTTTTGAGCATTTTCGTAACTTCTCCGGGGGTGAGATTTGAACTCGTGACTTAGGCGTGAGAGGTATGAATGTTAACCAATACACCGGAGGCAAGTAAATTGAAAATTTAAAATATTTTTCTGAAGATCATTGAAAGGTATGGTATTGTCAATGAATTTGATTTTGAACTGTATGAATCATTCAAATAGATACTAGGGTAGTATTCGCAAATTAGGCACAGATTAAAACAAATCACTTTCATTTGATTAAGATTTTCAGCCGTTCCACACATAACTCCCATTATCAGTGTGTCATTTGTCGACGTGTGAGATTGTCATATTAGTTCCAGTTCTTGCCGCAGGGATAGCTTTGCAGTCTACCTTTGTCAAATGGAGCTCTAGAGAGTTGTCATCTTCTCATTGTGACACTTGTGCTGGTTTCTCATTGTGGCATTTGTCGTCTTTTGACGTAATCATATTAGTTCCATATTTTTCCGTAGAGATGGAGGTGTAGTCTATACTTAAATATATAAATTATGCTTGAGAGAGTTTCCGTCTAAGGCATAGTTTTTCGATGTGTAGTATTTCGTCTTTTGTCATCATCATGTTATCAGTTTTTGCCGCAGAAAGGGCGATGGAGTAAATCTTTGCCAAATGAATATTGTTCAGTATTTAAAATGCAGTAATTTTGCGTTATCAGATTAGTTACGGATTGCGCCGCAGAGATAGCGCTTTGTCAAGTGAAGCTCTAGAGAGTGGCACAACCATTTGCTGTATAGTTAAAACTTTGTATCGAATGTAAGATATATTATACTATTTTATATTATTGTTGTCAAATAGTTTAACCTTGTTTTCAACATATATCCTCTACATTAAATAGAAGTCTATTCAAACAAGATTAAAGCATAACGCAATAATAGAAATAAAAAAGCATTACTATGAGCCCATTGTAGCGGTACCCGGTTATTTTTGTTGTAATATGACTGATCGTTAAAAAAATATATCAAATTGTCTTCAGAATAACTACCTCTCATAATTTACTGTACTTATAAGTCTACTGTTACAACTGTAAATCTGAAGTTCTGATATCATACATATTTTGATAATCTAGAGCTTCCTAGAAATAAATTGATATATTAACGTTTATTTAGAAGAATTTAATATTACTTTAGTATATGTACCATATTCTAAAACAATGTTTTAATCTATTAATAAGTCATTTGTTTTTTAATCCTGAACTTCTTCATATTCAGGATGTTCTAGGTTGTCAATTAGGCCTTAAACTCATATGTCCTTATTTTTAATATTCTTCAATTAATGTAGAACAATTTTTCCGAAAACAGTGTACACTTTTATTTCGTCTGTGATTTTATGCAGCCATTTTCTTATTGGTGTCATATATTACCCTGTAGGACTGAAGGGGCTTATATAATTTTTAAGACGAGGCTTGAACCTTAAGCTTAAGGCTTAAGCTTAATTTTTCAATTGTATGTGGCCCGAAATCAAACATGTTGCTCCACGTACGGAGAATACAAACATAACAATTATAGTATGTTATTGAAATTGATGCGTAGAAATATGTCCGATACATTGGTTCAAAAATGTTGAACTTTTTTTGAGAAATGACTGAGATATTAATGCTTAAGACCTGACCAAAATTGTACCCCCGTGTAGAAAACAAAGCCGTAGTCCTACGTTAAAATATATAAATGTTTGAAAAGTCAGTCAGTCAGTCCGTCTGGTTTCAGCAAGTTCCATTCCATAAAACCCAAGCGCAACATTCAGAAAGCAGAGCCAATACTTTAGTGGTTAAACAGGCAAATCATACTTCTACGGAAATACGTGTTTTAGTCATTTTAAATCTCATTTTTCTCAAAATCTGGACGAGTTACAGCAATTTCGAATCCCACTTTTGGAAGTCGCCACAAAGTTGGGAGATATTACTCTGTCAACAACAGCCGAGTTCATCACGTTCAATAGATGCTTTTGCTGTGGCAAGGGAAGGGTTGGCAGTGAAGGGGATTTGGATAACGTTGCTACACATGCCTTGCATTTCCTAGCGCTCACTTCCTAACGCTGTCATCCACTTCCTCATATCCATAATACAGTCACTCTAATCCGTATTTTGCCTTCTTAAGTTGCAAAAATATTTATTTAAATGCTAGTTTACATTGAATTTCATCTTCTTTAACTTCAAATTTCTATCTATTCAAACGGTGACGTTTTCTGCCGTACGTCAACGAAAGCTGTCAGAAAGCGGTTCAAGAGTAGATGAAACAGTGCTGCCAGTACCTGTAACAGTTGTACTTCCTGGCAATAATGAGGGTTGGCAGTTGTACTGAAATCTAGAAATTCTCGATGGGACGCAGCTGGGGGATGTCGCTCCATCTCCTCCAACGATCGCTTCTAGTAGTGGGTCGACGCCAGATCCGGCCAGAACACCGCGTCTTCGCCCTTATGGTATTTCTTGCCGAACGACGCTATTTCCGGCAGGCATTTCGTATTATAAATTTCCCCGTTCACGGCCAGTCCCGAGCGAAGAAGAGCGGCTTTGACATCCCCTTCTCGCTGATTGTCAGCCACAGCAGCACCTTCTTGGGAAACTTGGTGTGTGAAATGAACTTCACCTCGGAGCTCACTTCTTTCGTGGGGGAAGTAAAATACGGAGTGCCCTGCCAGTCGTTGCCATCCAGGGTGAGATAGGTCTCGTCGTTCATCACCACCACCACGGGCGTCGACTTGCCGGGAAAATCGAGTTGACCATCTTATTCAGCCGCTGCCGCTGCGTCATTGCCATTGTCATTGGAGCTGCACGCAACCAAATCCAGCGTATCCGGTGTCCACAAAGTGCCGCACGATGTCCGTTTTCGACGCGCACACTTCTGGACGGAGTTGCCTCACTGTTTTTTCATCACGGTTAACGTTCGACTGATAGAGCTGTCAAACTTTGTCTGCTGCCTCATGGGTTACTATGATTGATGCTGCATGGGTAGTTTTGTCAGTGCGGATGAAGGTAAACCCACAAAAAATCGGCAATTTTTGCCCATGTTTTTAAATGCAAATGTTAGACGTCAAAAACAACCCCAAAACGTCCACAAGGAGCGCTTTAATGAGCGAAAGAGTTTGTTCTTTCAGTAAGTGGGTCATGCCTTATCTGTCAGAAGATACACTTTTTCGTTTGAAATTTAAAGTGATTTGCTCTCGTTAACTAGTGATTTTAATTTGTTAAAAGTATAGTTACAAGTTAAATGTTAGTTTTAAGATCTCCAATGATTCCTATATTAGTTCTCGAGCCCAATACACAGAGTTTGTGTTCTTAGCATCAAATTGCTAAATAATCTGGAAAATGTTGGAGCAACAACTGGTGAAAACTGTCACCCCTGATTAAGCCTTTCCATACCCAATATTTGTTGATAACTGCTAACCCACTTGCGTCACAGCCAATCTGCACTGTTTGTTTTGACACACACAACATTCCCTTTTTTGATGTTGCAGGTATCCATTCGATTTTCGCATACAGATAAAAAAAATAATTCCCAGGTGGGAAGGTCGGTGTAACCTACTTATTGCTCAGCCCCGGCCATCTGGCCGTCCGCCTACGAAATTCAATATCAGCATTTCCGGTTGGGATGGCATGGCAGCAGATGGCGCTGATCGTTTGTGGGTGCGTGCAAAAGGAAAAAAAAAACTCCAACAGTCCCTGATAACCATTTACTCATTTCGTGCGCCGCCTGCTGCTGCTGCTGATGCCAATGCTATATTACATGTGCTATCATCAAATGCCGGGACGCTCGATATTAGTCATGATACAATGTTTGTCTATTGTTTCCTCGCTGCCGTTTCGGCAGAGAATGGGATAGATCGACCCGGATGTAAGCGAGCGTGGTCGGCTGCTGCTGTTATGAGTAGTGTTTTATGATTTTGATTAATTGAAACAGATAAGGGCAACACATTTTTCGCGCGCTCTCGAGTTGTTATCGCTGCGGAGTGTAGTTACAAGGGGATTAGCCAGATGGATGCTAGATGGTCCTAGAATGGAGCTGGTAATGACTCTGGGATGGAGAAGACTTTATGAACTGTTTGGTAGAGTGGCTTTACAACGAAGTTGGCTCGGCAAATGCGGAAATGGTGAGAAAAGATTAATTTTATTTAACTGTCATGACTGTCGGTGGCAGTTTGCGACGAACGTGTTTAGTGGAAAATTACAAGCGTGGATCTTGTACTGCACTTGATGGTCGATTTCTTACAACAACCGCTTGAGATTTTTCCCGGAAAAAAATTTAGATGAACAGATATTGGAAACTTTTTCCCCACTTCAGCATCAACGCAAAATTAGAAAACGAGATGTAATCAAACGTACGTAGACGAACCAACCGAAAGCAACGTCATTATAAATCACTGAAACGTAATATTAATGTATAATTTATTTAGTAGAAACGCTTCCCAGGATCCTCTTCACCGGCGGCTCGGAATAATGCCTAATAATAAAAACAGGGAAAAAATGTGACGGAAAAGAAACATCCAACGGTTGGTTCGGGTTGGAGGAAAAGTCCACACAAAGGAAAAAGTTGTTTTCCGTTATTATTTTTTTTCTCTCTGAACTTGAGGGTATCTCAATCTCATTCCCACCATAACCGTCGCGATCAGCATGAATCTAGAAGAACGTTGAAAATAACAGCGACAGTTTCGCGAATCTCCTCCATGTTGCTCTTCTCTTACCTCTATCGACTGCTTTTCTATGTACGTGTGAGTTCGTGCTTGAGCAAGCAAGGAATTCATTTTCCAGTTTCTTCAAAGAACAGCTGAGGGGTTCCAGTGCCTACCTTCCAACGTTCAGCCATACATTATATAAATTAACGTTGGACGAGGAATGACGGCAAATTTTCTCCCAAGATAAGCTGGTTGGCTGGTTGGTTGGATGGTTGGAACTGCGCTGACTCAACGCTTTCGAATAAAACACCCTGTCCCTTCAACGGTATCAAGATAAGCATCGAAATTCTACTTGCGAACACTTCAATTCCACCCGGGGGCAACGGGCTGAAAACAGCCGCTTCCAAAAGAGCATGCTCGTTCAGTGGAATGCTGATGAAAGTGAAAGATATTAATTTATATTGGGAGTTTTTTTTTTCTTCTCCACTGGTAGTCCATTGAAACATCAGAGAACTTTTTCAATCTAATAATAATAATAATTAAAATATTGTAATTTGTTTTGGGGTGAAATTCATACGAACAGCAGTCATTTGTACAGTATGTTCACTTAACGCGGCAATTGGCACTTAGAAATTTGATTTTACCTTCTTAGCTGTCTAAGTAAGAATTATGAAAATTTGAGAAAAACTTATTGAATGTGTATTGTTTACGTTTTTCAAGTTCCATAACAATCCGTAAATTACGTGAATTGCGCTAAATTCGTATAAACGCATCGTCACTTTTGTATTTCTTTAATAAAGCATGGCCACCTTAGTAATGGAATAACATCTTTGTTGAGGTAAGCCCCTATTCTCCACACTCATGGCTGACTCCTGATACACACTAGTTGCGACTAGTTGCTATAGCCGCACCTCTAGTTTTACACACCTTGCGATGAGAGTGGTGCAATCAATGGATGCAACGATGTGTGTTTTGTATTAGTGAAACGTATCTTTTGCATACTGTATTTTGATAGTGTTTGTGCTGCAGTTGTCAAATACACGTATTTTCATTAATTCGAGTGTCCATTTTCTACAGCAGTGCGTAGGGTATTGCTTTGGTTTGAAGAATTTTCTATAGTAAATCCTACTAAAATAGCCGAGAGGAAGTGTTTGGAGTGAGAAAGAGAAGAGAATGATTGAAGCCTATAAGCAGGAATCGATATTGTTGCTACTACCAAACGAAACCCGAAAAAAACCGAAGCTGTCACCGAGGGATAACCTCAAATTCCACCACATCGCTCTCAAATACCAAGTCTACTCTCAGTTTGCAAGTCTGTAAAGAAACCATTATTAGGTCAAAAATGAACAAAGCACCAAATCTGACCACTGTACATCAACATGGCACGCCAGTGGGACACGGTAAAATCTTTGTAAGCTTCATGTTTTTTAAACTGGTGAACCCAACAATATTTTGTTCAATATTTTACTAATTTTACCAAACGAACATTTAGTTTTTCAACTTCAGGTGATCTTTTCCGATAAAAATTAATTCAATCTAGATGGTCCCGATGGATTTACTGGCTATTGGTGCGATCTACGGAAAGAACCAGAGTACTTCTCCAGTCGTAAATTTGGAGGAGGATCTCTAATGGTTTGACTTACATGTTGTGCTACAAGAAATCTTAATTTGGCAATCACACCTAGTAAGGTGAACGCGATGGACTATATTGAGGTTCTTAATAGGTATCTTTGCAAAAAACCCTGGTTTAACGACCAAAAAATAGAGCTCCTGTGGTGGCCAGCTCGTAGTACGGGTATAAATTCAGTGGAAAACACCTGGGGAATCATTGTTTGACGGATCTACGCCAACAAAAAGCAAAACAACAGTATTGCTGAGCTTAATGTGGCAGTTTCGGAAGCGTGGGAGGATTTTGAAATGGAAAATTTAAAGAACCTGTTTGGAAGTATGCCCAAAACTATTTTCCAGGTAATCGTGCGTGATGGAGGACCAACTGATTAGGTATTTTACCTCTTAATCTGAGCTCCTTAATACCAAGGCCAGTTATCAAGTTATTCGGTCCTGCTAGGGTATCATGGCCGAATGAAAAGCTAGCGAAATGGTGTTATGAGCAAAGTTGCTTGAAATTATATTTCCTACAAACTTGTCTTTGACATCATCAGGTGATTTTCAGCTTCTTGTAGGTCTTCAGGTTGTTCTGTTTCCTAATACGGTGAATCGTTCCGATGCTGGCTCTCACGTCACTGGTCAAATCACCAATCGACATTGATTTGTTCTTCCGAATTAGAACCACCAACTTCAGATCCAGTTTAGTGCTTAAGGATCGGGGTTTGCTGCCTCTTCCTGGCAGTTCATCCAAAGAACAGTGTTCCCAAACTTTGTTATGATGAAGGGCTTCAACAATTGTCTCAATTTTACAACCGCTCACGTAGCCATGTGTACAAAACCTATACTATCACGTCTTTTTCAATGCGCAACGAAGAATTTAAACCGTGCAAACAAGTAAACAAACCAAGGATGGCAGCATGCTATGATGAACACATTAAAACTTTCTCATAAAAAAATACGTAAAGTGCAAATGTTCGTGGATACCTTATATCCGATACATTCCTTAGTTGGTTTTAAAATGATACACATATATATTATATATTTAAATACTAGTACCGGTTTAAACCAACAGTAAGGTGTCACTCGAAAATTGTGATGACGGTTAACTTCATTGGTAAAACGTGATTTTTAACTTGGCCACTGTTTGGGCCACTATTAAAGTGTGTTGTAGGTTTTGAATAGAACAGCAAGATTAGTCAAAACATTTGACGGTTGATTTGATTCGATACAAATCAACAGTAAGGATGCTGTTGGACTCACTTACAAAGTGTGATGGCGGATGTTTATAAGGAAGATAAGATATTTCAAATGCATGGATACCGATTTGGAATGCTGGTGACAAAGCAGGAAATACTTGATTCCCAAAAGTGTATGCATACTTCTGAGAGGCAAGTATTGTATTTTTAAGAACTTACAAAGCAAGTAGCAAGTATTGTATATTTACAAATGACAAATACACATTGACAATACGAATTGGATCATAAGAGGAATTTTTCGTTGCATCAAAATGCTTCATTTAAGAAAAAAAATTACTATCGAATCAACTTGAAAACTTTTTCACCACCGACATTTATGGAAGAACCAACCTCGAACCCACAAGTTTTCTGCATAAAAATAGAATTAGAGTACACTAAGTTCTTTTCTTACACGGATTTTTTTCGGCGATAACTCCAACATGGAACAAGTTTTCGACCTCATTCAAATCACGTTTTTCGTTTTAGGCAAAGAATAATCATATGGCACTTTTTCAAAAAATTCTAAATTTTTGTAAATACTCGTAAATACTTGTAAATACTGTAAATACTAAATAAATTTTGACCATTGCATGAAGAGTTAACACATGCAAACAAAATAGAACTAAATTCAAATGTTTAGGCATATTAGTTGATCAACTCTATTTAGTCTGTTTTTACGTGGTTTCACAGTAAAAATGGAACGTATCCCTCGTGTAATAAAAACCTTTATGTATAAAAAATAAAAGGAACGAACTCACCCGAAATTCAAAGACGCTTCAAACTTCCCCGGATAGTGCCATGGGGCTGAAATTGTGGTCCCCTGACGTACAGCTCTTATCAGCTGCTCCAGTAAATCTTTCAGCTCCGCACATATCTCGGTTAAACGCAATCCTATATCAAAGCCAGGTTTCTCACCACTACGAGACTCAAAATGATCCCGGGGTGTCCCTATTTTCTGAAAGCGGCTGACAAATTCGCCGTTGCTGCCTGGTCCAAAGTCAGTTTCGGTGCGTGTCAGTCAAATGAATTGTTCCGGAACAAAACGACCCTCGCCACGGAACGAAACGCTGCCTTAGACCCTTTTTTAAACTCAAAATTGTTTTCGAAAAATTACAGTTTTAAACATTCTTAAGAGAACTATTTGTTCATATTTGATTAAATGGATGCTCAATAATATAGAAATGATTGAAAAAAGTAGGGTATTTATATTTTTTTAGGTAAGATAGATCATCCACACTGTCCTGAAGTTCTCAACTTGAGCTCTATGTTTTAATAGTAGCTTTATCCGTGGTACAATGAATGTTATGATATGTTTTCATACATATTCAATGAATGTCTTGGAAGACCAACAAACATTCTGAGATAATCTTGGGATATTCTAGGCCAAACAAACTATTGACGAAACATATGTGAAGGCCGACTTCAAACAGATCCCCGGCAACCTGTTTTTCACGGCCAAGGATAAGTTCAGCGTTCCGGAGCATGTCCGCACTCAGAAGATGTCCAAATTTGCGAAGAAATTCCTGGTTTGGCAAGCCATCTGCACGTGCGGGAAGCGGAGTGCACCTTTCGTGACCCAGGACACGATGAACGGACAGGTGTACATAAAAGAGTGCCTCCAGAAGCGGCTGCTTCCTCTCCTGAAGGCCCACAACGTCCCAACAATCTTCTGGCCGGATTTGGCCTCATGCCACTACTCCAAGGACGTGCTGAAGTGGTATGCGGACAATAAGGTCAATTTCGTGCCGAAAATGTTCAACCCTCCCAACACTCCGGAGCTCCGCCCCATCGAGAAGTACTGGGCGATTATGAAGCAGCACCTTCTTAAACGATCTAAGGTAGTGAAGACAGTCGAGGAACTGAAGAAAGTATGGGTTTACATGCAAAAAACGGTTGATTCACAGGTTGTGCAGAATCTTATGGCCGGGGTTAAGGCCAAGGTACGGGCATTTGCGTATGGACTGTAAATAAAATACGAGTAAAATGGTAAAATGAAGCTTAATAGTTATTTCTCAATCCCTGAAAATTTGATGGCAATCGGATGAAAACTCGAATTTTGCGAATCAATTTTGTGTGGCAATTTCAGCGTGGACACCCTTTATACAACGGACAGCACAACGCTCGGTGGACCAGTAGAGTAGGTACATTTTCAAGTTACACCGGCAAGAGCAGGAATCAAGCCTTCACTTTGTGACAATCCGCCTGAACGACGGGTGAATTATCTTCTCTACGCTTACCCAAAGTACTTTACAATACACGTCAAATTTTGGCAACAAGATTCAACAATTCTAGGCTTGTTATGGAATTAAAAAAACACAAAAACGATTTTAAAAACCTTGGGTTTTCCACATATATCAAAATCAAACCGCATTAAATAGCAGCCATGGTCATGTGTCGAAATATTCACTTTACAGTCGTGTTGGATTTTGGTATAGGATAACCACCGAGTTTGTTCACAGTTTGTACATCCCACACTGAAAATTAAATATTGATTTTATTACGAAATCCAAGGTAGGACTAACAGACCTATTCGTTGTGTTTGTTGTAAATATATTTGTACTTTTCAAGAAGCTACCTTCGTACTCAATGCCACACGCGTAATTGTCTAAAACACGACGCATCTATTGGCACAGAAAGAACATTCGTGCATTGTACGAAAACATTATAAACTACTACGAATATTTTGTTATCAATAAAAAAAGAAACTCTGGTGGTTGCATGATTGACTGACAGATCTTCTATGTCGACTCAGTATGTAATTGAAAAAAAAAATGAATAAAAATAAATCAATCATTCCAGCACACCCGAGGAGTAATACCAACATGTATGAGTATGATTGAGGAGAAGCAGCAATTGGTTGATCTTCATGAAATTCATTTCGTGCACTGTACAAAGAGGTTTAATGATAGCATTTCATCAAATGACAAGCATTGAGAATGTTTCATACAATTTACGAGACATTTGTTCTATGTACAAAATCCATGTTTACGAAACAAGTGATGGCTAATTTACGAAACTAAATTTACAGTGTATATATTGACAAAGCAACACCGCAATAACGCCGTTTTTCTCTCATAGAAATAGAAAAAATCAGGTAGCTCATCGAATCTTCCGGTCCACCTCAAAGCACCTTACTATAAGGTACTAGGTGGGTCTTCACAGATTGCCTGTCAATAAGCAAAATTTGGACGACGTCTGTAATCTTGAGTTATCTCAAATAATATTAATCCATCTAATGTTTCAAAACATAGCGACTTATTGAGTGGATTGGAGATAATGATATCATTGAGTATAGGACCAAGTCTCCCTCGGTTGGTGCTAAGCCGATGAACCTGGACATCAATAGAAACATAAAGTTGCCAGAAGACACGAAATGCATCTACACACTCTCACTTTTACCAAATCCCTAAATTGCAATCTTAAATGGATTCGCATAGATTGTTCTTAAGCAACTTTTATAGGATTGGTACAGTTGTGAATATTGAAAGTTTACAAAAAAAAGTTTGCTTCGAGCATCGGCTGTGAAAGGTTGTGTCAATGCTTTTTTGCGCACTATTTTGTTATATGGCGCGTTTCGTATTGTTTTGGTTATCTATAATTCGGCGATGTGAATAATCGAGAGAGCACAGAAAAATAAACAGCAAAAACGCTTCCTGGTGAGATGTGGGGGTTTGCCGGGCTGGTCCGGTGGTGGGGGTCACAATTAATTGTGATCCATAATATTGGTTCGCCATGCTCGCCGTATCACGATATCCTGGAGCAAGTAAACCACTATTGCATTTTCTAATTGTCTCCAATAGCACTATTTGTATAAATACTTCAAATCAGAAATAGGTATTAATATAAAAAAAAGAGGTGGGTTGTATCTAGGATATAGTTTGAGATCACCAGTTTTTCTCACATTGAGAATGTATGCTTGTTCCAAACATCATCTGGTTCTCTGTGTAATAACAAATCTTCTGGCAACAACGGAATAGCAGCCTCGGGTGGTCAATCATGTTTATTATGTTACTCATGCTCATAGCAACGGATAATATCTTCGAAAGTATAAAACAACTGCTGTCTTGTCTCTAAAACTGTGATATGAGTACTAAGAGACGAACCAGCCAACGGCTGAAAGTCTCTCTAATAAAGTTAAATCAATCAAATCAATGTGATATGAGTCGTTTCGTCTCGCCCGTAGAATATCATATGTTAGACAAACTTTAGTCTTTACTATTTTTAAAAAAAAACTCTCATAGATGTCCACTTTTTGCACCTTTTTGTTACATCTTGTCACAAAATCGAGGCAAGTTCGTGTTTTTCCATTGAGGCAAAGCGGTAATCTATCAAACATTAACACTAAATAATAAAAAATTGAAGTATCAATACCTTCTTTTAACAACTTTGTTCTAGCAAAAAATTGCTGTCTTCTCCTAGAGCCTCATGGCGATGAGAAATTATTTCCTCCTCAAAACAACATCATCAAAAATTGAAGCAAACACTAAAATTATAAAAATTGATTCAAATGTTAGGGGTGGGGGGCAACGGCCCCCTTATCCCCCCTTCTGGCTACGCCTATGTCCATTGAGGCGAGACCCATCAGTGAAAAGCCTTTTTTTTGGAATTGACGTGTTGGTACTTTTCATTAAAAATACTCGGAATAATAATAGAACGAAGTTGTTCCGGAATTCCATGTTTCATGGAAAGATCATAATGAATTGAGGAACTGCTATACACAGTAAATATATTTGAATATTAATGACAAAGTCATTTGTAAAGTGCTATAATTAATAATCTACAAATTGGTGAATTGGTGTTTTCCATTTACTTAAACGTAAACAAAATACTCATCATCTAAGCCTAAAAAATACATTCTTTAAGATTGAATTTTATTGCTGTCGCTTAAGTTTAATTCACGCGACATAAAATTTAAAGTAACAAATTGATTTTTCAAATTCAAAAGTTTTAAGTTTACATGCTTTTAACGTAAAACGACGTCACCGTGCAGCGCTTGTCATTTCCTGAAAAGTATCGTGGCCGCCATTATTTTCGGTGAGTGTGAGTCGAGGCAAATTTAAAAAAAAACAAAGTGAGAATGTTGTGTACTATTTGTAACTTTTCGGTGTAGAGCATTGAGAGCTTCTTGAGACACGTTCAAGTCCTTAGAAATTTGAAGTTGTTCAAGTACCCGGTTGAAAACTGTGTAACAGTGTTCAAATTTTAGAAATCCTTCCAAAGGCATCTGGCGGCATTTGGAAGCTACACATGGCCTTCTGCGCTGTTGCACTTGCAACATACATATCTGAGGAGAGAGATATGAAAAACCAGTCAAACATGCACAAAAACATATTTTGGAAGATCTGCCTGTATACTACCTACAACAGCCTACGGTTACATAAGCTGTACGCCCACAAGTTCGATTTTCGCGAAGTAAAAAAATCTTCCATTAAAGGGTGTATTCGATAAAAATGGCACACACATATATTCTCATCAAAATTAAACTGATTATCGGATTTTCTTGAAATTTTCAGGGAATGAAGAACTACTAATGAGTTTTGATTTACAATATTTGTTTTATTCAATTTCGTCTCCCATCCCGAATGCCCGCACCTTCCTTTTCACTCCACCCATCAAATTTTGTACAACCGATTTTCCCAGTGTTTTTGTTGTTTTTACCCAAATTTTCTTCGATTCTAGCTCTGTTTTTAAAGTTTTGGGATGTTTGCAAAGTTCCGTTTTCATAATTGCCCAGAATTTTTCAATTGGACGAAGTTCCGGTGAATTTGGTGGGTTCATATCCTTTGGCACAAAATTGACTCCGTTGGCTCGGTACCACTCCAATACGTTTCGAGCGTAGTGGCAGGATGCTAGATCAGGCCAAAACAGAGTTGATCCTTTGTGCTTCTTAATAAATGGCAAGAGACGCTTCTTAAGGCACTCTTCCGTGTAAATCGCACCGTTTATTGTTCCGGAAGTGATGAAGGGAGTACTTATTTCACCACATCCGCAAATCGCCTGCCAGATTAGAAACTTTTTTTGCAAATTTCGATAGATTCTTCTTTCGAACATCCTCCGGAACATCGAACTTCAACGGCAACGGTATTCTTGCCCAGAAGTTGACGGAAGTTAGCCTTGACGTATGTTTCGTCATCCATCGCGATGCACCCGGATTTGGTGAGCAGCTTCGTGTAAAGTTTGCGGGCGAGGGTTTTCGCAGTGATGTTTTGTTTTTCATTCCGCTTTAGGGCTTTTTGCACTTTGTAAACATGTAACCCAGCACGCTTCATGGTTCTCGAATTGACATGTTTGGACGGTTCTTGAATTGTTGTACGACTTTCCTGGCCATTTTACTGTCGATTGGACCACTTTACGACCACTCCCTTCCTTCCTTTGGACACTCAGACGCTCCTTGAAGGTTCTTATTACACGAGACACAGTTGTATTTGCAATTCCAAGCCTTTTACCAATCCACCGGTGGGACGCCCCTGGATTTTGATTGTGAGTGCACAAAATTTTCTCACGGACAATTTCTTGTTTCGACGACATGACTGGAACTACTGAATGTATAACTATGAAATTTGGCAGATGTATATAATACACTATGTATAAGATCTACTCAAATTTATAGGTTTTTTACTCATACGATTCAAAAGTTACAGAAGATTTTCTGTGTGCCATTTTTATCGAATACACCCTTTAGTAAGAGAAAGTGTTTCGTTTTACACAGATTATTTGTATTGCATCATACCACTCCACATTCACCAGAATTCTTTTGCCAGTGCTGCATCTGCATACTGCATCCATGCCAAATCATCAATTTTTCAACTCAACACTCGCCGCAAAAGAATCGCAGTTTGCATTCAAATCTTGGAGTACTCTGTATCATCGATTTTCCTGCCAATTGTGGAATCTCATAAAAAAATAGCAATCAGGTACATTCTCGCATCTGTGCAGAAATTGCGTCAGTCTAACAGAGCAGGGTAAGCGTTTTCCCATTTTCCTATTTTCATCCGAGGCACGCGTGTGTCTGTTTACCGCTCGTGGGTAAATCGAACAAATTCTATTATTCCGCGTTTTTTTCTCTTCCGGTAGAGCTTCCAGAGGAACGACCACGACGACGACATAAAATTCAAATAAACATCTGTTCCGAGCAAAACTGCTTTCCACGATTCCTTCGAAATCGAACACAGTTTCCATCTGATCTCCAATCTGGATTGTTGGGAAAATTGAAATCAGCAAACATTTTCAAAATCATAATAGGATTATATCAGCAATGTTCTTGCATTTGACGACTGCATTGCTCGTAACCGCAAGACTGTCCCATGTGCTTTTTTTTAATCAAATTTGACGTCAATCGCGATCTTCAAGCTACATCTGCAAGCAATATGATTCAATATGGTTTTTGGTCATATATGAGATAATTCGACAACAGTTCATTTTTCCATTTCCTACTTGGGACTGACTTGCAGTTACCGGCAGTGCAGCGCTGAGATGAAACGCCAATATATTGCACTTGCACCACACTTTTCTTCCTGACAAAGGGATCAGAGCCCGACGACGATGACGACAACCAATCCCTGTTGCCCCACTCCACACAAACAAGCACACACACACACACCGTCCCCAAGTGCCACGCCATCCATTCTCCGATAATGATGAAGTTGATGAACGTGGTGGGTGGGACGAGCCTGTCCTCCCCATGGCTAAAATGATTATATGAGCTTCCACATTTCCGCTGCCAAAATCGACCGGTTTTCTACTTGGCATGGTTCATGCCAATCGCAACTAGAGACTGCTGTTGCCACAGTCACTAGCCGATCCCTACCGTTGGAAAGCACGAGATAATCGTGGATTCGGCTCGATTTATGACTCATGTGTTCGGTACGGACGGCGGCAGCCACCACGAGAAGGCTGCTAGATTTTCGATTCGTCATGAATATTAATGATTGGTTTTGTCTAACCAGCAGCCTATGCCAATCCGAAAAGCATGTGGGTGGACGTTTCTCAGCGCGAGATCCATTATGAGCTTGTTGTGTGTGGGGGTCGAAATTCACATTACAACAACAATTGCTGGATACGGATCTCATCTAGATATTCAGAAACGTGGCAGTATTTCCACATGGTATGCTTTCAATTTCCATCTTTTTCAGCACAGCCAGCCGACAAAGGCGTGAATGGTTTGTGGAACATGTGGGTAAACTAGGAATGTTCCCGAACGCAATATGGTTGGTGAACAGTAAATTGGATGTTGATTTATCATTTCGCTCGCCTTTTTGTTTGTACTTGGTCCATAATTACGGGACGAACTTGAATTCATTTATATGTTAGGTAAACGATGATGAAATTAATGCTGGACTTATTCAGCTTTAAAGCGTTGACTCACTAGTGTGTCCGTAATACCGTTCTCCTCAATTCCACAATGTCCAGGAGTACAGTATAAAGTGGCTTCATTCTACCTGGTCAATTTACTTGATATGATATAAGAATGCATTTGGAACAATGTTGGATATTGTATCATCTCATGTGGTCACGATCAAAATTGATATTTTTTTATACTATCGTATTAAGAGTTTTCGTGTATTCTAGAAAGTTTTTAGTAATTTGTGTGCATTTTTTTTTCTTAAATCTTCAATCCTAAATGAGTGCTTCCAAGCAACAGCACGACAAAATATACAGTTACGGAAAACCAAACTACAGACTCAGCATTATGTTGCGTGGCCACGAGCTGACCACGCAATCACACCGGATAGCAACAACACCGATCGACCGAACGAGGTTCATCGAACAACAACACATCAGCGGATTCAGCGTTATGCTTAGTAGGCAGAAGTAGGGCATAAGTAAGACCGCTGAAGAAATAATAGTTCAGTTCAATTTTAGCATTAAGAGTGAACATTGTAACGAGTGTAAACAGTTTTGATAATAAATGTTTTTTTTCTAAAGTTCTGAGCAAAGTCTCATAATTATACAAATGAAGCTTTGCACAGCTTTGCATATGATTAAAAATGTATTTTTTTTTCTGCATCGATTCTTCATTATAAGCCACTTTCCAAAAAGGCCTATGTAAAAATGAAATTGATGTTTTAGATTAATTTTACTCTGAAAAAGGTTCGTTTAATCGAAAAACCAAACAAAAATATGGTTTTCAAGAAAAAGGGAAATTTGTCCGAAAAAATAATATATCTCAAAATGCCCATTTGTTTCATTTAAATTTTATGAGGGAATAAAGTTGAAACATCTTCTTCAACAACTTTTTTTTTTACTATTCCTTTATTATAGAGGTTTTCAAGGCCAGCCTTCACCTCTTTTAGAAAGAGAAACATATAGTTATAAAGGAGTAAAATTTAGTTCATTAAAATGCTAGAGTATAAGTTAATGTTTTGCAGGAAATTTATGAGTTTTGTTTCTTCTACTGGATCATTTGAAGGATACTATTATTGATACTGGTGTGAAGAGTCAAGCTGACTCTTGTTGCTTCGTATTGGGGACAGTTAACTAGTATATGTTCAACGGTTGATTGGTACAACGCAAATAGAACAGGTTGGTTTAGGCTTAATTGATATATAATGCGGGTGGGTTGTTCTGGTATGACTCACTCTCAGCCGAGACAATGTTTGTTGTCCTCTGCGATCCTCACGGTCGTTCTACTGTTCAAAATCAGCTTTGATCTTTCTAAGGAAAATATCTCGGTTTAAAAGCCACTGTAGTTGCCACGTACGATGAACACCACGTATAATCGCGCTGCGTACATCGTGTCCAGGTACTTGAAGGTTCCACATTGTCGAGCCTCTTTCTAGGGATGCTAGACGGTCTGCTTCTTCGTTGCCCTTTATGCCACAGTGTGCTGGTATCAACAGAGCGTAGTGTGAGAGTGAATCCGTGCTTCGATTAACTGTATCAGTGGATGCATTTGTTTGGGGTTTTCCAAGGCTGACAAAACACTAACTGAATCCGATAGAATTTTGGATCGTTGATTTTCATGAGGGCAAGATGGATAGGGGCGGCCTCTGCAGAAAATACGGATAGTTCATAAGGAACTCTTCGTGCGATATGAAGTGTGGAACTGTAGACTCGTGGGTACTGTACTTGCTGTTCAGTAGGTTGTTGAGTCCAGCGGAGATTTAAGTGGACGAGTCCCTGGCACGGACTGCACTCTTTATTGTCCAGTCAATATTGGGTCCAGTCTGGCTCCATCGGTGGTCTCCAACCCGATAGACTTGCGCTACTGTCCATGGTGACATACTTCCTGATAAGATTTTTGTCTTTTTCAAGGATGAATATATTTTCAGAATCTGCCGTTCCTTATCTCCAGGTAACTTATAGTTCTAGAGGCTGCTGTAATCGTTATTATAAATGGAAACGAAAGGCTACCAGCTTCTACACATGAAGCGAGGCTGGGTGAGCTAGGAAGTAACCCTGAGGTGATTCGTATTATCTTGTTGTAAACTGGACTGAAAGCTAGAATCATGTCTTGGTATGCTCGAATTGTGATTTCCAGCCCATAAAGCAGTTTGCTAGTGAGCCAACTGTATACAGTGATTTGTGGTTGTTGGTCTTGTGTCTTCCGGTAATTGCTTTTAATAGGCGGATTCTGCATTCCACCTCCTTTTGTGTGAGACTGAAGTGACTTCGGAATTAACATTTGCGGTCAATAGTCACTCCGAGGTTTGCAACTCTTTTTAAACCGTATTTGCTTCCCTGCAACTGTCACAGGGCTGTTCCATGAATGGAGCACAACAATGCGAGATTGAACATTTTTTGCTGCCATGGTAGAGCCAACTTTACCTGCCCATTTTGCGACTGCTCTCACGGCAGCTTGCAGTTTTCTTCGGATATATCGACATGTAAGTCGTTTGCTAGAGCATCATCGATGGTTTGACCCAGTGCTGCGAGATAAGATCCAGTTCCTCTACCCTTCAGGAAAGCATGTTGCCGTTGATCCAAGAGGTTCCGCTGTCTGAGAACGGTAGCAAGGCGCCTGTTTACCATACCTTCCATGATCTTCGAAGCACAATTTGTGAGGGCTATAGGGCGATAATCCGGGGTCAGTCGATCCAATTTTCTTTTTCGGTATCGGAACCACCAAACTATGCTGCCAGTTTTTGGTCCATATCTGGTTGATACTATCTACGAAAGAGGTTTTAACACGCAACGGAAGCCGTTTCAGAAGGAGATAGCTGATATCATCTGGTCCTGCAGACTTCCCTTGAGCGGAATCCATTGCGTACAATAGTTCGGTGATTGTGAAGGGTTTGTCACATCGTTTACATCATTAGGTACCTCTAGGCTCGTGGGTGTGCAATGCACTTTTGCTTGTGCCAATAGAAAGTTCTGATCATATGCTGCGTTGGATGAGAGTTCCGAAAGTATTGTCAAAGGCAT
>JASCZW010001207.1:0-320307 GCA_034211315.2 Aedes japonicus
GTCGGTTTAAATTTAGAGCGATCGATTGGTAGTAGGATTAATAGGGACATAATGGGCGCCTTAAGTGGATATTCGCTTTGAGCATATAATATTGCACCTGTGATTTCAGGTATTGTGATAATCACAATTAATTATCCATAGTTCTACATGTTTGATTGGTTCTGATGCAGGTAGATTATCATCACCTCCGCAGAATAACAGTTTGCGTCCTCAAAAAATAACAACAATAACATTGCTGGTTCAAAGATGTAAATTAAAATATAATTGAGATTGAAAAGCAGTTTCAATCCGGTTCAAAACCCAAGTTCATTCTTTCAAAGAAGAAGATTGAAAATTTTAAAGTTCAAAGAATTTCTCATGACTCAAAGAAGGAAAAATCTTACATGGAAGTACGAATTTAATGTCTCCGCAGACCAGAGTCAAATTCTCAAAGTGCGCGTTTTTAACTTCGATATAAAGCGATGTACCACATCAAATATCATCACGGAAAAAACGCTGTAGAAAATTACCCATTGGGTATTTTCTCTTGCAAATTTGGGTAAAAGCAGTTTAGAGTGTTTTTGTTGTGTTGTAAATTTATGGCTGTCAGTGAAGCTCGTGCACGTACAACATGCAGAAGGTTCCAAATTGCCGGGCGAGCGGCCAAAATACGGTGGGAAAGTCATGGGCCCCATAAACAGTACGCCCAGATGCTGTCAAGGCCTCATTGTTTCATCATGGATGATGAGATTAACATCAAGGTGGGGACTTCCGGCAGTTTCTGGGACTATCTGCTCATGTGGCAAACGGAGTGCACCGTTCGTGACAACCGGGGAGATCCACCTCAAGGAGTGTCTACAGAAGTGACTGCTTTCCTCTGTTTGAAGAGCAACACGAGGGCCCCACGATCTTCTAGCCAGGATATATGGAATTCAAGTGCCCAAATTTAAAATGTTATCCTGGAGGTGGTACGAAGCCAACAGGGTCCACACAAGGACATGAGCACCCCCCCCAACGCACCGGAGCTAAGGCCCATCGAAAAGTTACTAGGCTATTATGAAGCAGCCACTACGTAAGCATCCCAAGGTGGTCAACTCTGAAGCAGACATGAAGAAAGAGTGGGTTTCCGCACAGGAAGAAGCTGCAGCCAGATGTTGTACACCACCTAATGAGTGGAGTTAAGCATAAAGGTGCGAGCGTACGGCTATGGTATTGAAGTTAAATGAAATAAACACGTCAAAAGCTTACTAACGGGCTATTTTTGATTGGCAGGGTAATAAAGACATCAATAAAAATGGAAAAAATAGCAACTAAAAATAATGACGAAATTTCCACTAAATTATTGAGCACTGTGCCAAGCAGAAAAATATCTATTCGCACTAGAAAAAGACTTAAAATAGCAATAAAAAAATTGAAAATTCACATTTCAATAATTCAAAAGTGACCGGTAAAATTTAAAAAAAAAGCAGTGGAAATTAGTATAAACGCAATAATAAGCTGATAGTTTTCCGTCATAAAAATAAGTTCTAGCGGTAAACATGTGACAAAAAGTCTTCAAAAACGTCAACTCTTTCCACAAAATCGCAATAAAAAATCAAAACATTAGGAAAACAAATTAAAAAGATTTTTTTTTTATTTCAATTGGAAAGATTTGAAAAAATTTGAGGCACTTTTGTCACATGTTCGCCGCTGGAACTTGTTATTATGACGAGAATACTATCAGCCTATTAGTTGCGTTTATGCTAATTTCTATTGCTTTTTTGAAAGTTTTACCGGTCGCGCTCGAATTATTGAAGTGAATAATCAGTTTTTTATTGCTATTTTGAGTTTTTCAAGTGCGAATTGTTGTTTTGCTACGTCGGGACTGTGTTTAATAATTTCAGTGGACATTTTGTGAATTTTCAATGCTGGTACCATTCACACTAGTGCCAGTATATATTTTAGTCATTTTTGATTGTCTGCTGCAAGTTTGGCAAAGGATCGGTGAACTAGGTAATTTTGTACAGGCATTTTTTCCGTGATGCAATTCGTTGTGGGACACCCTCTAGCTCTGCTTATGAATAATGAAAGGAAAAATTTCCTATAACAATGCATATTTTTCAGATCCCAAAAAATAGTTAGTTCATATTTCTATTGTCACCAGAAGGATCAGCATTTAATTTAAAAGAAGAAGAAATCTGTTATAAAAGCCAATGGTTTCATGTAAAAATAAGATTTAAAAAAAAAATACCAAATTTAATCTTCCACAATGGCCACAGATTGAAAGTTTTGCAATAAATAATTTCTATTAGATGCTGCATGATTGAAAAAAATGAATGAAAAATCATCGATTTCATGCTTAGAAGATTTCAAGCAATAATAAATTCAGTATTCCACATGACATGTTACAGATTTCAACTATTGAATTTAGAAAGAACTGCTGACAGTTTAAAGACGGATCAAACATTTCATGAAATGTTAAGCCCAATCTTATACTTTCTTCAATTCGGTCTAATAACTTCTCTTTTCGAAATGGCTGGAATGAGTCTTCTCGATTTTGGTTAGTGATTGTCCTAAATGCGTTTTTAGTAGGAAGCCACAGATCTCTCAAGCAGGGTCATACAATTTCACTTTCAAGTCTTCGTGGGACGAAGAACTTAACATTCATCCCTTTCAATTGAAATACATTATGCTCTTTTGACAGCTCTTTTGATATTCATGTGAACGTCACGTTTTTTATTACTAGAAAATATCTTCATGTGTTTTCAGTAGTAGCTAAGTGAAATATGTTTTTAGTGTGAGGTATTCATTATTTTTAAGACTGCCATCAGGGCCATCAGATGCAGTAATTGCAGTACCGAAAACAAAAATCAACCATTTATGAAATGATAAGTGAAATTGCTGATATTTACAGTTGCTTTCACGAGATTCCTGTTGTGTTCACAGCTACAGCACAAATGCAACATATGCAGTTTCTATAAGTCACCGCAGTATCAAACAAAAACGCGCTTGCCAGCTTGGGTAGCTTTTTGTCGAACAAAGCTACAGCAACGCTTGCACCGTCAAATGACAATACTCTAGCAACACTGGCACGCATGTTTCGTTGTGTTAGGCAACCACTGCTCGGGTGGGGAGATGAAATCAAATCAATTTCAACGAAGTTGATTCAGAGTCATTCACCACGTGCGTTTGAAGCAAGCCTGAATTTCAATTGAAACGATTTCAGCGCTGGCTAGATCGCAAATGAATTAAAGCTTACTCACGTTTGACAGGATGTGAGTTAGGAGTGAGTCGGTGAAAGTAAGATTCATTCACAACCCAAAAGCTAATAGAAGTAGAGCGGAATCAATACAAAAGCGATTCAATTTCATTTTAATGCTTCGACGATGTAGGGCCCTGCGATCAAGCCTTTGATTTTCATCATTTGAAATCCAATTGAACATTTACTCGAGCTTCTGCCGACAATCACTAAAAAGTAACGAGCACCATACGTTTATATAGGGCTGGCAGTAAACTATTAGAGAAGTATGGGATTTTCACATTTAAACTTAATATTCCCGAAACTAACAAACTAGCCATTTTAAAACATGAACGACTAGGTTACTCAAATTATTGAGCATTTCCCCGTCAAGTTCTTTTAAAGGCTGGCTTAAATAAAATTGGTATGCCCCTCGCGCGTCGCTAGCATGCCTCTAGTGTTAGAAACCGAAAGTCTTTGACAGCGGTTTGTTCACCCTTCTATAGAGAACAGCTGGTGCAAGTTTCATCAAAGTAGTCGATCACGTTCAGAAGAAAACGTCTAAGGGAACTCGAAAGAAGAAAAATATGGTGCACAAACACATGGAAAATCCGGAATTCGGTCTAGCGTTCCAAGCTGGTTGAAGTGCTGAAGATGCCGATAATAACAGTTTGTCGAGTGCTCAAACCGACAGGCCTGAGTGGTGCACGAAGGAATCAGTGGACCTACGAAAAACTGGAACCAGGGATGGTCAGCTGCGCAGCAAGTGTTGAGGTGCATTAAAGCCAACTCCGGCCATTCGATCCGAGATTTGACCAGGACCTAAAACGCCAATTTTCATACGGTGCGTAACATCCTTGCCAGGGAAGGATACAAGTCGTACAAAGCCAGTAAACATTCGAACCGGCACATGAAGCAGGACCGTATTTTGGATTTCTAAACGAAGAACTTTTTCTCACAGGCGTTGCCCGTGCAAAGGTCGCTCGTTTCGAGAGTCTGGCATTACGGCCCCAGAATTCCGTGACCAAAGCGTGGAAGGCTACTTGTACGACCGTGGTTTGACGAAGCACATGAGCTGCACTGCCAAGAAATATGTTTGCACACTCGTTCATATCTTGAACCTCTAAATAGAGTAACTTTTCACTCAGTTTCGTATTTTCATGCTAAATGTCAAAAACTGAGTAACTTGAAATAAGGAAACTGAGTAAATGCTACTGTGATTGTAAAAGCACTATACTTATAAAAATAGAGTAATTATAATGAAGCTGTCCGATGCGAAAAACGTGGTTCAGTTCGAGGTTTAGTCGATACATCGGAAATTGATTCAGAAACGGTTCGGAAGTTGAAAGGTTTGGAAAACGTTAATTTTCTATGGTAATTGAACTAAACGATCGGTACTTAAAAGGATTAAGCTATTGTTCCGGGATATGTGGGAGAATTGAATTGCTCGGAAAAAGCCGTATCGCCAATACCACAAGAGTCCCTTCGGATGATCGCCGTTAAGCTCTCCCACTGCGGGTGAAATAAATTATGGAATTATAAATAAATAATTTATAGAATGAAAAATAAATAAATTATGAAACGGGCGAAAAAAAAATTGAATTAAAAATAAATAAATTGTAGAATGAAAAACACTTTGTTGTGGCACATTGGGTTTAATGGAAATGAGTAACGTTTACTTATTGTTTATTCAGCAAAAATTAGATACTGAGTAATGTTTACTGACAAGTGACCAAGTTAATCAAAAATGAGTTATAGGGTTACTCTAATTAGGATAGTTCCACTTATAACAACACTGAGTCTCTTACTAATAACTCGACTCGAGTTACTAGTACGAGACACTGAAGAAGTCTGCACATTGTAGACGAAATACGCGTATCTGTCAAGATAAGCAAAGGCAGTGGGAATGAAATGGAAAATACTAATTTTTCTTCTAATTTCTAGTTAAAACTGAGTCGTTTTCTACTCAGTTTTGAGAAAATAAAAACAAGTGTGACTGAGTAATGTTTACTCTGATTTGTCAGGTGATCTAATTTATCAAAAATGAGTAACCCTTTAGTTCCACTTTTAACGAAACTGAGTGGTTTTCTACTCAGTTTTGAGAAGCTACAAACGAGCGTGTGGATTATTTCCCGTGTGCGAACAAACCATTGACCATCCATTTGATTGACTGTTTTCGCCATGGCTGCTCCAAACCAACAGATAAAGCTGTCATTTTTTTCTGTACTCTACAGGGTTGCTACGGTGCATCGGTGGATTCACCACCAGGTGGCAGGGTTAGCGCATGAGAAATCACTTCTTAGACACAAATTAGTCTATTTTGCAATGCATACGTTAGACGGTGGAAGATGCCGGAAAAGCAGTTTGTATGCTGCGTTGAGAATAGTGATCGCTTGATAGATTGCCACTTACCAACTCGTCGCCTTTTTTGTAGATTGGGAAAATGACACCCACTGGTAGCTGCTCAGTATTACAGATCCTGACAAGGGTAAGTCGCTAAGAACAGTGTGCCAGTCACGATGTCTTACACACTAGACGAATAAGTTTCACCATTGCGGCACTTCGATTTTCAATCCATAACATATGTGTGGCACACTGAAGAACAATTTTGACAGTTGAGCTTGTAGAAATATAAAAACAGCAACCTTGCCAATATGCATTGGCTTGTTGCCAGGTTCAGCAGAAAATAACAATTTGGGCTGTCAACACATCGGCACCTTCGGCACATTACGGGAACTCCCAGAACATTGCAACGCTTTTAGACACATTCAAGAAAATTAGCACCGGAGAAAAGTGTGCTGATCGATCCACCCCTTGGATCCTGAGCATCATACGATATCGACAACTCACCAATTTTTTCGGGCCGATTTATACATTTTCGGATCCGATACCAAACTTCCATTCCTGATGCTAACCTGGTGTTTCACATATGCGTGATTCTAGCTGCTATCCCACACTCACGCAAATAAACTTAGGAATTTCATAAAGTTCAACTTATGAACGATGCTTTGGAATTTCATAAGGCTAACTTATGAATGGTTTCACACGACGTTGTTCTTGTAAGCCTTTAAGCTTGCTTGATTATAAGCGTTGATGTATACTAGTGATCAAGTCACTGGACTCATAATCTCAACGTTCATAGTTTGAATCCAAGTTGATCTAATTTTTATTTTTCCAACATCATTATATTTCATAAGACAAATTGATGGATTCCAGACGGATTTCTTGTGGCAAATAATCATAATGCAATCTTATGAATATCGAAAATTTATTTTGCTGAGTGTAGTGTTCATCTGCCAACATACCTTCATCCGTTTCCCGGCATATTTCGATTCGCGGCACGAAGCGTTTGCGGAATCCGTTGAGTTTTCGGTTTGTAGAATTTTCGGGTTCCTTGAGAACGATACAGCTGGCCCATTTCTGCACAATCCAACTCCTCCAGGCGGCGTTTTTTTTTATCTCGGAATAGATAAGCTTGCTGTCTTCGTTTCTATATGAACCGTTCCTCAGTTTGACCAGGAATAATGATTATATTCAGAGAAACGACAGACAGTATTTCAACCTGGTACCCCGGCCACTAATGGATATTTCTTTATTTGGTTTGTAGAATTTTCAGCAGCGCCCGCTACTTTCTTCTCGTCTTAAAACTATAGTCACTAGATTCATAGTCTGGCGGATACAACAACGAGGTAATTTGAACTGTCGGAGTTAGCGAATGACGTGAGCATATCTCGAGCCTAGTTAGTGTAAAGCGCCTAAAAGACATTTGTAAAAACAATGACTTCAAATATCGATTTCTCTTGAATCTTAAATCACTCTCGTGAAGTAAACGCTGACATTTGGTAGAGGAATGTTAGTTCCCACCATATGGAAGTAAGCAGGATATAGTGGGATTCTCGTAATTTGTGAGAAATCAACGTTGTTTGGCAAACGGCTTTTAGGCGCTTAGCATGAATTACTCGGAGATATGCTCTCGAGTTGGTATACGTCCACCGGCGAGTTCAAGTCAGCTCCCGTTGTTGTATCCGCCAGACTAAGGGAATCCAGTGGCTCATACTTGAAACGTCTAACACTTCTCGTCGAACCATTCGAATTCTTCCATAAATTCAATGTTGCTGATTGTTTTAACACTACTTCAGCAGTTCTGAAGAGGGGATACAAACAGCGCTACATCATCCGGCAACACTGATCCTAAGCTTTTCGCAAAGTCAGTTGCGAGTAATAGTAGCTTCAATCGTCCCAGATTGTACCGTGGCCAACGTAGTTATCAAATTTTGATTTTGGCGTCATAGATTGGCCAGATGTCGCATTTTCGTACGCGCAGCTCGTAAATAATGGTCTTATCATCATCGTCACTTTCTGGGTTGATTATGCTAACATTGAAGAACCGGCTTTAAATTCTCAACTTGCACACTTCTTTTGTCGATTGTGCGTGCTTTTGCCTTATGCCCATCGCTATTAAAGCTGTATTTAATCGTTTTTATTGTCGCAACTCTAGTAGATGATACAACTATCCCAACGTACTAGCGTATCGTCAAGTCCTTCCAGCAAACCTCCAGCAGCGCTATGAGGCTGAACTTGCGGACTCTCATAAAGTTGGAACGAATTGAGACACTTACAGCTCCATGTTACAATGTTCCAATCGTTAGTCTGATTTTGCAGGCTAAATCTATGGCGATTATTCTTGCTTTCGTAACTTGTGGATTTTCGAGTTGGCTTGTACAGTCTACCAACGGCCTACGGAGGACCATCGTGCACAGCACTGCTTGGAATCTCACGTTCGAACGGCGATGATAATCAGCCGCTCCTAACTTGGAGAACATCCCAAGTAACAATTTTTTATAAGGGTTCTGTTTATGTTTTATAAGGGTTCTGAAGAGCATGAATTAGACTTCAAGAATGCTATAAAACAATGATAAAACCAGCAATGCTCCTTGGGATACGCCTTGTTTGAGCCACCCCTAACATGGAGAACAGAAGTTCAGATATGTTGCACCATTCGAAGACAGCATACGACCATAGTCTGACTGGAGTTGGTTAGCCGATATTTCCTATGGTTACTCCACAGACATACGTTTAATCAAAATCAAAATTAATCGATAAGTTTGTGTAAATTTTCAAATCTCTTGCAATCGCTGGCGTTAGAAATCGCTTCTTCACTAACGCCACGTAGTTCACTTAGTCGAGGTGCCCACTGATGTGGTCAAGTTGCGACATCTGCTAGCATGTCTAAAATATCACTCCGTCGTTCGCCACACGCCACCCGATATTGACACGATGTTTTGAGATGCAATTAGATGCCACATAGCGCCAACTAAATTGACAGATTTGCTCTTTGCAAGTTGCTTATTGTCATTTGGCGATTCCTTTTAAATTGACGGTTGCGAAATTTTACACAAGCTGATATTCAAGCTTGAATGGCTGTGGTTACTTGTTACCCCACGGGGAGAGGAGTTACTGGGCGAGAGGCTAAGGCCACATTAGTGTCTTTTCATACCTGTAAGCACACGAACTACTAAAGCGTATCCAGACATATTTTTAGTAACTTATTCAGTAGTCATTGGTCTAGTCAACATACGAATTTCTTCCAGTGTAAGATTCAGCTGTCAGTGGATTCTTGCAGCTTCGCATCGACGAGCATATTGTTTACATTTAAATTGAAGTTTTGGAAATGGAAATCCTAATCGTTCATTGAAAGTTTTCATAATCCAAGACGCTTCAGAGGAAGTAAACCAAGCAGTCGAAATGCCGAACACGCAACAAACAAGTGGGGAAGAAGTGGTGAATATATACGCGACTAATCCCAAAATTTCGGTTAGAGATGTTGTCAAAAAAGTCGATTTAGTTAAGTCAACTGTACATGACATTAAAGTGAGATGTGGACTGAGGTCATTCAAAGCCCAGAAGAAACCTCGCCGAGTATATAAAGGCCCGCAAACTGTATGATTCGTTGTTAAGGACATACGGAATCAAACCCCTATCACTTCGAAGTTTTCTGAGCACAAACCTCAAATACTATTAGGACTTCAGGCGCGATTTTCAAGAATCGTTTACTCCACTAGAGCATCCATTGGTTAGCAATTTGAGCGTTGTTTGTTTTGTTTTGTTTGTGAAGTGTGAAGTGATAATTAACCTAACCTATAGTTCATATGGAGAAAGGACTCCCTTCCGTTTCACCTTAACCAAACATACAGGTTGCACCGTACAGGACGGTGAAGCATACGCGAAGGCTGACTTGTACCAAATACCTGGCAATAAATTCTATACTATGATGGACAGAGGAAGCCTAGAGTCTAAGTTTGGAGAATAAATCGTGAAAAAATATCTCGTTTGGCAAGCCATCTGGTGTAAAATCAGGCAACCATTCATCTCAGCCGGGAATATTAACAGTGAAATCTACATCAAACCTCAAAAAACGCCTACTGCAACTTCTAAAGCAGCATTTTCAAAACTCCCTATTTTGGGCCGATTTGGCATCTTGCCACTACTCAACAGTGATGAAGAAATGGTACGAGGCAAATAATCCCATTGTGGTGACCTCGTGACATTAATCCTCCAAACTGTCCAGATCTCCGACTGAGCGAGAAGTATTGGGCAATAATGAAGGCTGATTGTCGAAAAATTGGAGGAGAGTCAAAATCGGTTCAAAACTTCAAACAGAAGTGGACAAAAGCTTACAAAACCATAGGTGAGAAGCTTGTCCAAACCTTGATGGCAGAAGTCATGTCAAAGGTCCAAAAGTTTGGGCGAAATTTAAATCTATTTTCGAAAACGTGTAAAGGAACATACTTGAGGAAAATAAATGTTAAGAAAAAGGTTCGTTTTAAAGACTGTATTCGATGAAATTTCGACACACGCAATTGTTCGTAACTTTTAGCGTGTGGGTAAAATTATTGAAATTTTAACTGAATGTATTTCATTGTGTTGTGTCAATTGTGTAATGAGTTTTGCAAAAATCGGTCGAGTGATTTCAGTGATGGCTTCGATATGAAGAAATAGTGCATAACAAATTTTGGGCACTCACTTCGAAAGCCCAAACATTTCTCATCGATGGATCAGGAAAACACCTCGGAATCGTCGCATTCAACCGTATCTCCATAGCATGATCCGAAACGTTCAGGACCGTAAGATAACCAAGCGAAAAATGGTAGTGGCAAAAAACGTGGCAAATCAAATCCGGAGAAGGCCAGGATGGTATTGAACCAATTTAAGCGTTATCCAACATTTCGATCAGGGATTTTGCGAAAAAGGCGAAAGTTTCAGTTTGTTTTCTGCAGAAAACAATGAGCAACGTTTTGGATTACATGTTGACAAGGTCCAGAAGGCACCAAACCGGAAGCGATAAACAGAACTCGGTGGCCAAAACTCGTGCGAAGAAAACCATGTACAGGGAGTGGCTCCAAAACCGTTCTCGCATTGTGAAGGACGAGTGAGACCTACATTAAAGCCGACACCAAACGAATGTCAGGACAGGAACACCTACGTCGCCACCTCTAAGTTGGCCGTTCCGGAGAGTGTACGGAAAAGAAGAAACTGTCGAAATTCGCCAAAAAATTCCTTGTCTGCAAGCGATCTGCGGATGTGGCAAAATGAGTCAGCCCTTCATCACCTCTGGAGACCGTCAACGGACAAATCTACAAGGACGAATGCCTCCAAAAACGACTTCTGCCCTTCTTGAGATCTCACGATGGCCCTACACTGTTTTGGCCGGATTTGGCATCTTGCTACTATGCCCGGCCGTCTTAGACTGGTACAAAGATAATAATGTAGTTTTTGTACCAAACCCTCCAAACAGTCCGGAACTTCGCCCAATTGAAAATTTTTGGGCAATCATGAAGGCAAAGCTCGTTAAAACTCCAAAACTGATAGGAAATGAACTTGAACTAAAGAAAGTGTGGTTAAAAATAAGTATCATTGCCCAAAATTTGATGAAAGGGGTCAAGGCAAAGGTGCGGGCATTTGGGTTGGGAGAAGAGGGTCAATAAACCAATGATGTCAAAACTTAACCATTTAGTAGTACTTTATTTCCAGAAAGTTTGAAAAGAATCGGGCTCAAGGAAAATGTGGTGACCTATTTTGTGTGTCCAAATTTCATCGAATACAGTCTTTAAGACACTTTTTCAACCTGACATGATCGAAGACCATTTCTTTGGATGAAGTTGCGTTGAAATAAAATCCGAGAGCGTTACTTGTTTGTTTTGCAACAAGGGCGAGTGACGCAAGAAGTTCAGATACTTCTAGAAACACTCATTTTAACAACTGTTGACAGTTCCATCGAATTTGAACAAACAAGAAACCCATAAATTTGAGTTTTCTCATGGGCTTCATCCCAATAGCAACGACCCTACTCAAACTGATCAGAATTCGTGAATCCCCCTAAACGACATTCATATTTTCCAAAATGCCATCAAGTCCGATCAAAGGCTATAACGAAAGAGCACATTTTCATTCTAAAAAAACATTTCCATAACAATCCCGTCCTTCCTACGTGCAAGGCAGTCCTCTTTTCTTCCGCATTGGAACCAGAAGTAGTTTTTCTACGTGTTAATTATTCAAAAAAACTAATTCCGCTTGAAAGGGGGTTTCGATCGCATTATGGTTAGAGCAGTTTGAAAGTCCAATCTTCGTCCTTTATCAGGTTGCAACTCGCTTAAGATTGTCAAAGCGAACTCGGGGCCACCAAAGTGTGACGCCATCAAAGATCGCTGCAATTTTGAAAATTGATTCCCATGAAACGAATTGCGGCCATTCCAATTTTCGAAACCATTGCCGCCGTCACCTTGCATTCAAATAGCCTAATTTTGCGAGTTCATCACACTCGGCTCGTGCCCCTGTGCGTGCGTGCGTCGGTCGGTCGGTCCACTTTTGAGCATGCTGCAGTTAGCACAAACAATGTTCGCCTGATACAACCTTTGTCAGCAGAAATCGAAAATTATGCCGGATTCCTTCCTCAACAACGCCATCGTTAAAACCTTGTCTAAACAAGCATGAGGTAACTGCGATCGCAAATTGGCAGGTGCCGCCTTTCCGGATTGCGTCGAAAGTGCATGCATTCCTGCACGCGATTCGCGATTAATCGAAATCCAGCTGATTGTGTTTATTACCGCGTTGACGGTTCACCTGAAATAAACCGTTAGCCATAATTGGATGGTCGTTTGTCAAATGTTTCCTGCGGGGAATGATCAATTTCAAACCAACGAAAACTTTACTGCCGCGTTCGGAAACAAGATCGCAACACGTGAAGCAATGTCGGAATGCCATAAAAAACATGACTCATTTTATGGCAACTCACAGCGCAACTCGATTATCTGACAATCTCAATCGTAGCTTGCGTCCGTCGAAGTTTGAAGCAAATCGAAAAGCATGCGCTAATTACGGTGCGCATGCTAGCGCATCTTCCCACTATTGTAGCATTCGATGAAGTGATCGGCCCGGAATCGAAGTGCACGTGTCCGGCAGCACCCTCAGTAGCTGCCCTGCGGTGTAGATATGCAGGTATAACAGCCATAGTCGGCCAAGGGCAAACACGCACTGCTCCGTTGGCGGTGGGTGGGGGGAGAATATTTTTCATTTGATCGTTCGCTGACTTTGCGCGGTCAGGGGTGCAGTGTGCGTCATGACGTCAGGTGATGATCGTAATCGCTTTGACGATTTCAAATGCCATCAATAGGAGGCGATGGGATTGAGCTTTGCTTTCACCTTTGAATGTTGGTGCAGTTAAATACGTTTTTCAATCGTTTTCCTGATCGATTGAAGAAACGGCCTTCCTATGCCAGAGGGGCGATTCTTGAGTCTTTCTCAGCTTCGTTTGTTGCAGATTCGGGTCAATTTTGTCAAGGATACGCAATACCCGCATTCATCGAAATATGGTCGTCTCAGAAACCAGAGAAGTCAAGCGGTCAATTGAATCCCATAGTTCTCAACGTAATGGCGTTGCTCCCATGCGAGACCATGCTGGTGGCTTTGTTCGATTCCAGGACTGGTCTAGGAAGGAAAGTTTTTCGACTCCCTGGACATATGGTACCCTTATATAAAGATGATACCTGGCATTAAAATTTCTCAATTAAACACTGTGAAAGTGCATTTGCCGTGGTAATGAGATAACCTTGTAAACTTGCTCTTGAATAGTTCTTTGACAGAGATTATAAAATTTGTTTTTACGACAATCCTTGTATATATGAAATTATAAACGAAAGAGGAATATCCCACTATCTACCACCAGTTTCAAGTATTTTAAATTTTAAAAATGCCTATTGCTATCGCGAAATAATTTTAATTTCCACCTAAATTTGACAGATGTAAAATAATCGATTAAGTCTGATCAATCACAAAGGGCTTTTAATCGATTAATTGATTATTTTCCGTCTGTCAGGTTTTAGTAAAATTCAAATCGATTCGCGAATTGGTATACAGCCTAAGAGTTTGTTCCAATTCGCGAATTAATTTTAATTTGACTCAAACTCTTCTCTGTCTGTCAAAATTGAGTTCCCGTGTGTCAGAAATAAGTCAGCTCGAGTTGCAGACTTAATCGATTATTTTCCATCTGTCAAGTTTAAGTGAAAATTAAAATTAATTCGCGAATTGGAACACAGCCTAACGCTGCATTTCTCTGCACAAACCTGTGCAGTTGGCGTGGTTTCCAATGCAATACACTGACAATTCTCGACAACTTATTCAACATAGAGGGGAACAAAGATTCAAACGTAAAGTTCTCAAAACTCTCAGCCCTCCACGGAAAGTAGCATTACTATCATATTGGAGAAATGTTATTCGTTCTGTTGGTGGTCCTTGGTTGCGTAAAAGTGCTAAGGGTTTTAAGAATTTAACGTTTGAATATTTCTTCCCCTCTTTGTTTACAAATTTAGATACGTCGTTTTGAATAAATTGTCAACGCTTCAAGTCAAACATTGCATAAGGTCCTATAGAACATTTGTGTTAAAATCAAGTAAAATAGGATTAAAAATTTTCATTTGGTTTTTAAATCGTAATTAAAACTTATTCATGTAATCTTCAATTTTTGCCTTGTTTTCAACGTAAAACGTCGTCAGGATAGTAAAGAAAATGTTGTTTTTGAAGTGTACGATGATTCTAGTTTTGTAATTGATAAATTTGTTGTTGAATACGAGTATATTGGGACCTATTGCATTTACATTTGTCGATTGGACGTGTAAGATTGGTCTTTTACCAAGTTAGAATGTACATTGGACTTTTTCGATTGTAATTAGGACTAATAAAAGGTTAACTTCAATCTTTATTTTTGTACTCTTGTACCACCTCATCTTTGCAATTAGCAATCATTCAATTTAAAAGTAGTCCATTATATTTGAGATCCCCAAGAACTGGCTAGATATTTATTCAATCCAACTATTGTAACAGGTGCACTAGGTACGAGATATACTTGATCTTTAGCGAAAACGTCAATACCATACAGGGTTAAACACTGGCCAGACTGAACAATTACAACGTGTTATAAGCCCATCTTCATGACGAATTTCTTGTTGAAATTATTTGACAACCCTTATAACATGTTAAAAGTCTGTAGTCTGAACAAGGCATTAGTGTACAAAATGTACGACCTTATGCTAGCTTTAGCCCCACATATATAGCATTCAAACTCCTCGTTTACATATCACGCAAATCATTATTTTTATACTTAATTTACTTACTTAAGTATCTTGGGGGATCTCGTAGGAGTGGGTGTATAGCAATGCACCCATCAAATAGGTTCAAAAATAGGCATAACAATGTGTAAAATTTTCGAAAAACCGAATGAAAATAGTTTACTGTGCAACACTGTGCAATAACGGACCAACGCATAAGATATTGTTATTTTTATGCCTATTGCAACGTAGAAAAGCTTAATTTAGAAAATAAGATGCATTGGTTCTTTATTGATTGAGATTTGTGACAATTTGTGAGTTTTCCGATTGGATTAATATTTAGTCAAATGTTGGAGTTCTCAAATGGCTAATTGCGATCATACAGCAAATACAGCTAATAGAGAACTAATGTGAATATTATTTTACTAGTGCATACCGCAATCACAATAGTCCGTTGTACATTTTAACTTGACAAAAGACCAATCCAACAGGTCTAATCTTCAATTGCAAATATTATTGGTTATTAGAAACAAATGTATCAATTACACGCCTAGAATCACCGCAAACATCAAGGGCAACAATTGTGATCCAGATGACTTTTTACGATGAAAACCATACAAACATGAGAGACTACATGATTGAGTTGCAATTATGATTTGAAAAAAAAATAAATATCGGTCCTTATTCTTCGATTTGACAAAATGTTGTTTGGGTAGTTGAATATTATCCATCCGAACGATGAACTTTTTGCTAGTTTTCATTCTTCGAACAATCAGAACATGCGGTGATAAAAAACCCAATTTAGGTCCTTTATACATCTGTGAAACTTTTAGATGAACATTGAACATTGTACAAGCGGCTGACAAAAGTCTTATGTACAGAGCTGTGCGATATCAGACGGAAGATACATTGGAAGTTTTGTTATCGGTCATATTTTCATATTTATATTTATCTTAAAGCAAAATTTCTAAATGATTCATAGAAAAGTAATGGCTTTTTTTTATATCTAAGTTGATATTCAACTCGATTTTGTTTATATAGTTGCCAAGGACCTAATGCAATGTTTGGCTTGAATTATTATCTGTGGCAGTCAAAATCGTTGCAAATGTCGAACTGTCTGCAATCAAAGTAGGCATATTCTTCGTTATGGTGTAATCAGTGTCTGTTGATAAACTTCTGCTACTGCAGCTATAATACGGAGCTTGTTTATTTGCGGAAATTTCGACATTTGACAGTTGATTAACATTATTAATTGGGAATAATTCGGTAAGTACAGACATTTTATTTTATACCGATCGCAAATGACGTGGAAATCAACGAACATGTTTAAAGAGTGTCTCTGTCATGAATAAGGGATGTAGAAATCTAGTCTGATGATAGTGAAGTTTGACTAAGGAGTATATCGAATATAAGCTATCCACATACATTTGCGTTGTACGTATGTATTTGTGATGGTTTTTTATGCTCTGAACACTACATGCTGTGCGTTTGACTGTCAGCTTTCTTTTGTTTACTTGTTTGTGCGGTTCAAATTCTGCGTTTTCAAAATGTCGCGTATTGAAAAGGAAGTGAAAATTAAGGTTCTGGACACATGGCTAAGTGAGAAGGGTATTACTATGCGAAAATTGGCGAAGCGGTTTGGAATTCATCATGCGAGTGTTAAAACCATCATTAATAAGTTTGGGGAACACTATTCTTTGGATGAGCTACCAGGAAGAGGCAGAAAACCCGGTTCTTCCAACCCGAAACTGGAGCAGAAAGTGGTATCTCTAATCATGAAGAACAAATCAATGTCAACACGTGATTTGGCCAAAAAAGCAGGAACGAGTGTTGGAATGTTCCAGCGTATCAAAAGGCGAAACCACCTGAAGACCTACAAGAAGCAGAAAATCTCGAAACAAAGTGCAGAACAGAAGAAGCGAGCAGCAACAAGGGCCCGGAAATTGTATTCGCGTCTTTTGCAGCGTCCGGATGCATGCGTTTTGATGAACGATGAGACCTATGTAAAGGAGGACTCAAAAACCCTTCCAGGTCCACAATACTTTACTGCCGTCGTTGGAGAGGATGTGAGCGATGCGGACAGGTCGATTCAAGTGGAGAAATTTGGTCGAAAGGTACTGGTATGGCAAGCAATATGTTCCTGTGGTTTGAAGTCAACCATTTTTACACTACCGGAACTATAAATGCGGAAATCTATCGATCTGAGTGTCTCCAGAACAGATTGTTGCCTTTATATAAGAAGCATAGTACACTTCCACTGTTTTGGCCGGATTTAGCGCGGCTCACTATGCCAAAACCACTCTCAATTGGCTTGCGGAAAAGGGTATAGATTTTGTTGAGAAAAATATCAATCCACCAAATTGCCCTCAGCTTTGACCGATCGTACGTTACTGGGCAATCTTGAAGAGGGTCTTCAAGAAGACTGGTAAGGCAGCTGGGAACATGCAGGAGTCCAAAAAAAATTGGGCTTAAGCGTCCAAAAAATGCGATGCAACACTTGTCCGGAACTTGATGAAGAGCATTCGATCCAAAGTTCGAAAATTCGTGAAGGAATAACTTAAATTTCATCCGGTCTTCATTATGTTCAAGTTTAACCTCGTACAATAAAGGATCAATTTTTTGTATGAATAAAATATCGGTTTTCAACATAATTTGAAAGAAAGTTTGTGGATAGCTTATTTTCGATACACTCCTTATTACCGTCACTTAACTATAGGTACAGATCCTTTCGCCATTGCTAGACACTAAAACATTAACAAATCTGTGACTGGATGAATGGGAAAAGGAACTGTGTATTCTACTTGTACCGTATGTTGAGGGCCAGCTATAATCTAGTTACGATAAGCAATGAGCAACCGATAGCAGGAAAGGATGAGTTTGACAAATCTCATCTGAGATTTCTAGGGTTTTTTTTTCATTAGGGCGAATCTACCATTGAGAGACTCTCTTTGACTACTTTCTCTTTCATTCATATTCCAATCACCTTTACGTTTTTCATTCTACTATTTGAAGAGTATGCTTGTCATCACTGCTATGCCTGGTTAAGCTGAAAATGTGCCTCACTCGTCCATCAAAAATGACAACTCTGATATTTGCCCTTCCGTTATGCAATTAGGGCATAACGCCTCCACTTGAAACTTTCCACAGCCCTCAGAAAAAAACAAAAGTTTTGCAAAGATTTTCAACTGCTCCAATAAGGCATCTAAAGCCTCTGGTGAAAGAAAGTTATGTGAGATAAAATTATGATTCATTCTTAAATAAACTCACTATGAAGCAAAATGCAGCATGATTTTCTCATAAAATACGCGATGCTGAAGGATATCGCGGTGTGAGATTGAGAAAAACTTTATAAATCTTTTGTGCATGATATTGGCGATATTTAGGCGGCTCATCACTTGCTTGCTCAGAATCCGAAATTTATCTGGGTGTCCAGCTTACGTTGCTTCATTAATAGCATTCAACAGAGTTTCACCAGCAGCAGCTTCTTCACGAAGGTTCTAACTCATGATCCGCATGTCTTCTTGAATCTCTCGGATCCTCTCGATGGTTAGCTGACCCAGCGACTGGCTGCAGAGGTTTTGTTTTTTTTCACAATATGTCTGATGTGGATGTGATGGTACTAAATTCCGCCTTCAGTTTGCTTCAAAAACGTGCCTTTTATTGAAATTTTGAGGTGGTATCATGTCACAACATTCTAATTTTATCTCTAACCTCATCAATTATTCCTCGCAATTATTTGCCTCAACAAACTGGCAGCTCAAACTTTCACTTATGATCAATGTGTTTTCTTATGCGTATCTCTGTTGCGTGACGAAACAAATAAATCAAAACAAAACAACACAAATTTACAACGTAAATTTTCCAGGGTTGCCAGGTTATATCTTTATATAAATGTCAAAACACACATGTTCCGTTATGTTGTAAGATTTTTTCTACGGGAAGCCTTGCACACTGTTTTAAGCACCTCATCCCTAGGCCAGATCAGCTTATCAACTCGCTGATTAATTTTGCACAAATGGTTTTCCGAAAAGTTGTCGTTTCGAGAATTGGCGAGAAGATTTGCGAAATTGGACGAAGGACTGGACCAAAAGCATGCAAAAATCTGACAAGAGTCGGAAGTGTGCAGAATATAAAAACGTGCAATATCAGAACAACGAGCAGAAAGCTTCGAAAGGACGATTCACAGAAAGCTTTGAATACGGTCACGGAACTTGTATGACGTTCTCCTAAAAAAAAAATTGGCAGCAAATTTTCAACGCTGAGCAGAGGACAAATTTGCATGATGATGTGCGATAGACCCGAACCGACAAATCTGGGAGACATGTTTTGGTGTGGGACGCCATTTACTCCTGTGGCTTGAAAAGTTTTTGATATTTCACAACGGACATAATCAGAAACGAATGCATTAAAACGCCTTCTACTCATTAACCGAAAGCATACGCATCCTCCATTATTTTGGCTGAATCTGGGTTCTGCACACTACGTTTCTGCTACGTTGGAGATGCTCAATAAGAAAAATGTCAAAATCCCCCAAACTGCCCTGAAATGCGTCCAATCGAAAGATACTGGTCAATAATTAAGCGGCATCGTAAGAAAGGTGGAAGAGAAGCGTGCTCTGTTGATTGATTCAAGCAAATTTGGTCTCTAGCAAAACGAAAAGTTACGGACAAAGTTGTGCAGAATCTAAGGGGAGGTATCAAGATAAAAGTCCGAACGTTTTTCAGAAATGAGAAATTATCATTCAAACGCACGTGAACTCGGTCATATGTTTGTTGATTTTCATTTATATAAAGTAAACTTAATAATCAGGAATGGGCAACGGGCAATCCGTTTAGTAGGTGAAAACTTTTGATCAAAGTTGATCAAAGCAACGATGGATCGAGTGATGTGTGTTGTCCGAGTATCAGGGACGCTCTCGAGTCCCTTCGAATCTCGGAGAGGGTTACGGCAAGGTGATGGATTGTCGTGTTTGTTGTTTAACATTGCACTGGAGGGTGTGATTCAAAGAGCTGGGATAGATACGAGTGGCACGATCTTCAGGAATTCTGTCCAACTTTTTGTCATCGCCGACGACGTTGATATCGTAGCACGTAACTTTGAGACGATGGCGGAAACGTAGCTTACGTAGCTTAAGCTTAAGCTGAAGCTGGTAGGATTGGGCTTGTTATTAATGCGTTGAAAACAAAATACACGAAGGGAAGAGGCTCACGAGAAGACAATGTTAGCCTCCTAGCACGAGTTCAGATCGACGGTGATGAAATAGAGGTAGTAGACGAATTCGTGTATCTGGCTCATTGGTGACCGCCGATAACGACACCAGCAGAGAAATACAAAGGCGCATTATGGCTGGAAATCGTGCCTACTTTGGACTCCGATGGACGCTAAGATCGAACAAAGTTCGCCGAACCACAAAGTTGACCATCTACAAGACATTAATTAAGCCGGCAGTTCTCTACGGTCACGAAACATGGACATTGCTAGTGGAGGACCAACGCGCCCTTGGAGTCTTTGAACGGAAGGTGCTGCGTACCATCTACGGTGGAGTGCAGATGGAAGACGGAACATGGAGGAGGCGAATGAACCACGAATTGCACCAGTTGCTGGGAGAACCTCCCATCGTACACATCGCAAAAATTGGTCGACTAAGATGGGCTGGGCATGTCGAAAGAATGTCGAACGACAGCCCTGTGAAAATGGTTCTCGAAAACGAACCGACAGGTACAAGAAGAAGAGGCGCGCAATGAGCAAGGTGGATCGATCAAGTAGAAGGTGACCTGCGAACCCTCCGCAGACAACGAGGCTGGCGAGTAACAGCCATGGACCGAATAGAATGGAGACAACTTCTGTGTACAGCAGAGGCCACGCCGGCCTTAGTCTGATTGGTAATGGTAATGGTAGGTGAAAACTGGTGGAGCTGAGATGCAAACCACCCGTCGGGTCATAGGTTGCGGATCTTGAACGGCCTCCAGATATGGAGGTTAGATGCGAGTTAAATAAGCAACCCCGGACAGGCAGCGTGGGCTTAGCAGTTGCTGGATTCTGTTGAATTTCTTCCAAAATCCCACAAATGTTCTCCATGTAAGGGGCGGCCGATCATCGTCCTCGTGACGGTGTGGGACTTTAAACAAAGCTGTGCACGATGGTCCTCGGGCGAGACAGGAGGTTGGTGCAAGCCTACAAGCCAGCCGTCAAAAAAAGGTGGTTAAACCAAGTGAAACAAGACCTTGAAAGTGTGGAACATTCGAGAAACTGGAGAGCCCTCAACCGGGTTTTGTGGAGAAATATTGTGACGAAGATGCGGTCCAAATAGGAAGTTGGTCCAGCATTAGTAAGTATGAATTTGTTCGAAAATAAATAAACAAAATAAACAAGGAAAAGGCAGGAATGTGTTGACATGATAGTCACTTTATAGAAAGTCGAGGAATCCTCTGCAATTCCCCGAGAATTCACTAAACTGACAGTTTGGATGCTGTTGGGGCCTCTCGCAAAGGGTGGTAATGGTTTTTTTTTATTGAGGAAACAAGTTATTTTTAAGAACCCTTGAAAACCGATTTATGATATGAACCAATTAAAATCAACAGTAACGATGCCGTTTTTTTCGAAGAGCAGTTCCATCAACGGTATGTGCGATCATTTTCATTAGTATCATAGCAGCTATTCATGTCAAGGCTCTTTATATTGGCGAATGCGACATGAAACATGCACTCACTCCCATGCAAAACCCCATTGGTGTATGGCATCGGGTGCAGGAAAACATGTAAACAAACTCTTCTCTCTCGTTTATGTTCATGTCAGCCTGCAGTCAAACTTTCATCTTTTCTAGGTGGCAGCACTGCACCGGCGTAGTCGTAGATCAATAATGCATGTCGAAAAAACTGACCACAATTTGTTATCATCTCTATTCTCACTTTCGGTCGATTCGGAGCCATCATAAAGAATGTTTCTTTTTGCAAAGGCTGTATTGAAAATAAGTTGTAAACACTTTTTTCTCGAAGAAAATTTGAAAAATTGAAACTTTTAGAATTTTTTTTTGCCAATGTACATCTAGTACTTCAAGATACTTTGCTTTCTATACAATGCAAGCAACTTACAAGATATAAGAATACGGATACAAGAAAAAAAGGCACACAACGAGCAAAGTGGATCGATCAAGTAGAAGGCAACCTGCGGTCCTGGTGAGGTACAGCCATGGACCGAATACAATCGAGACAATTTCTGATCACACCTACCTTAGTCTGATTGGTAAGGGAAGTACAACTTACAGGGCCTGCTTTTCGCTGTGAATTTCGATTCGGCACTGTTTCGAAATGATATGTGACTTCTACAGGGTGAGGTAATATTATGTTTTTTTCTCTCTCAGTGTATAGTTCGGAGCTGCTGAAATAAGCACACCTATGATGAGGATGCAAGATGCGAGATGCAAGGAAGTTTGACTATTGTTTTTGTTTTTTGCAGACGTTAACAAAATAGAGTAAATCTCGTCGTCAATAATCAATTATGCATTCTATGTTCGGCATACTAAAAGGAGAGCGAACTTTCAGTAAAAAAACAAACAAATCAATGCTCTAAGGAAACAGTCACTTCTCAGTCTTCATCCGTGGCCTTTTTTTTCCTGCACGGAAATCAATTTTCGGCCAACCATCTTTAATTATACTAAGACAAAAATGCCATTTTCATTTTACAACGTTCCTTCATCCATCGATTCGGCAAACAATGTAGTAGAGTGGAAGGCATGCGTTGAACACTGACCTTGTAACCACATGTTCGGAAACCGAGAGTGACTCAAAAGTTAGTCAAATTAAGTGAATGGATTGAATTTAAATTTTCAGTAACGTTTCGCTGGATAAAACTTGTCGGTTAATGCAGCAAAAAGTATGAAGATTTCACATTCGAAAGATTCTAGATTATGTTCTAGATTCGAATTCCGTGTTCCATGCAGCGAAAGGAATCTAATTTTAATAAAGAGTACTAACAACTCGTATCCACAATTGGATTTTGAGTCAAGCTACCAACACGGACTTTGAAAAAAAAATTAAACTGTCGGTAAAAAGAAGACGACAGTTTTTCTCTCCGTTTTCTATCATTTGCGTACCCCGCATTTCATAGTAGGCGATGGATTTACGAAAATTTACCACCATTGCTTCTGACACATTCACAAGTAACGGCGAAAAAGTTTCATCCAACAAAGAATTTCAACTCACCTGATCTCCCTCCAGGGGAATTTTCATCAGTTCGATGTCGGTCTTTGGTTCCGGTTCTGGCACCGGGACGGCCATCACGGCCAGCGCACTGCACGCTATCACGGCTGTCACCACCAGGCTTAGGTTCTTCATTGTGTGAGTTGTGGTTGGGGGTGTGTGCGGGCGAGTTCTGAGAGTGTTCGTTACGTGTATAAATAACCTTTGGAGACGGGGAGCCAACGATCTGCAAGAAAAGATTAAACCGAAACTATAAATATGTAATCTCTCTTTGGACGGGGCTTGACACAGTTTCGCCAGCATTGGAACTGGTTGAAGAAGACACTTTGTCTGGGTTCGTTTTTCGGACTTTAGGATCGTTACGTAAAATGCATCATCGCGGCCGAGATGATGCGGCTAAAACACGTTTTTTTCGGTAATCGTCGTCGAGCATTCCTTTCACTTGCTGAAGCGCATCAGCGCTGCCAAATAGTGGTCCGAGTGAGAACGAGAGCGAGAGAGATCTGCTTTTGATTGCTTTCCGGCGTCGAAGGTCGTCGGGCGATGATTTCTTGCTTTGTTTGTTTACAACCTTACGGCATTGCCGGTGCGCCGCGAAGCGAAGCGGCCAAAAATGTAGGATGATGTGTGTATGACATAATAGACGGTGATGAACGAGCAGCTGAGATGTGCAAATTGGATTACTCACGCGTGGTGGCAATCGACGGTCGATTGGGTGATGAAAAGGGAACGGGGGATGTGAATTCGGATGAGACAATCTGATGATTTCTTCGGAACTGCTCAAGGTGAACTGAATTGATGCACCGTGGCTTGTCGCTTGTGAATTGGAATCTCATCCATAACCTTCTCAACAATTTAGCGATCCCCGGGTGAATATGATGACTTTGCAAACTGTGGAACTGCAACATCTGACTGAAGCTTCGATGGTTGAGGTTTATGCAATTAGAACTTCTAAAGCAAATAGTTGAAGTCCTTTTACCCGAATGTTCTTGAGAGTCTACACATTTACCACTGATTTGTATGTAGAATATTGGTATAATTGTCTAATCAATGCGAAGCATATAAGCATATAAGATTAGTCCAAGTAAAAAGTATCAATAGTGACAGTAAAGAAGCACCAAATTACTTAGGATTACAATTAACTCATCAGGTTTTTTAAGGTGAAATTCTATGGTGCTTGTATTACCAATTTAATGAACCAGGTGATTTTCCTGATATGTCCGAGAGCTTCAGAATATATCGATTTGGAATTAAGCAATGCATAGAATTGAAATAAAGAAATGTTTCTTTAGACGTCAATTAGTACGAAATATTCGTTTTAAAAAATTAAAACAATAAATATATGAAAATTAAGTAACATGTTGTTCAAAATACGAAACATCCTTCATACCAAACAAATATAAAAAAAAATCAATAATCAAAAAGTACTTATACATCAAACAGTTTGACAGAAATTAATCAACGTTCTAATAAAAGTACGTACGGATTCCTCAACAAACAAGAGTAAGTATTGCTACTTGAAAGATAATTGAGATTTTTCTTCGAAATTTTCGTACAGCTTACATCTTTTATGAGGGCTAAGGGTCGTTTCATTATTATTTTTCCTATCGCTACCACACATTCAAAATTCATGAATCCATCTATGATAATTTTCCTAACAAAATCAGAAACAAACTGCATGATACTTATATTCCAAAGCAGTCCATGCTCTATATTTGAGTACCAAAGAGCTCAAAATATTCGGTTTTTTGTATTTGATACTGAACTCTTCTACAATTGTTCGTTTTTTTAATTCAATTTAATAGAATTTTAGCTTATATCATGAAATCGTAGGTAGAACTCACGAGTCTATTCATTTTTTTTTTGCAATGAAAGTGACAGACAATGACAGACGGTTGAAAAATACGAAGTATTTTATACGAACGATAATTCGTGAATTGTACGAAAACAACACAAAGAACTTTTTTTTAAGCATTTCAAGCTTATTTCTTTCACAATTCGCTTATTGCTTGTTTTCAACTTAATGTTCTCTTTCTCTTTCTGATGTTTCTGTTGTTCAATCATGTACCTATGAAGAAATTTCAGAATCCACATGAATCCATTTCTCATCTTCTAAGTTTAAGTATAGCTTATCGAACTCTTAGGTGTTACAAAATAACTGGTTTCATGTTTGAAATCACCGAATCTTGCCGTCTTCCGTAAGGAGATCAAAAACAAGGTTTTTGAAGCGCTGTGCATTACATTTAAGACTGAACGAAATTCGAAGACCAGCGAAAACTAACATTCTTTGCGAGTACGAAAATTTCGTATTTTTTTCTATGTATGCCAAACAATCTTTATGCAATCTTTGTTGGTAAACAACAAATCAAGCGTAGAAAAAAGTAAATTTGGTTCTTGCTTACACAGGCTTGTCTTTTCAATGGAAGTTTATCTTTGATTTTCCCAATTCTTGCCAAACTACGACGACAATTCTAAATGGCAGTTCATCCAAACGAAAATTTAACAAGAACAAACTGTTTCGAGCTTATTCCCTTTATACGAAACTAGTATGAGCTACACAATGTCTGGTATACTGGTAAAAATATATGAATTAGTTCAGGTTAAAATCAAGCAATTTGAATGATGTAAAATGCTGGTGGTTTTGTTACTACACTGAAAATAAAATTTAGCTCATTCTACGAAATTGATCGTTTGGCTCACCAATCAATTCGTTGTATTCTGTTACGAAATTGATTTGATCTATCTATGATTTTATGATTTCGTATTCGATACCACATCCGCTGTCAAAAAAAATGAAAAGTTTGAAAGCTTAAAAAGAACATCCGTTTATTTTCCGAAAACAATACAAAGAACTTTGAGAATTTTGTTGATAAAAAAAATAAATGCTTCTTGATGCATATCCTTAATAGCACACTTGTTGCCATTCGGTTGAGATAACATAAATGTGACTTGCTTAGTTATAATCAAGTTACTACAACTAATTTTGGTCGTGGTGTGCTACTTGGGAACAGTATAATTGACCGATCTGATTTATTAACTTGAAACGAAATTCGAAGAAAAAAAACAAGACCGTAGGGAGGTTAAATTTTAAGAGGAGATTTTTCATAATATTTCGGTTTTGAGAAGTGATCAATAAAGTTTTCGTTCTTCTTTATATATCGGTGTGCCATTGAAGTTGATAATATTGATACTTTTCTAAATGGATAACGTTGAGCCATGATCTTTTATTAGGCATGTATCAAAACATTTTTTTTTTGGCTAAATCGCAGAAGTGGGTTGTTTTTATGGCATTTCCGAGCAATGTCGCTACCATTTTACCATTATTACCTCTTAACCAAACTATTCAACTATCGCTATAATTTTTTTGACATAATCATCATTCTTTAAAAATTAAGAAAAGAAAAAGTCCAGGAATCCCAAATAGTGAATGCGAGATTGAATGTTTAACAAAATTTCAAATATACGATTTTGTTTTCCTACTTGGAAATAAACAGTAAATTTATGGTCAAGAGATTATTTTAAACAAGTTTCTCTTGTTTGTGTAAAAAACACAAATTTTTAGAGTGTACGAAAAATGTGTTTGCAAATAAAAATATTCTTAGAAGGTGTACGAAAAATTCGTACTCTTTCTTTTTTTTTCACTTGTGGAATCAACATACAATCATCATTATAGCAGCATCAACTGTAACGAAAATGAATAACAACAAAAACTTATTTCTGCTGAATAGTAACTAGTGTGCTGCTTACGAAATCAAATCCATTGTTTAAAGTACGGTGTGATAATAACAGCTAGTGTAACATTGGAATAAAAAAAGGCTTGAAAAAGAACTATACTTCAGAATATACTTCAAAATTTCTAAGGACGCAAAATCTCTGATCTCGTCTTTCTTTGGAAGAGAAGTAAAGCCTCTTGGTCCCGGCCTATGTGTTGATGGGTTCGATATGTAGGTCCAGGCCATCTCCCTGGTGTGACGAATTTACGTAAATACGAAACAATAATAACATATTTCGTTTAAAAAATAACGAATAAATTGGAGGATTTAGCTAACGATCTAGTTCATACACCCAAATTCTACATGCTGCCTGCAATATGTTACCCAAAGTTGAATCATTAATCATCCGAAGAGGTGCTTTATTGGATGACCCTGTATGTACGCATCCTTAATCCTGCAGGCTTGATTCGAGGTTTCAAATCCGAAGACCACATGCATCTTCAACGTTTTGGAAACTAAGTCGTTTAGAGAAATCTCTGAATGCTCTTTTGACTATTAAGTCTATTTTCGTTGATATTAAGTTGATTTTCCAACATATTCACATCCCCTTGACTTTGTGTTTAACATAGTTTAGGAAATGTATGAGGTTAACACAAAAGCAATGTGTGGTTATGCATCCATCAAAGATGTTCTGGGGTTTTAGAAAACCCTCGATTATAGTCTCCATATTTACAATCGATATCATCAATCGTTTGGTAACTTATTGATACGAAATGAATCGTGGAGGTCAAAGAACCTCCGCTTAAATAATTATTGAAGTGAAAATTTGTACTAGGTTATCCAAGAACTGCTTGGAGTGGAGTGTACAGTTGTTCGTGGTCATCCAAGAACTCTCTAACATAAAGGCCTTCATTTCTACAAGCGAAGTCATCATTTTTTGGTAGTTTTTCTTGGAATTCCTAAAGATTCAAAGATCTAAGATGATAAAGTATTGAGGTGAGAAGTTGTTTTGGAAATGATACTTGGATTATTCAAGAACTCTTTGGAGTCTAGGTTTTGACCGTTTTGTGAATTAAAAATAAGATAAGAATTCATGGAGGTCGAAAATCAAAACTGTATTAGTATTGAAATCAAAAGGTTTTCTAGGTTATCCAAGTACTCTTTGGAGCTTAAGTATTCATATCTACAACCGAAACCGCCAACCTTGTGGTAGTTTGTGGGTATGATATGTATCCTTGGAGTTTCAATAATCGAAACAACAACAATATTGAGGTGAAAAGTTGTTTTTTATTCCAAGAACTCTCAGAAGTTAAAAGATTCGTTTTATGTACGAATGTTACGTATTTTTATTTTCTATTTTTGCGAAATTATTACAAATTTATGTTTTGTAAGTAAATAAGCTTAGAACACACAGAACAAAATTATAAATTGTAACTGACGCGTAAAATTTACCCTTGTTTAATTTCAAGTCAAAACAAGTGTAAACAACCAAATTTTTTGCAATCTTTCATACAGCATACAACATTGTTCGCAATCCTTCATACAACAGACCTGATTCCACTAAACAGACCGATTCCAGCGATATCTCAAGTACAGGTTTACCTCGATTATATGTAAACGATACCAAGCTCCGCCAATGACAATCACTCGACAATGCCAAACCCATTTAACAAACATTTATCACAAAGGATCCTTATGTCTGATGCTGATGTTGATGAATATTAATAAACACAATTGGTTTGTCTTATTGAAGAAATTGGTTTTGAATATCTAAGTGCCGTGGACGAATAATCTAGACAAACCTGTTTGATATTTCATACGAAACAGATTAAGAAACTGTACGGATGTATTCTGAATTGATCGAACGATTTCAATGCTTAAGAATTTATCATCATGTGTTTACTTGATGCTTGAGTGTGTAAAACTATTTAGTTTTATTTTCAGTGGAAAACTTAAAAGATCAAACTTGTCAAGCAAACCTATCGTTTGTTTTACCTAGGATTTATTCGAATGTCTAATATACAAGTAGATGGCAATGAAATAACCATCCTTTGAGCAAAATTCAGCATTCAACCCACTCGGGAATTTAAAGAACTCTTCTGTGGCCTTTGCAATAACAACCCGCTGTATTTGATTAGGAAATTTCCCAAATCTACTGCCAGCAACCGTTTGGATTTTGAATAGTTTGGTGGTCTATTACACTTTGCATCACGATGGGTACTAGTTGAGAAATTATTTGTAGACGCGATGAAACATGCTTTGAAAGAGAACTAATCGTCTCAAACCTGTGAAGCAACATACAATATCTTTCAATGTATTATGATTGTTATTTTTGTATTTTCTCATACGCGGAATAACGATCTATGATGATGTGTGTTGTTTAAGAAGAATAGAAGTAGTTTGAGGGCATTGAATGGTAGCATTGATTGCTTTTGCCTGTCAAGGTGGTGTATTTGTTCATGCTTTGCCTATCCTGCATTGGGTAGCGTGGTAAAAGATGGTATGCTTGCTTCGAAATACTACTTTACAATGCCCCCTACACAGAAAAAAAGCGTTCCCGATAATGAAAACGGACCGTGAACTAGTTCACGTTTTCAGAATTTTTCTCTTAAAATGTTATTCAGTTCATGATTATATGACTCAGTTCACGGTGTATTTTTGCTTGTTCTCGAATTCATGACTGCAGTTTACGGATCTGGTAACGGATTTTTTTCCGTGCATTCATTTTCAAACTACTACTGTTCAATTTTCACAGCCTGCCGTGCTCTAACGGAATTATCAATACTCTCTCTTCACATCTTTGTTCTAGCAAAAATTGCTGTCCACTGCTGAAGCCTCATGGTGATTAGAAATTACTTTCTTTCTAAACAACATCATATCAATTCATGTTTACCTGATCTTTAGTAGAACGAAAGTTGAGATTTGTTCAAAAAGGCTATGCCATCTATTTGTCATTTTTAGTTAGAGATTTATGAATTTTTATCTATAGCTAATACTTAGAAAATAGCACATGCAGTAGCAAGACAGGATAAGGTTAGGATAGGTTTCTTCAATTGAGAGACTTTCAGCTTGTGGCTGGTTTGTATCTAACAACAAAGTAGCAAGCCAGTTATGCGCTCGTCAAAACTATGGATAGGAAAATATTCTGACGTGTCCACCACCTAAGCTAAACGTACCCTAGCAAACCAACAATCTGCTACCGACTCCACCGGTCTTGCCAAAGAATCCGGACCGTTCTCAACTGAAAAGCCCTCGTCTCCCACGAACCGATCCCCTCCTTCTGGAAACTCAATTTAAGGTGCAGTCGAATTATCCGCTACCCGCCCGTAATCGGCCACTGACGGAACAACCCACCAAGCTCACCAATACCAACCTCACTGACTGCCTTCGAAAGGGAGAGTGAAACCCAATAGTTTGCCACTACCAATCCACATCGAGTACCGTTTTCTTTCGATTAAGTAACCACACGTATCAAGCGCATTGCTTCGGCCCAGCACCCTTCACCCGCAACCTACATCTTGGCTCTGACGCCTCTGTCCAAAGGAAACCAGCTATGCAAATTCAAACCTGTCACCCTGCCAGATCAAATCTGATCGGATCAGCTGAGTCTGGGTCCCTTTTCTCCCATTTAGAGAACCCCACCCTGCTGTGCGCTTGGCTTGTCTCACATCGAGCAGAGCCAAGCGAATCCGAAAAACAAAACATGGCCAGTGTAAACCGGCCCGAACGTACACCAACGAACGACCTTGCCCAAAGTGACCAACTGGTCCAGATTTTCTCCAAGCCAACCGCGAGCCGATTCGGTCAGTTTTTGGTGGCGCTCCGTTCCGTTTCGAGAGCCGCCACAACGGTGGTGAGTGAGAGTGAAAGGCGGAGTCTCGAGGTGGTGTGTGCAAAAATTTCATAAACAAGACACCCTGGAGGGACGAGAAACCACAAAACCTGTTGACGGACGAGGGGTGTTGTATGGGCTTGGTGGATTTTTGCCCGCTGTGATTCGGGGGGCTCTCGTGCATCGAACGTTCGGCCGATGGGTCTTTCGCTTATCGTTTCGTTTTGAGGTTGCGCGGGTTATGCAATTGTGACCAACTGCGAGGCGATGCACCGCGGCGAAGAAGAAGAAGAAGACTTAATGCTGCCTTTGTGTGCACGGATGGGTCGGCGGTCGTAAAAGTTGCTGGATTGAGGAAATCGCCTATTGGCGGTACGTGAGTACTTTCAGGAACGATGACTATTTGTCCGGATCCTCGAAAATGGTTTGATGACCTTGTTCTGGACAACCGGCGTTCAACGAGGTATGCGAATCCGAATGGTAATTAAGAATTCATTTATTATTTTAATCATACACTCTCGATGCCGGTGCTTCGTGCGCACAAAGTGGTCCCATTCCAATAGAAGAAAACGGCCGTTTGATGTTTGAAATGTGTACACAACGCACAGTCGAAGAGAAGCGGAATGGCCTCCGTGTCCCTGACGACTTCTGACGTACGTGTGCATATGCTTATTGGAATGGTTTCGAATGGCGTCGGCGTTGTTGGTGTGGATCGGCGACGATGGACAGCACAAGAACGAGTTCGTCTTGTTGAGCCTCTCATTTGAATATCCACTCGAATCGGGCTTCTTCAAGATCGCTAGTCCAATTTCGAACGTTTCCGGAAAAGCTTCTAGAGGCAAGCATTGTGGCACGAACAGACAACAAGTCAGCCAGTGACATATGACCCCCTTTCCAACGGCGCTCGTTAACCAGTTAGATAACCAACTCGTTCCAGACAACAAAGAAATGGTACCTTCTCTCATCTGGTGAAGGTGCTTTTAACGACATACCACTTGGGTCGTGATTTTTCTTCGCTTCTCGTTGCGACGACAATGGCGACTCTTCCGCAAACTGTCAATGACCACGAACGCTTCGCGAATTGTTGATCCTTTGTTCGAACGACATTGGTGATCCCGTTTTGTGAGAACAATGCTAGACAACAGGTTTTTTTTATGCGATCGGGAAGTATACGAACTAATTTTAACTGTCTAAAATCGTTGTTGTTTTGCGAAAGGAAAAAGTGGCTTCCAATGAAATTGGACGTTGACTCTGGAGGTGTGCCGCACAGACCATACTACCCTAACTGCTTTTTCTGAGCTGTCAACGAGAACTAGCAAACATTAGATGGTTCACCCCGGAATTGTTTGCATAGTTACCTTCGATTGGAAATATCTGCGCTCATGATGGTGATAAACAATGTTTGAACTTTTTTTCCACCACCGTTGGCACTCAAGCAAGTCAAGAAGGCCGTTTTTTTCGGCCAGTCGAGGCGAGGTAGTCACCACGCTTCCCTTCTTGTCTACTCGGTTCTTCTAGGCATTAAAATGGCCCTAGCTTAGCTAGCACTTCCGTAGAACCTTTTTTTCTTTTTTCTTGGAATTTCAAAAGTATTGCACATTACCACTAGCTTAATTTCTGCTCTTAATGCATTTTAATACTTATTAATTAAGTGCTCTCTATGCAAGGTATAACATTTCTAAACATGACGGGGAATCTAACATGATGTAGCTTTGTAGCTGTGCCTTTACAAATTGAGCTAAGGAGGGCCACTGGAGGATTACGATCCTTCTTACAAACATTTCATTTAAATTTTTTTTAGATGCCCCTGATAGCATGGACCAAACTCCAAATATTGACAACTGTTAGTTGTTATCAGAAGTGAATAGTTCAAATTTTCAAATTCAAGCAAATGTCCCAAAAAATAACAGGTATTTACATTTCCAAGAACAAAATTGCTTATTTTATCGTATTTTTTAAACCTTATGTTAAAGTTTACAGCACCTTCTTATTGACTTACATACTTCTTATTCTTCTTTCTATATTAAAGTGGCTTTCAGCGTTATGCTGGTTAACCACCGGAGGGAGGCATCTCCATCCTACTTATAGCACTAATCAACACTCCAGGCACGACAAAACTGTCATAATTGCTGGCAGAAGTTTGGTTAGGACTCAAATTGTAGTTGCTTCGATGAATTTGCAACAAATGTGCTACAATGGAATGTTAGCCTCCCACCACGAATTCATTCAATTCAACGGTGATGTAATCGAAGCGGTAGATGAAACCGTCTATCTGGGCTCATTGGTGATAGCCGATAACGATACCACCAGAGAAATACAAAGCTACTATGGGTGGCAATCGTGCCTACTTTGGACTCCGAATGACGCTAATGTCGAACTAAGTTCACCGAAATACAAAGTTGCGAATTGCCCCAGCTGCTGGCTCTCATCTCCCACACCACTAAAATCGGTCGTTTTGTTTGAGTAACAAATTCGTGGCCCAATGTGATACGCAAAAAACATGATTGATTAATTTTGTTGACGCTTGAAATTTCTAGAAAATGTTTATTTCTGGAAATACGGAAGATTTGTCTTACATCATATATAACACATAATATTCAATCCTAGCAGCTCACTTGTTTCTTGTTGGTTTAAGTAACTTTAATGTGACTTGATTAAGCTACAATCAAGTTACTGCAACCAATTATGACGGTGTGGTGTTGCTTGGGAAACAAGTTATTTTTTTTTCCTCTGTTCGGGACATAAACCACTGAGACCAGTAATTTGATCTAACGGGTGTCCACTAAATAATGAGAATGAAAAGAATGGGTCAGGAAAAAAATACCAGTGAAGTTTTGTTCAAACTGATTTATTTTATTAAAAGGGTCAACTTAAATCTTCAAACTAAGTTTAGTGAATATTGTCATATGGTCCGTGGTCCGCCGTGCGGCACAGCTTAGTCGTTATGCTGGAACATGACCGTTGGACGGCAGCCACATCGATTTTTCGGATGCAGCTTTTGATCCTGTTGGTAAGTTGCTTGGTGTTCTTGGCCTTCCAATTATCCTTGTATACCATGGAGCTCAAAAGACCGAAAAAATCCTCGATAGGACGGCACTGTGGCAAATTTGTCGGATTCCGGTCTTTTGGGACATATGGTATATTTTGGTTCTCCAAAAACGTTAGCGTTTTTTTTGCGTAGTGCGATGATGCCTTGTCCGGCCAAAACACGTATTTGCCATCCGAGTGATGTTGTTTAAGAAATGGGACGAGTATTTTCTGCAAACACTCTCTTTGGCACACCTCCTGGTTGATGGCCAAACCGCTTGGTTTGAACCACGGCTTCGAAATACCCTTATCGGATATTACGATGTATAACATAACCTTCGATTCAAATTTGTGCTTGAACTTATACATTACTTTTGGAGGAGTAGTAGATTTGTCCTTAGTGTAGAATCGGTCGTTTCCCGGTATCTGAGACTTCGAAAGAGAAAAGTAGCTTTCGTCGTCCAGAACGAAAGATTTTCCGCCGTAATTCCGAGTCATCCAGCGGCATTGGGATTTCACGGTTTGAATCTGCTCATCTGTGTACTCTGGGGATCTGGTTTTCTTTCTACACACTATTCCTTCTTTCTTTAGCGTCTTGCAGATGAGTGACTTCGAACAATGGAACTTTCGGGCTGCTTCCCGTTGACTTACCGAATCCTTGTTGTTGAACATGCTGCGCAGCGAGCGGAGCGTTTTCTCATTCATTATTTTCGCTGGACGGCCGCAACCTTTCTTCCGGGTTACTCTCATGCATGCCAGGATACGGTATACGGTGGATACCGGAACTTTTTCACGACAAAAATGGTCCACCGTGTATTTTTTTCCACGATCTTCGTTCGCTTGAAAGAATTGTACAACGCGCGCGCGCAGTTCTTCCTGTTTCGACGGCATGCTGAACACGACTGAACATGTTAGAGTGAAATAAGAGTGTATGAAAATTTTCTGGAGAGTGCAACGATTCATTCATCTAAAGTGACATTTCTATGCGGCCGTTTTTGTTCTGATGGAAAAGTATTGAAATCATTCTCATTTTTTAGTGGACACCCGTTATTGTAGTATATCCCGTGTCCTTTGTTTAGTGCATGTCGATTTACCTCATCAAATGATGAGGTATTCGGTGTTGTTACAGTTGTCATTGTTTGTTTTGTTGGCAATGAATCAAATTTTATTGAAAGTTTCCGCTATTTAAACCCTTTGAGGAGTGAGAGCACTCTTCAAAGGCGCGCCCCTTTATCAGTCAAAACCGGATTCATTGCAAACAAAACAAACAATAACTCCGATAGTGACCATGCATCAGAACCCTAGTCATAATCAATTCAAACTATAGAACATCAAATAGACAATGAGAATTCACATAAATGAAGACTAACCATGTTTTACTTATTCTAAGCTCATCCTCGCACAATTGCAAAACGAGTATTGTCACTTTTCATAAGACATAAAATGTAATAAGGACTAAAATATGTTCCTTTGACTACAAATAACAAATATGTTCCCTAGTTTGAATTAATTCGGACTAGGGTTCGGTGGTAGATCTGATACCCCGTAACGCACCACGAAAAGGTGATCTACCAGCGTTACGGTAAATAAGCTATTAGGCTAAAAACAAATGTTTCAGGTGGAATTATTTAACACATGCAGGAAAATTTATTCAGCCGATTTTATAAATCTTGATTCGTGTTGCACCACACATTCAACTGTTTGACTAAAGTTGTCAAATCACACAGTTATAGATCTACAGCACGGCATGACACGAGACAAGAAAAACAAACCACTCTGGTTTATGTGTTCAGTGCTGCTTGCAATATGCATTAGAGATAGGATAACGAAAAACAAAGCCTGACATAATGCCCCTGTTGCGAAACCAATCCTCTCGGGAAAGGAACTAAAGAAGACATTGTTTTTAGATGAATGTTTCGTTATCATCTGAACTATTTCGTGTAAGGCATTGCAGGTGACTAATAAGCATTAACATATGCAGTAAATCAACTATTAATCTGCACTTCAAATGCTACAAGCATTCTATTAGCATTATATCAGTATCTTGAATGCTATCTGTTGTACAGTTGGATTTAAAATGTTATTTAAATGCTTCTAGCCTGTAATAAGCATTTCGAATGCAGAATAGCATTAATAGCAAAAGCTGCAGTATATTGGGCATTTATGTTGCATTTAAGGTGACTTAATAGCTAGATAGGCTGCCATGAATACGCTTTGGAACTGCTTATTGGTTGTCGTGAATGTTTGGTTTCTATTTTACGAACTATTCATGTCAACTATGAAAAAAATTGTCGACCGATAGTTGTATGAAAAACCGAAACCATTCCGTTGAAGAAGGTAACGAATAAATTCGTACAAAGATTTTCGTTAAATTCAATTACTTTTGCAAATAAAGCAGCCTAACAACTGATCCAGAAAGTATAAGCTATTGAAATATTTCAACATGTTTTGACTGCGTCCTTTCGTTTGCACATTTCTGAATGACATAGCATCAAAAAAGTACTCAGTTTTGTGTTACCTATCAAAATGCGCGGTCTTACTCCGGAACAACGAAAAAGTATTGTGCACAAATGGAGCGGAGTCTCCTTGACAAAATTGGCCAAGGAAGAGGGTGTAAGCGTCGGAGCGGTACGATCTGCAATTCGAAAATATAGAGAACAGCGTACTTTTGAAGATGCGCCGAAGAGTGGTCGGAAATCCTAGACTAGAAACATGTATTCCGTACATCACAACGGAGAGGATAAACACTCAAAAATACGTTAAGGAATGTCTTCAGAAGCGGTTATTGCCGATGATCAGCACGAAGATCAAGTAGTTTTTTGGCCTGATTTGGCGTCATTTCATTACGCAAAGGACACATGAGAATGGTACAAAAGTCAAAATGTATGTTTCGTGCCGAAAGACATGAATCCGCCGAACTGCCCGGAGGCACGACCAATCGAGACTTTTTGGGCTTTAACCAAAACAAAGCTTCGAAAATTCATAAAACCAGCGGACGACATCCAAAAATTTAAAAAAGATTGGTCAAAAGTGGTCAAAATGGTGGGAAGTACCATTGTTGAGAAGCTACTGGGTCATGTTCGAGGAAAAGTTAGGAGTCTTGGCTATGGTTAAATATTTGGATTAGACGAGAGTAAAACATCATATAAAACACAAATACAAATATGATTTGCCAAATAAAATTATTAAAACTAAAAAAACACATGACTTTTTGTTATTTTGGAAGTGTGCTTATTCTTTCTGGAACAGTCTATAAGCATGCTATTTTTAACTCCACAGATTTCTAATTCAGTTTTGCTATTGATTAACAAAATTGTTAGTTGAACCTGTTTTAAAAGGTGCTAGATATCGATTTTCACAATCTAGAACGTGAGTTTATTCCAAATCATCACTTTAGTTGACCCACTACCCTAGCAAAGGAAAATAATAAGCTGGTATCAAATCAGCAACAAGTTTTGTTATCTCCTTTATTGTTTTGATTTCCACTTTAATCGCATTACAAAATTAGTTATCACCATTGGCTAATTTTGTTATCATTTGTTATCATTTTCAACACATTTTTTACAAATGTTATGAGTTGAATGCAAAACTATGAATATTAACAGCATTTTTGAAGCGTTTTGTTCATTAACGAAAAACTTTTTTTCCAGTTATTAGCTTGAGAATTTTATTTCATATTGATAACATAATTTGAAACTTTTTCAATAGATTTGCTTACAATACAGGATTTGTTATCAAGGTTTTCGCAGTGATAGTGAAATCAACTATAATTATCATTCTCAACGAGTATTTTTTGTTTTTATTCATTCTGTTATGTTGGCTGTTTTTTCAGCCTCAATGTAACATATTCAGTGACTAAAAAATGGTATTAAAATTTGGTATGAATTTGGTATAATCATCCATTGCTCGGGTAGTTATTCAGCTTTTTATTCATTTGGTAGACGCCTTCCTAGAACATCAACCAGCTGCATTGGTCGAGTGTTGCAAAACGGGGAAAGTAATTTGGCAGTCGTATTTTATGGAAGTTTTTCTTTGCCGATGTCATACCAGGCGCTCACCAGAACGTCAGGAAGCGGCATGGCAAGCACTTAAATTGAGCAGTGCTTCTATTTTTTTTTTTGGTTTGCCGTCATCTCAAGCACAATGTACTTAATAATAATTGAGTTTGAAGTAATTTTGCTAGAAAATGCAAAGTCGTTGATCTTGTGAATTGAAGGTTATGGTCAATTACACGATTTTTGCTAGGATGGTCAGTAAAAAATAATCTTTTCTCGCATAACTTTTTTCTACATTTCTACATTTCATTTCAACTTAAAATTTCATGAAATCTTTGCTAATGAGCTACAATTTCTTCAAATCATGTGCAGTGCTTTCTTATTTCAATGCTTTCAATCTGCTATTATGTCATGCGGAAGATTCAATAAACTCTTTCTTCAAATCTTCCAGACATAAAACCAATGAATTCTTTCTTTCAATCATGCAACATCTAGCATTGGGTAACGGGATGTTATGCAATCCTAGTCTCTTCATTCGGCCTAAGGAATGTATCGAAAATAAGCTAACCGCGTACATTTGCGTTGAACGCGTGTAGTTGTGATTGTTTTAATGTGACCATCATAGCATGTTGTTCGTTTGACTGTCATCTTTCGTTTGTTTACTTGTTAGTTTGGTTTAAATTCTTCGTATTCTAAATGTCACGTACTGAAAAAGACGTTAAAATTAAGGTTTTGGACACATGGCTACGTAAGAAGGGTGGAACTATGCGACAATTGACGAAGCGCTTTGGAGTTCATCGCGCGAGTGTAAAATCCATCATAACCAAGGTTGGGAACACTGTTTTTTGGATCAACTGCCAGCAAGGGGCAGAGAATCCGAATCTTTCAACCCTGAACAGGATCATCAACAGCAAATGTGGAATAACAAATCAGTGTCGAAAAGTAATTTGACCAATAAATCTGGAACCAGCGTTGGAATGATTCAACGTATCACGAAACGTAACAGCCCAAAAACCTACAAGAAGCAGAAGACCGTCAAACAAAGTGTAGAACAGAAGCAACGCGGGGCATCCAGGGACAGGAAATTGTATTCGCGAGTTTTGTGTATTGTGATGGACGGCGAGTCCTATGTCAGTGAGGACTAAAAACTCCTCCAGATCCACAATATCACACTGTCGTCGTAGGGGAGGATGTAGGCAATGCATACAGGTCAATTCAAGTGACGAAGTTTGCTCGACAAGTGCTGAAATGGCAAGCAATATGCTCCTGCGGTATGAAGTCTACCATTTTTTACACTACCAGAACAATCTATGCCAAAATTTATCGGTCAGAGTGCTTGCAGAAGAGATTGCTGCCTTTATTTCAGACGAATAGTACCCGACGACTGTATTTGTCGGATTTAGCGTATAGAGTATAGAGTTCGTTGAGAAAGACATAAATTCGCCAATTTGCCCTCAACTTCGGTCCATCGAACGCTATTGGGCGATTGCGAAGAGGGTCTTCAAAATGACTGGTATAGCAGCAAATTAGGTCTCAGGCGTCCAAATACTATGATTAGAAACATGATGAAAAGTGTTCGATCAAAAATTCGCAAATTCGTGAAAGAATAATATTAATTTCATCCGGTCTTCACAATGTTCAAGTGCAATCCCGTACAAGAAAGAATCATCCAATTGTTTGAATAAAACATCGCTTTTTAAATGATTTGAAGGACAAAAAATATGATGATAACTTATTTTCTATATAGTCCTTCTGATGTACAAAATATGTCATAAACCCAATGAAAATTAACAAAATAGTTAAATACTTTCGTCAGATTATCAATTTACTAAATTTTTTAGCTGTCATCACTTCACTGATAACCTTCACTATTTTTAAATGACCTGAATTTGGTAATATTGCACCAATAAACCTTCAAATGTACCCAAAATATACGGAAAATTGTCACACGTCATGAACTAATTTTGCATACAGAAAAATGAAGAATGAAGCTGTAGGTTCAACTCACGGGACATATATTTTTTTTAATTTTCCAAACTTTGCTTGCCTATTGTATTCATCCAATAGTATTATGTTGGAATTCATATAACTTTTAGTTGAATTGTATTGGTTAGTGGTTGTATATCTTTCAGATGTTATATTTTAGCAAAACTATACGCAAATACTGTTGTGTAATGGAAATTCAGATGGGTAAATTATCGGTTGGCTGGTAGATTATAAGTGAGAATCAATTCAATATTTTAAAGCTTTATATTTTAATTTTATTTGATTTTTGAAATTTGCTTAAAAATTAAGAGAACACCGGAAACAATTTAATGTCTAATAAAATAATACGAATATATTGTGCTCGAAGACCTGGTGGATGAGATGAAATCGCATCTAAGGCCTGTCCACGATAAATTTCGGACACTTTTCTTTCAGTGTAGATTTTGAATGATTTCACGGATCACTGAAAATGCACATAAAGGGAATGCTAGATATGGCAGAAATTAAGGCGATATTTCTGCCTGCACCTAGCCAGTCGTATGACAGATTACAAACATTGTTGTATGGTGCAGGGAAAATTTCATACAACTTCGTTGCTTACGATTCCTTTGGGTTGAAATTAAATGAGAGGAAATTTTACGCGCTTGTTAAAATTAATTATATTTTTCTGTGTATGTTTGCAAATCATTTGACCTGCGCTTGACTGTGGACTGGAAGGTTGGAAGTGGAACAAATTGAAAAGTATGCTGGACAAGAAGGTGGTAGCCATTATTGAGAAAAATGCTAATATTTCTGTGCGAAATGGGATAAAAGTTGGGAAGCCAAAATTATAAGTACAAAAAGTAAAGCAGAGGCTAGGAAGAAAAGCGTGCAATGTGAAAAAGGTGCTCAACCGTGATGATAGTAAAATTTCACTGCAAAAAGTCGTGCTAAGGAGCTTTGCTCCACTTTACACCCCTAGTAGCACACTTGTTGTAAATAAGTCAAAATAGCTACAATGTGACTCAATTAGGTCACAATCAAGATGTTACAACCAATTATGACAGAAATGTGTTGCTTGGGACTTTACCACTTTATAGCTTTGCAAATATTTTCCTGCATCATAATGAATGACGAAACATACGTACTCGAAGACTTTGAACAGCTTCTGGATCTGGCTTTTTATACCACAATGTAAAGAAACGTCGTTGCTGAGCATTTCTGGACAAAAAAGACGTCCAAATTCTCGAAGAATTAATGATTTGACAGAGAAAATCTAAAAGTTTCATCTCTATCGGCACTAGCAATAAGGATGTGTATGAGAAAGACTGTCTACAAAAGCGGTTGCTACCGTGTATCAGAAGCCACGACTGTTCAGCTCTGTATTGGCCTTGTTTGGCCTCTTGTCGCTATGTCAAATCTGTCCTGGAATGGTATAAGGTACAAATACGTCCAAAAACAGCCAATCCACCAAAGTGTCCAGAACTGCGTCCAATAGAGAAGTACTAGACTCTAGTTAAGCGGAAACTCTTCGAAACTGAGAATAAACTTCAAGAGAAGATGGAGAATCGGCACCGCGAGCATATCCGAGGATACCGTACGGAATCTGATGGCTGGTGTACCACAGAAAGTTCGAGAATTTTACTGGAATCAACTATTTCTAATGTAGATATAACTCTATTATTGTAAACTATACAATTGGTTTTGTTGAATAAAGTGTATTTTTTGTTGCTGTTATGTGTGTAGCTTAGGTGACTTCAATTTGAAACTGAAAACAAAACATTGATTATAAGACACCATTAGGCAGGTGCCATGCGATGTTTTGAAAAATAATATTTTAATTTTCGTAAACACAAATCAGTATTTATTAGAATTTGGCAGAAGTGCATTTTCAGCCGACTATTGAAACATGTATTTTTTGTGTTCAATCTCCGAATCAAACCATATCTATCAACTCTCAGTTCTTGAGTTAACACTGCACTTCAATCAAAATCACATCCAGATATTGACGTTACGAACCACACAGAAAAAAATAATTAATTTTAACAACCGCGTTAAATTTCGCTTCGTTTAATTCCAAACCAAAGGAGGCGTAAACAATGTTTGCAATCTTTCATACAACAGGCTAGATTCAGGCGTTATCTGGACTAAATTTACATGAAATATCTTATAATTTTCTGCGAAATCTTGCATTCCCTTTATGTGCATTAGAAAACGCAGAAAATTCAATGTTTCTTTTTATCTGTGCATGCATCAAGAATATTTCCCAAATATTTGATAATACACACCCTGAGACTTTAAGTAAATCCAAATAAGCATGCCTGTCAGTGATAAATAACGACTGACTTCAACGTGATTGTTACAAAAAAGCAGCCAGAATCAAAAACTTTGTTACTTTTGAAATATTTCAGTCATGAGTGATATATATCACTCAAACAGAGCTGTACTTAAAAACACTATGATAAATTTTGATATAACAAGCAGTATTCAAAATGACGACGAAGGAAGTCTAGTTCGAACGGATCTTGTACAGCCGTAACATTTCGACCGACGTCAATTCCCGAAAAAGTTACCCAAGTCTACAGTCAACAGTGATTTGCAAACTTTTTCTAAACGTTTGACCATCGAAAGAAAAGAAAAATGTGAATAAGGGACAAAATATATCAGTCCGTCGATCGTGCTATAAACAGGAAGGTGACAAAGATGCTAGAGAGGTACCCGATCGTGTCTATTCGAACTCTGGCACGCAAAATAGGAACGTCACCAGGATTCGAGGAAAGTTGAAGCTACGTTCCGGGTTAAAGCCATACAAAGTCACAAAAGCCCCCATCCGCAATGATAAACAGAATTTTAACGGTAAAATTACATGCTCGAAAACTGGATTGCTATTATTTTACGAAATGTTATGGACAATGAAATACGTCTTATAAAATTTAAAACTACAAGAACTGAGTTTCTATGCAGGTTTTGGCTAAATATGCAACATTTGAATATTCTTGGAATTTGTTCATGTGGCAGAAAAAGCACAATCACAATCAACCAGGAAATTCACCAGAAGGAGCGCCCGCAAAACCGATTACTGCCTTTCATTAGAAGTCCCTTGTTTTGGCCTGATTTGGCATCGTGGTGGACTGGTGTATAAAGTTAATATCGTTAGACTTGCTAATTCTCCCGATAGTCCTGATTGACGCGCATTCGAAAGATCTTGCGCTCTGATGAAGCGGACACCTTCCACAAAGAAGCAGGACGTTAAAGCCTGTACAAACCCAGAATCGCAAACTTATGATATAAATAGTTACATTAATTTCAAATTTCGATAGCAGTAAAAGACATTTAATCAGGTAAATTGTTGACGATTGTTGATCACGCTACATTCGTTCCATAAAGAACGCTGTTCTACATGCCATTCATCAAATCAAGATTTACAAACAAATGAAAAAATTTCTTCATTGTTCTACTCTTCTCCTTTAAAGGGATATGACGGAAAACAATTATATAAGCGAAAAATTCATACTCATCTGACAAACCGATGTAATTGCATCCTCCTGCACAGAAGCAACAAAAACAGCTCATATCCCTTGTCATTCTCCATTGCACTTCCATCTCAATTTTGGCTTCGTTTTCCGTTGTTGTCATCACATATGTCCATTGTCAAATTCGATGCTTCCATCTCAATGTCAACAATCGTTGCCACATTGGGCATTCGTGTGGTCACACATCCAGTGTCAAGAGCTAATTGCTGTGACAAACATCTAATTTTTTGCCCACTCAAAAAAAAAAGAAGTGGTTGAATAATCAAAAAAAAATCTGGGACCTTGTACCAATATGTTCATTAATGTACCTCGTGAAACAATAATGTAAACGTAAGCATCTGAAAAATTATGCCCCTCATTATGTCCACAATTAGCCCGTTGAAACTGACTCTGTGACACCTCACCGAATCATGACATTTTCCAGCTGCGATCGCTATTGGACTGCCAACGAGTGCGCGGGGTGACAGACGGTTTAATTAAATACATTAGCCGAGTAGAGCGTCAACTTTGTAAAGCGACAAGCGAAAGTTTGTGGTTTTCATTTGCGCCGCTGGGGGAGCTGCGAAGTGCAGGCGAGTCATGTGGTGCCTTCCATGAAATACCCACACAGGCTCACCACTCTGCAGGGTCGCTATATTTCCTTGATTTTTGCGGTCGTTCCGAATGCAGTGTTTAATAGCTTTGCCGTCTGATTTTTTCGAAAATATTACCAACCCACTGCAATTGCTCCCAGCGGCGATCGGAGCGATTTTCATCGATCAGGGTAGGCTGTATAGTGTTTTTTTTTTTTTTATCAAAGCAACAAACTGAGCAGGCCGTTACGGCGGGGTTAACCAGTTTCGGCTGAAACTGGACTGCTGGACCGTGAGTTGGTGCTCTCGATTCAATGAGCATAAATTGCCTCATACGCGCTGCATGCAAAGAACATTGAAATTGGTCGATTCTGGCGATTTCGTGTTGGCTGACCATCGACAAAGCATTGGACACGGAGTTGGGTTTGAAGGCGACGCATTGACGTCACCCGTTATTGATCACCGACAGGCATGCTAATTTGGATTTATTTTAAGTCTCAGGGTGTGGATTTGATAATATTTGGGAAATATTCTTGATGCATGGCTTATGACGTCAATACCTGGGTGTGATTTTGATTGAAATGCAGTGTTGGCTCAAGAACTCAGAATTGATGGACATCCTGGGTCAGAGTGAATAAAAAACAAGTTGGCGGCAAATTTCCTATAAATCCTACTGAATTGTTTTTACGAAAATAAATTATTATTTCCCAAAACATCGCATGTCACCTTCCTAATGGGGTCTCATAGCCAATATTATGTTTTCAGTTTCAATTTGAAGTCGTCTTAACTGCACACAATACGTTCTATTTACTTTTAACTTTCTATCAACTTTCTATCTCGATGGCCAAGAAGAGAATTTTTTTTTGGCTTAGGAAGTACCAGCGTATTGATTCCAAGTTGAATGTAGCACCCTTCAAACATAACGCACAACGAATAATTCCTCAATTATGCTGTAAAATAAACACTGCGAATCAAAACAAAAACAATTAACGAAAACCGATATAACTCTACGGTGTACTTCGGATCAATAGGGTTCTAAAGCAGTGGACCAATCGCTGGTTTGATACGAACGTGTTTTCTCAAATTTCTAATCAGTTTTGATTTTGTGTCGTTAAACGTGCTGGAGCTCGAGATGAAAAATAGAATCACAAAAATCTGTCCTTCCGGGAAACTGTTATGTACGTACACTATTTCATATACATTTAACATGTACAAACAATTTAGGCGTCACATAAAACTGCTTACTGATCTGGCAATGACCATTTAGTCACGCTTAGGGGAAAACGAATATCTTTAGATTGAGAATTTCAATGGAATTTTGAAGACAAATGTATTTAAATATCTTCTCTGTAATATCAAAGATCATTTACAGGTAACAATTCGGAATCTAATCCGTCATATAGTAAATATCGACGTTTAATTTTGGACCTCTTCGGATACAGCAATTTATTATTATTAAAATTATTATTTTATTAAAAATGCTCAATTCTATTCTAATTCACATTTTTTAAAGGACCACCCTATTGGAAAAAAGCTGGTCATTCTAATGAAATATTACGAACCAAAAGCAGACAAAAGATGTGCTAAAATACTATTGTTTTCAATATCCCATTCAAATCCTGCGAGTCAAAAAGTGAGCCACCCTAATGAAATATCAGATATTTAATATAGACAGGCATACCTCAATAGTACGTACATCAACTTTCTCAATTCAAACCGCAATTCCATAAAAACTATTGGTTGTATCTGAAATTTACTCTAAACAAAAGAAAAAGCAAATTTCTCTTCTTTCTTTGGGTGGTATTGTATTTCAGATACAATCAATAGTTTCGATGGAATTATGATATGAAGAGAGAAAGTTTATGTTCGTACTATCGAGGTATGCCTAAGTAACATTAAATTTTTTTATATTTGAAAAATTCAATTACAACAAAAACGACCTCTCTAATGTAAAATACGTGAACAACCCTATTGAAATATAACATATAATAAGTTAACAGTTGCCAACGATGATATAGGATATGCTACAATACTAGTGCCATGAAAATCTCGGCAATTGAAATCAAATTATTTATGGAAATTATACGCACTTCCTCAACTAAAAAATTGTCCAAATTCGTGAAGGTCGATTTTTTTAAAAAATGTTTTCGTCGAGATAACATCAGGTCTCAACTTTTTATGCATTCTTAAGACATTTGGCATCAAAATGTTCGATTTCGGAAATTTCCTTAGGAGATTTTTTATGGGTCAACAAAGCCAAACTTTAACCACTTTGGGGGCCCACATAACGAAGTCCGATTGAGCTCAAAACTAGCATGGGACCTGTTTCCGAGGAGACAAAACTTTTAAGCACTACCCTTTTTGGAAACTCGATGGCCAAATTTTTCCCATACATTCCATTGGCACCCTAATATGGATCAAGTACTATCTCAGCTGTTCACATGAACTCCTAGTTTAGATATTGATCATGTTTTTTTTTTTCTCCATATAGAGTCGATATAGTAGGTTTTATTGATTCATGAATAAAATTGTCAGTTTCAGGAATTCACCAGATCGATTCATGATTTCATGACATTGTTATGTCCCGTTAAAAAATAGTTCAATATATCATAAATATTGTTCATGGTGTAGTTTCATAACACGAAATCACAATACACTTAGGCTTTGTGCACAAATTACGTAACGCAAAAAAACGGGATTTTGGACCCCTCTCCCCCCGTATGTAACAATAAGTAACACGTGACCACACTCCCCCCTTTAATTACGTAACGCTCACGGACCCCCCCCTCCCCATTTCGCAATTGAGAAAAAATCATCATAAAACTGTTATTGTTGTTGTTTTTATGTTTAATTCTCATTTGAGTAACTTGAAATTAGTAAAAATTGCAAACATCAGTCAATTAATTTCATTTAAGTAACTGATAGCTTTTATAAAGATTACGAAAAACATTGCACCTATTGTACTGCATTTATTCAGGTTACTAATTGTTCTTAAAACTGTTACAAATGTAAGTTCAACAAGCTAACTCAAATGTCTTTAAATTATTTAAAGTATCACAAAAACAAATTCCAAAGTTTTATTCATGTCACTTAAATCTAGCTAAAAGATTGCAACAGTATGTTATGCAATGCATATTTTTAACGTATTGCAATTATTATAATCAAGTTATTATTAATTGTATTTTTTTATAGACCCGTGCAGTGTAAGAATAAGGGCACGCTGTGTACGACTAATTCATGACGGCAGAAACATAGAACAATAGAATAGTGCTGTAACAAGTGCATTTCTAGACAATAACAATGACTTAAAACGTAAATTTCCGGGAAATGCCAGGTTGCTAACATCTATATCTACTACCGACAGGAAGGTAAACTCCCTGTATCTGTTTATGGTGCTATTTTGTTTGTGGGAGCAAGCAGATCCCAGTGAAACATGCTAGAAGTCATTGTTTACAAATGTTACTCTAGATCTTTTGACTATTTTGTCTAAATTTGATGTAGGCTTCACGCAGAGGAATATTGGGCGATTGAACGCAATCTAATCAACATTTCTTGGGTATTAAATCAAACCACACATTGTTTTAGGTTAATGCAATCATATATTTGAAACAACAAAATTTCTTATCAAATCCAATATTGTAAGCCAATTAATATTTCTAACAGAAATAATCATTGATTCAACAAAATAATTTTGTAGAATCAACAATCATTTAAAAAAAGAGCTTTATATCTTATTATTTCAATGGTTCTAATATAAATAACAATATTATTTTTTTTCAATTCATCCACTTTGGTAGAATCAATGCAAAGGTGCATTGTTTCCATTTTTTTTTTTGATTCAACAATAAATGCTTTTGTTTACAATAGAAGCTTCCTTTGCAGCGCTTTAAGCAAAAAAAATATTGTTCGTTCAAAAATAAAATCGGTATTATAATAATAGTAGAATAAATAAAAATTATGGGTAAGTAAGTTTCGATATTTTTCCTTCAAAATATGGATTGAAAGCTTTCATTGAAAGTAGGGTTTTCCTATAATTTTTAAACATAGTTCTTGACTAGTATAAATTAACCCTGTTTTACTTGCTACTTGCTACTTTGCTAGGCACACAAGAAATTTTATTAAATTGGTTATTAACTTTTGATTTTTCTTTCAAATTGGTTATTTTGTTACGTAACGATTTAAAAACCCCCCCTCTCCCATATGTCACAATAAGTAACGGTTGCTCAACCCCCCTCTCCCCCCTTCATGCGTTACGTAATGTGTGCACAAAGCCTTATGCGATTATGATCCGTTTTGCTCATTTTGGGGAACAAATTAATTCGGGTACGGTTTCTCATCTACAGGGTGCGGCAGAAAATAATGTGAAAATGTTCAAACTTGTTGTTTATGTTTACTTTCAAGTGCTGCATCCAAACATTATATTTGTGTTATTGCAAATTCGTCAAAATGTTCGTGAAAGACCAGTTTGTTGCTGGCCCAGAAGAAGCCGAAAGAGATTGCCAAGGTGGTAGGGTGCCATTTGGCAACAGTTTACCGCATAAAAAAAAGTCCCTGCAGGATGGTCCTAAGCAGCGAAGCCGGGAAGCGGACATCCGCGCTTTGCACGCACGCCGAACGTGATCAAATCGGTCCGTGCAAAAATTGCTCGCAACCTGGTGCGACATAAGAAAACTTGCAAAGGGAGCCAATATTTCGGAGAAATCTATGCGGAGAATCATTAAAGAAGACCTGCATGCATCTTCCAGAGTCAGAGTGAAACGCCACTTGATTACGGAGCGGGTCAAGGAACTACGAGTGGCTGTTCTCCGACCAATCCCAGCATCGATAATGTGGCCAACAGCCGCACTGACCGGTTCATTTCACCGCAGAAAATGGAGAACGTTCCGGAAAAAGTGAATTTCAAATTTCAAACCAAACCGGCTGGTGTCATGATGTTTGGCGGTATTTTAAAGGATCAAGTGCTTCCCTGGGTGAAGGCCAACTTCTCCGAGGACCAAAACGTTGTCCTACAGCAAGATAGAGCGCCGCGTTACACGTCCAATCGAAACCAATAATGGTTGAACGATAATATGAACTTTTGGCCGAAGGATTTGTGGCCCCCTAGCAGTCCAGATCTTAATCCGTTGGATTATTCGATTTGGGCATATGTTAGAGCACGAGCCTGCAAAACATCACACCGTAGTGTGAAAACCCTGAAGTCAACCATAGCACGCACATGGCAGTCAATGTCGGAGGACTACGTCCGAAAGGCATGCTCTGGCTTCCGGCGTCGGCTTGAGGATGTTATTAATAAAAATAGAGGACACATTGAATAAATTTGTTTAAAAGGACTTAATAAAGATAACTGCACTCGAAATGTTGATATTATTGCTTGAATTAGTTGAAAATGGGATTTAAAAGATAAAGAACAAATTTTCGCATTATTTTCTGCCGCACCCTGTATCATGTGAAAAGGCCACATCTACCATCATATTTGCTAGTTTGCTCAATCATTTCTAGATTTTTGAAAACAAAATTGTGAACAATATTGGCATTTTGACCGTATTTCATTATCGATTTGTATTCTGCAAAATTTAAATTGATGAAATGAATCTCAATACAACAATTCAACAATGCCTTATGCGAACTTTTCATTCAGGAGCAAAGTTGTAATCTGCGACCATCAGCAAACGTCGCACTCGTATTTATTTTATATTCGACATCACAACCGTGTTAGATATTTCAAAATCTGGAAAAATATGGCTTTCCGGGTGTATTTCATTTTCGAAATTTTGATATTTGTACTAAACAAAATTCTAAATGATAGAATGAATTCAAGCAATTCTGCTTTAGTCAAAAGAAGTTATAAACAAAAATGAACAATGAAATTGAATATCCAGTATTAGATTGAAAGAATATCCTGTTTGTTTTTTGAGTGAAAATGTTTACTCTTTTTCACACCGATTTTCGTCAATGATGTCAATGATTTCTCTCATGAGAAATAGGGCTTCAACGTAAACGTACACAATTTTCAAACTTCTATCAATAACAAAAAAAAAATTAAACATTGACGTTTGAGAAGGTTCTCGAAAATCAGCTGCTAGATCTATCTCTTGCTAAAAGCTACTGCCCGGCTTGACGGTCGTCGCCTGTTTCTCACCAGTCATGGGAAATAGTACGGAGGCCACATCGTTAAATGTATTTACGGATTTGCTCTATTATTTCTAGATTAATAATAACAAAAACTTAATAAATATCGAATTTTCGGCCGTATTTCAAATATACTCGAAATTTTGAGATTTGTATTCTACAAAATTCGATAAATTTAAGGGAATCTCAAAACAATAGTTCACCTTTCACCAAGGTAAATTATAAACGAGAATAGATAACGACTTTTTTCCAGTGCTAAATTGAACAGACCTATACTGATATTCCCATCACTGTAAGCAGTTTCTGTCAAAAGTGAGAATATTCTCTCACCATCTCACTCAAGTGCCGGCTGCAAAAAAAGAAGTGTATTTGTTTCATGAGCGATGTCGCGATTGAGTGCGAGATTTCAGCTTGACAGCAGAGTAACAAACTACGACCGTCAACAGATGCTGGAGTTGATGAAAGCCATAAAAAGCAGCAAATGATTGTCGTGGACGGCGACGATACATCAACAATCAATTCGCTTTGACCATCACTAATGTCAAATGAGCTTTTTTTGCAAGTATTGCTGCTTCGTTTGCTTATTCGAGTGTATAAGTGTTTAGGCAGAACAGGTTGCTATGTTTGTGATCGGTAGGATTTGTTAATATTTTATTTGATGTCCTCGTTTTTGGGAAGCCATGAATATTTCTAGTTATGTACTTTCGTTCATCAACCGCGAGGCTCAATTTTTTATTTTGAGTAACGACCTTCACGAAGTGACTATCATATTTGCCATTTGGCTCATCTTATCACACGTGAGATTTATTTCTGGTTAACGATCGATTTGCTGATGGCTCTCGTGTGAGTATCAAGTCATGACCAAGCATGGGAAAAATCGGATCACTTAGCGCTAACTTACACTCACACGCATAAACATTCAGAAGTGTGCGTTGCCACGTTTAAATTATTCCGATTCTGTTCATTACTATTCCGCTATCTCTCTGTTCGTAGAAAACAGAGCTGAGCAAAACTGGCAGCTGATCGTACAGTGAATGAATCGGGCGGTAGCAGAGTGGAAGATTTCTCATTGCCTATTTTTTACCCGCTCAATCATTAACGATTGCATTCAGTTGGATTCAGCTGAGCGAGATTGATTGAATCACACTCATTTCTTCAAATCATACCTTGAACATCATTTAACATTTCATACAATGAACTAACATGATGTTAAGCAAGCTAATGCAACAGATCAAGAAAGTGGGCAAATCCTAAACCCCAAACTTTGAGATCATAATTTTCAGTCAAAAAGTGACGAAAAGCAATTGGAAGTGTTGCGATTTTTTTATGAGAATATATTTTCTGCTTATTAATATTTCTAGGGTTTTTTTTCATTAGGGCGTATCTACGATTGAGAGATTCTCTCCGGGCTCGCTCTCTTTCGGGCTCTCGATTTGATCGGTGAGTATCAACCATTTTTCGGAATAAATAAGTTTTTTCTCAAATTATATGTAAAGCTCGATTCAAAGTAAATCTGGACGCACGATATAATACACCACTGCGTCTCTGGTGGTTGGAACAAAAAACGTTTGACAGGCATTTGTTGATGTTTCATTGGTATAGAAATTGGTGAAAAATATTTCTCGATTGATCGTCGCATCTCGACATTAGGGATCATGGAACTTGAGAAAACAAAATTAATTGTGCACAAACATCCAGAGAATCTTTCGTGGTCTCCCTAAAAAATAGGAGAAATTTTAAAATTCCTAAAGTCAACGGTGTGTCTTGTATTCAAACGTTACAAAGATACTCTGTGTGTGGATAGAGCACAGCGCATCTATCATAAAAGTGGCACTAGGGATTAAGAGCTGAGGGGAAAGGTGTTGTGGTACGTGAAAGAGGTGTCTGCATACGCGATTTAGCAAAGAAATACGATTGCCATTTTTCCACCGTGCATAACATCCGTTCAAGAGAAGGATATAAATGAGGGCGATCCCGGCGTATTGGTTAACATCCATGAGGCGTGAGGCCTAAGTCACGAGTTCGAATCTCACCCCCTCATAGAAGTTATGAAAATGCCCAAAAGTGGTGTTTGACTGACTACGACGGGAGATGAACCAGCCCGAGGCTGAAAATCTCGATAACCAAGACAAAAAAAAATAAGATAAAAAAAAGGAGAAGGATATAAGTCATTTTGTGCCACTAAACATCTGAATCGCCCCCTGAAACAAAATTTAGTGGCCAAAAAGCGAGCACGATTACTATACAAACGAGTTTCGACGAAATTTTATGGCTGTCTTTGACAGGAGGACGAAACATAAGTCGAAATAGATTATAAACAAATCCCCGGACGAAAAATTTACCTGGCAGCTGGTCGTAGGAATGTCCTTTCCAGGTATAAATTTGTTTTTGCTGATGCGTTTGCTCGGAATGGTTTGGCAAGGAATCTCATCTCACATCTCACACAATGACGTCGAAGGTTTACATTGAAGAGTGTCGGAAAAAGCGGATTAAACCCCTCATTCGGCAACACAAGACCAACGTTATGTTTTGACCAAATCTAGCCAGCTGTCACTACTCTAGTGTGGTACTAGAATAGTATGCTGCAAACAATGTTAATTTCGTTGCCAAAGAGAATAATCTTCCGAATTGCCCTGAGCTAAGACCGATCGAAAAATAGTGGGCAATTGTCAAATGAAAACTACAAGGATGCGGTAAAGAAGTGACAAACGCACAACAAATGCGTTTAAAGTGGAATAAGTTACGCCGTTACAAATGTCACCAGTGACTGTGCAGATCATGATGGCATCGATCAGAAGTAAAGTGCGACAGTTTGTTTGAAACGGTGAAATGTAATAACTTGTTATATATTTGAAAGCTGAATAAATATCATTTTTGTTTGACTTTTTGATCAACCGTGTATGTTGTTTAATTCTTGAGTTATGATCACTTGAAAGCGTCAAAATTTTCTTTGAATCGGGCTTTAGAATGTTGTGTGTGCCTTATTGCCTTTTAAGATTAAGAATGTCCCATATTTTGTTGGAGAAAACTTTCCATCAGTCAATAGGACATTCTTAGGTATTTCCTATTCACTGAGCAAGTGAGGGCCAAGACGACCATCAAATTATCCCGTGCAAAAACCGTAAATCTCACATTTAATAACACTCGCAATTTTTAACCCTGCCAGTTTCCATAGAGAATATTTTTCCAGACCCAATAGTGGTCCTCATCAAATCCCTTAATTTGGTTTCCCTCTCCGACCATTAAGAGTTATTTATATGGCCTTCAATCTATGCCCAATCAAAGTTATCTCACCTACAACTAGCTCATCTTTGAATCTATATGAGAAAAATGAGAACGCTTTTCTCATGCTCACGCGTCATGATAGCTGTTCCTACACAGGAAAACGATGAACGTTAATACACGCGTAAAATTTCCCTCGTTTGATTGGAAGTCAAAAACAAGTGTAAACAACGAAACTGTTTGCAATATTTCCAACAACAGATCTTTAGGCGATCATTTAAATATTAGATCTTTAGGTGATATCTGTATTAAATTTGCATGAAAAATCTCACTATTGTTATTATTTTTATTATTATTATTTATTAACGACACTTTACCATTTATGTGGCATTCGTGTCGGAAAAATCTCATGAATTTAAGCTAAATATACATAGAAATAAAAAAATGAATTTTAACAAGAAGGGAAATTTTCGATCATTTAATTTCAAGCCAAAGGAAGCGTAAGCAACGAAATTGTATGCAATCTTTCATGCGCCATACAACAATGTTTGTAATCTTCCATACAACAGACTAGATTCAGGCGTTATCTGGCTTAAGTTAACATGAAATATCCCATCAATTTCTGCCAAATCCAGCGTTCTCTTTATGTGCATAAGATAGCGCAGAAAATTTTTTGCGGATTGTTTCAAACTATGAATACTATTTTGAACACATGGGAAGCTTCGAGAAACCTCACAAAAGTTAGTTTTTTACTTGCATATGAGAAATCTCTTCAACAAAGTGACAATATTTTCTCACGCTTGAAACCATTCCTCCACTGATATTCGATTTTCCAAGCATGAGTAAATTATCTCAACATTTTTTTTATTTTTGACTTAGTGAAAATAGTCACGAATGAAACATTCTTCTCATCCCAAAGAGAAATTCTCATTGGTGAGATTCTTGAGAGTGAGATTTTTTTCTCACTGATGTGAGATCAACTCGCATTGTGATACAGTTCACACCAACAAGCCAGAATCGAACTTCTCACCAAACGATTCAAATAAAACAAAACAATTTCAACCAGCCGAGGATCCTCCGTCCTTAGATCTCACATCTTATAACACTCGCAATTTTGAAACCAATCAGTTTCTATGGGGAATATTTTTACAGACCCAATAGTGATCGTCATCGAATCCAGTAGTTCTCTTCCCCTCTCTGACCATTTAGAATTGTTTATAAGGCTTTCACTCTGAGCTCAATCAAAGTTATCTCACCCGCTTCTCATCTTTCAATGTATATGAGAAAAATGAGAACAATTTTCTCATGCTCACGTGTCATGGTAGCTGTTCCTAGTCATAAAAATGATGAACGTTAATAGACGCGTGAAATTTTCCTCGTTCAATTTCAAGCCCAAACATGTGTAAACAACGGAACTGTTTGCAATCTTCCGTACAACAGATCTTGAAAAATCTCATGAATTTATGCTTTATGTGCACTGAAAAAAATAATGAATTTTAACAGGCGCGTAAACTTTCCGATCGTTTAACTTCAAGCCCAAAGAAGCGTAAACCACGAAATTGTTTGCAATCTTTCATGTGCCATTCAACAATGTTTGCACACTTTCATACAACAGACTAGATTCAGGCGCTATCTGGTTTAAGTTAACATGATATATCCCATCAATTTCAGCCAAATCCAGCGTTCACTTTATGTGCATTAGATAACGAAAAAAATAATTTATTGTTTCAAACTATGAATACAATTTTGAACACATGGGAAGCTTCGAGAAACCTCAAAAAAGTTAATTTTTTACTTGCATATGAGAAATGCCTTTAGCAAAGTGACAATGTTTTCTCACGTTTGAAAACATTTCTCCACTGAAATTACTACTTTCAATGTGTGAGTAAATTATCTGAACATTTTTTTGATTTTTGACTTAGTAAAATTATCCATGAATAAGTAATTCTTCTCATCCCGAAGAGAATTCTCATCGGTGAGATTTTTGAGAATGAGATTTTTTTCTCACTGCTGTAAGATCAACTCCAACAAGTCAAGATTATCTCACGCTCACGCGTCATGGTAGCTGTTTCTAGTCAGAAAAAATGCTGAACGATAATAGACGTGTGAAATTTCCCTCGTTCAATTGCATGCCAAAACAAGTGCAAACAACAAAACTGAGTGCAATCTTTCCTTCAACAGATCTTTGGGAGATCATTTAAATATTAGATCTTAAGGCGTTATCTGGATTTAATTTGAATGAAAAATCTCATTACTATCATCATTATTACTATTTATTAACGATACTTTACCATTTATATGCCATTCGTGTCGGAAAAATCTCATAAATTTATGCTAAACATACACAGAAATAAATGATGAGTTTTAACAGGCGCGTAGAATTTCCGATCGTAGAATTTCAAGCCAAAAGAAGCGCAAACAACGAAATTGTATGCAACCTTTCATGCGCCATACAACAAAGTTTGCAATCTTTCATACAACAGACTAGATTCATTCGTTATCTGGCTTAAGTTAACATGAAATATTTCATCAGTTTCTGCTTAATCCAGCGTTCTCTTTATGCGTATTTTACGCAGAAAATTACATGCTTGTTTCAAACTAGGAATACTATTTTGAACACATGGGAAGCTTCGAGAAATCTCAAAAAAGTTAGTTTTTTACTTGCATATGAGAAATGTCTTTAGCAAAGTGACAATGTTTTCTCACGTTTGAAAACATTTCTCCACTGAAATTATTACTTTCGATGCATGAGTAAATTATCTGAATATTTTTTTGGTTTTTAACTTAGTAAAATTATCCATGAATGAGTAATTCTTCTCATCCCAAAGAGAAATTCTCATTGGTGAGATTCTTGAGAGTGAGATTTTTTTTCATACTGCTGTAAGATCAACTCCAACAAGTCAAGATTTTCTCATGCTCACGCGTCATGGTAGCTGAACGTTAATAGACGCGTCATGGAAAAAAATGCTGAACGTTAATAGACGCGTGAAATTTCCCTCGTTCAATTGCATGCCAAAACAAGTGCAAACAACAAAACTGAGTGCAATCTTTCCTTCAACAGATCTTTGGGAGGTCATTTAAATATTAGATCTTAAGGCTTTATCTGGATTTAATTTGAATGAAAAATCTCATTACTATCATTATTATTACTATTTATTAACGATACTTTACCATTTATATGCCATTCGTGTCGGAAAAATCTCATAAATTTATGCTAAACATACACAGAAATAAATGATGAGTTTTAACAGGCGTGTAGAATTTCCGATCGTAGAATTTCAAGCCAAAGGAAGCGCAAACAACGAAATTGTATGCAACCTTTCATGCGCCATACAACAATGTTTGCAGTCCTTCATACAACAGACTAGATTCAGGCGTTATCTGGCTTAAGTTAAAACGAAATATTCCATCAATTTCTGTCAAATCTAGCGTTCCTTTTATGTGCATTTCACGCAGAAAATTACATGATTGTTTCAAAATATGAATACTATTTTGAACACAAGAAAGCTAATGAAAGTAAGTTTTTTACTTGCATATGAGAAATGTGCTAAGCAAAGTGACAATATTTTCTTATGCTAGAAACCATTTCTCCACTGAAATTACTACTTTCGATGTGTGAGTAAATTATCTGAACATTTTTTGGTTTTCGACTTAGTAAAATTATCCATAAATGAGTACTTCCTCTCATCCTGAAGAGAAATTATCATTGGTGAGATTTTTTCAACTCCAACAAGTTACGATTCAACTTCTCACCAAACGATTCAAATAAATCAAAACAATTTCAACCAGCCGAGGACCCTCCGTCCGTCCACCAGCAAACAGTGACATAATCGATACAATTTACAATTTTTCCACACGCCCAGAAAACCTTCCAAATTTATGACCCAATCTTTTGAGGACCACTCGACGACCTTGCGAAAAATAAGTCAACCCACTCAGCTCAAAATGCATGCCTGCGCGAAAGTGAACTCGCCATGTCATTCAGCATGGCAACAAGCGCTGGCTGATGCTGGACCGAAGAAGAAAGTCTCAGCAGTGAGTGCATCTGGAGGCGGGTGAGGAACTGGTCCCTCTCATTCCGCCATATAAGTAGGAAAACAGGCATTCGGTTACGCCAGTCTGTGCAGTCGTGCAGTGGACGCGTGCGGAAATGATGTCTGTTACACATATGCATCGTAACTGGTACGACCTTGACGAATTCAGGGCATCCCTCCCGGGTTGTGTTACGTACGTACTACGGACTTCTGGTGTTCGCGGTGATCGTGCGGAGGGTCGGGGGAAGAAGACGAAAACGGACTTATTTCGAACTGGAAGCCTGGCCACGAAAGGACCGCACAGACAGCAGAAAGTCAGCAAAGCGAACGAAAACGTGTTGTACCCAATTGCGGCAACGAAATTGAAAGTTGTATAATACTTTGAAATCGCTATTAGCAAATCCATTCACATCATATGAGTGCGCACTGTGGCGTTGGTCGAGCAATCGGTTGGTTGGTTGGTTGGTTGGTTGGTATCCTCTCGAACAACCCTCGCAAGGGTTTCGAAATCACTCACGAAATCAACTCGGTGGCAGTAGGCTGGGGTGGCACACGCCGTCCTCCTCCGTCTCACTCTCTCCTCGATGATCTGCACGGTCTCTCTCTCTCTATCTCTCTCTTTCTCCCTCCACCTCGCCTCACTTGATTTTCTCACTTTGTCCATCTCGCTCTCACTCACTCACGGACTCCAAGGCTGTTAGCTCCTTGGAAATCTATTTTCCAAAAATTATCAAAAAAAAATATCACTCCAATCGTCCGAATAGATCCTGAACGCAAGTCACTTTACCATGTCTTCTTCAACAAAACTGCGGAAAAACTATATGCACCACTGAGCACCGGGATCCTCCACCCCAAGAGGAAACCCCGCGAACTTTGACCCGCAGGTTCTGTGATCAAGCCAAACTTACATTGATTTCCGTTTCTTCTCCAACCGAGAGGGCGGCTCGGGAAAAGGCAACTTGCTCGCTAGAGAGACACTTCAAGAGTAATCCAGTCAGCGGCAGCGTCGATCGATCTCGGCTCCACACACTTGAAAACTTCACCACCCGGGCGCGCAAACGCAGCTTCGGGGCTTTTCGACAACGAAGACGACGTCGACAACGACGACCGGTGCGATATTTGAACTCAACGTCAGTTGCACAGTCTCTGCGGGAGATCCCAAAGCCTCAGCTAGTAGAGCAACTAAACGGCGAACGGACAGCGCGAATAATAATCGTTTGTAAACAAGCAACAATATGCTATATATTGCCACTAGTTCCATGATCGGGCTGCGATCGGCTTCGTTCTATCCTCACCCGGCTAGGGGTGGTCGGAAGCTTTCACGCTCGGAGCTTTTCCCGCACACGCAGAAAGCTCCCTCATTTCTCACCCCCACACATTGGTCTCTCGCTCTCTCGCACACCGAACATCGCGTTTCCACCCGGGCAAGGGTGGGGGTTGATCTCACACCCGACGATATTCACCACTTGATCAACACCCCCCATTCCTTCCCCCGTCCACCCCGGAACCCATCGCTCGTTTAGCTGAATAAACTTGACTGCAGTAACCAAAGCAAACACAGCAGAAAAATGTCATAATTACGAGAATTAAAGAAAACATTTTTCTTTCATTGAGCTGCTGCACCGCTGGCTTGGATTGCCAAATTCCCCAACCGTAAACAACACACACGCCGTCAATCAATCCTAACCTCATTTGCCTAGAAACGATGCACGAAATTCGAATCGAATTGATCCTGCGACGTTATCTGTCCGGCTGTCCATCGTGGGTCGTGGTGGGTGACCTCGATCGTCAAGCGTGAATCGAACGTCGTCGATTTCACCTGACTGCAAATAAACCTATGACCTTGCCCGGACCGAAATCCGTGAAAGTTTGTCGTCGACTTTTTTTTTTGATTGAAAAGCGCAGCAAGACGGGAAAAATTGGTAAAATATTAATTAAATTTAAATCGCGTGCACAGCAGCTATGGACATAACCTTGATCGGTTCGTTGACGCACCGTGAAAGGAGTCACACAGAGTTGGTTTAAATTTTGGTTAGTCTGGTTTTCGGAATGAATTATAAGTTTCACTTTCGTTTTATTTTTTATTTTTTCTGGATTGGTCCAGATTTAGATTGGAGTTTTTGGTTATAACATCATTATGTAACGGTTGATACGTGCTACTTTTGACAATGGATCGGGTATTTTTTTTATGGTTTCGCCCCTGATCAGCTATGAGAACTTTCAGTTCTATTTAGCTGATTATCCTGTTTCTAAAATTGCCGGGCCTCACTAACTGGTTGACGCTCAGTTTGGTTTTGTAGACCTTCGGTGGATGTGAATGTGGCAATTCCACTGTTATGTAAACTTATCGTGTGTCATAACCATATTGTACGTGAATTTAATACAATTAATTATACAGAACCCTTCTCTACATTTTCCATCAACAAATTTATTAGAGTAATTTTAAATCAAATACCGTGAAATGGAAGAGGGTGATTCAAAAATGACCACTCTTTAGGGGGGAGGGGAGGCGGGGTGGGGGGTTATCAAATTTGTGACAATATGTGACAGGGGGGGAGGGGGGTTATAAAAATGTGACATCCAACAATTTTGCATTTGGTAATCTAAATTTATCAACGAAAACAAAGGCGTCGAAAAGTTTGAGTGTACGGTAAATGAAAATACACATTTTACTTAGTTGTGTGAGTGCAAAAAATTATATACTGTTGGCATACATGTTCTTATCGTCAATGAGCACGAACCGTACCGCTGAAACTTCGTCGGAGTTTGCTTTTGTTGGAAATCCTTTTGTGTTCGTTTTTGGTAACGTTGAGTTTTGATTTGATTCAAACGCTGGTCGATGCATTTAGTCGTGCATACCCGCTGCGCAATTAACAAGCCAACCGTGGTGTGTGAATACTGGTGAGATATAATAAACGAATCCTATTGTGAAGAACTTTTCAAATCGAAAATCAGCACCTTGAAAACGGAAGCTTCGAAACCAAAAGATACACTGAAGGTTTTTTTAAGCCAGCAAACCTTCTGTTGTGAATGGAGGGATTGCTTAAAAATGTTCCAAAAATACCACCGGATGAAGGAACTCCAGCCTTTCAATTCTTCACAAGCTCCTCTGGATTTGGACAAAAAAGTTCCCTCTAATTTTGTATGTCCTAAATAGGATGCAATTTCCAAAGAATTGGATATTATTAATTCCGAGATTTCCAGCCTGCCGATTAGAGAGCGAACTGACATGCTTTCGGGTATACATAAAAGACGCTGTCTGACCTGATCAACCACAGGAAAGCGCTAGAGAAGAATAAATCAAATCAGCAACGTCAAAAGACAAGCAGATTGAACCGAAAGAAGATTCTTGAGGAAGAATTTGAAACAAACGCTCATCTTACCAAGCGTCTCAAGATGCAACCTGATAAAGGACGACCTCCAATAGAGAGTAACCAAGCATATAGACTGTTCCAGAAGGTATGAGCACACTGTCAAAATAACAAACAAGTCATTTTTATTTTTAGTTTTAATAATTTTATTTGTGTTTTATATGATACTTTACTCTCGTTTAATCAAAATATTTAATCATAGCAAAGACTCCTAACTTTTCCTCGAACATGACCCATTAGTTTCTGCACAGTGGTACTTCCCACCATTTTGACCACTTTTGGCCAATCTTTTTTACATTTTTGGATGTCCCGACCGTTTATTCCCGACTGTTTATTATAAAATGAACGATTTATTATCATCAAGAAATTTTGATTTCAGTCCTGTATGGAAATTTCAAAATAGGGTATTCTCTCTTTTTTGAGGTACAAAAAAAATTATGAAATTTTTTACAATTTTGCTAATTGTGATTTAAAAACTTAAATCAAGAAGTGATCGTTTAAGGAAAACATTCTTGTGGTGGAAAGTGCTTTAAATTATCTCAGCAAGCTGAACAACTATCCAATGGCAATTTTTTTACACCAAAGTTCCTAGGGCTTAGGAAAATCGAAAAATAACATCGTCTATACCAAAATTGCCCACAAAATTGAAATATTTATTTCTTGAAACCCATGTCAAGGTGGGATTATTTCTTGATATTTTTGTTTTGTAACTTTATTAGAGTGACTTTCAGCCTCCTGGGCTGGTTCGCCAAATTTCTTGATCTCCCGGTATGAGTATTTCAGTGGAATTTCCCAGACTGTTCAAGGTAAATCCAGAAAATCCTCGATATATTTCAAAAACAAAAAACTCACCGCTCTCAAATTGTATGGCACTTAAAATCAAATTTTGCTATCAAAAACAATTATTTCTGTTGGAATATTCATGATTCCATTTCTTTTTCATTTTCTGATCATGTTCTTTTTCGGAGTTATGAGTAATTTCAAGATTTTTCAGAACTTTTTTTTACGAGTCATGATGTTTTGCGCATCTTCTCTACAAGAAAAATTATGTATATTTCCATATAATTTTCCATATCTCGAGAATGGATAACCATCTAATATCGATATATAAAAATTTTCAATCGCAAAAAAGTTGGTTTGAATTTTTTCGCCATACAAACGATGTTTTTCTGGTGGGCTTCAAATGGTGAGTTGACAACTTGGCAGGAGGGTGCGACCGACCTCCGGTCCTCACAAGTTCCTACCTCACGCCTCCACGAGTCATATGATCACAAAAGACTGCCAGCTGAAACATGGAGACGCTGGTTGGCGTAGCCTGGGCAATGTTGTCAATCTGACAATAGCGAAGTGAGGGGGTGCGACCGGTAAATCATATCATATATAGGTATTATAAAATAATTTAAAATTTAAAATTCATTTTTTTTCTCATGTCATACATTGTCTAAGTTTTCTGGGAGTTTGTCTACAATTGCAACAAAACAGCAGTCGGCACAGATGTAATTTTCAGTTTATATTATAGTATCCCTTGAATATATATATTATCACATAGGACATTGTTTATTCATAACCATTATCAATCTTCTTTCATTATCATTATCATGTTGATCATTACTGGTGTTTTCAGGATTTATATTTTAACATATTTTTTTTATATAGATTTCACCTAATAGGTTATATATACTTTAATTATTATGTCTTATATGTCCAATTATCATCATGATTTAGAAGTACCTAGTGCCTTGAATAAAAGAAGCTGCAACGGAATCTATGGTAGGCTTTTGCACTTATTACCTAATGTATTTTTCAATTCCAGTTTGCAAATAGACCTTTTCCAAATCTGTGCTGTTTGCCATCCGGATTGTGTCTGATGTTACAGTTCTATTTTTGTCAGTACCGTATCATAACTCACAATACCATTATATTTGATGATATTGTTTTATTGATTTTACTTCAAAGATGATTTAAAAATTGCTTTTTGTTGTTTTACGTCCATTTGTCTTTAACTCCCTGTCAATAAAATCTTCTCTGTTTTCCTTACACAGGAGCAATAATTATTAAGCCAGCAAAAATAAAAGCGTATTGCTGTAATAAAAATCAACACGAAGCAGTGACCATGGAAACAGTAGATTAAAATGTATAAATGTAATTTTTGTAAAACTTAACAAACTTTTTTAGGATACCTCAAATCAACATTCTTAAGCGCGAAAACACAGAACTCTCCACTTTAACACTTTACAACATTTCTTATATTTCAGGATCCACCGAAAGAGATCATAAATAATAGATACCGAATGATTGCAGTATTTTTCATTTACATAAATATATACACTATTATATAAATATTTCATGGGAATGGGAGGGACCATCAGGGCACCCGATAGAAGCACTCTGGATGGGGAGAGTGGAAATGCCAACTCCCCATTGCTAACAGTTTGTGAATAGAGGGCGGGCTCTTCTCCCCGCCCATTGGGGCATCCTCATGTTAGATAGCTTGCTCTTTTGACCAATTGTTCAATCTTGTTGTTGGAAGGAGATTCTTTATATCCCTGTGGATACGTATAGGTGATGTTGCCTATCGATCCACCCAACCCCTTTTTGGCCCTTCATACAATGGCATGATTAGGATAATCAGTGGTTATTAAAGCTTGATCAAGTCTAACAGCGAGGAGAGCTCACTGCTGTCGGACTTAGTTTCCGTGCTACAATGGGTGGTAGTACATATCATACATCATACAAACGATGTTTTTCTGGTTGTTCCGAACAATTTTCCTGAACCGTGAAATAATGTTGTGTAAAATATCTTTCCAGACCTTGTTTTCTATCGATTAGAAAATTTCAAGCACTTTTTACAACTCAATTTATGTTTTACTAAGTTTGCACTGCAAACTTAAATTATTCACCTGAGCTGAACTGCGATCAGTCACTGGTGTTTAAACCAGATTTTGCCCGATTATTGGGTAACTTTTGCTCAAAAATCTGTTACTTATGCACAAAAGTGAGGAAAAAAAACCGGTTTCCACATGCGACCCGGGGTTATCTCATAGATGTGCAAGTGCATTTTAGAGTGTGGTTCATGAGTTATGGATTTTTAAAGTAAGTATTATTGAAAAAATTAAAAATGTTATAAACTCAACTAAAACTCCCCATTTATTAAATGTAATCCATTGTAATCTAGTTAGTTCGATGGCTGTAAAGATGTTAATGTAAACCACCCATACCGATGTGATCTAGAGAGAAAGCTACGAATCAGCATATTTTAATAAAGCTTTGTTTTTGGATCTTCAAACACTATCGCACCTTTAATATTTATCAAGAGTAATAAAAATATACAATGAAATTATTAATTGAATAGCCATTTCTGAATCAGCATCAGTCAAATTTTTTCTACTTTTCAACTAAGATTATTTCAAATCAAAACTGACATGTTTCTTAAATGAATGCAGTTTAAAAAAAATATTTAAAAAACTACGTTTTTTACAGAAGAAAACATGCCATACGATAAGTTTTGTCCAGGTGTTACGAATATCTTGATTTATCTCTGCCAGTTATTTCCATCAAAACACGCTTCACCTATCCGTACACAGAAGAACTTTACACATGTAATTAAGTAAATGATTCAATTTGAACTAAAATACACATTATTGTTGAAATCGACAAAACCAATATGCATATATTCTTTTTTCCAGAAGTGTGACATCCAACAGGGGCGGGGGGGAGGTGGGGGTTGGTGGGTGAGATAATCATATTTGTGACAAAGTGTGACAGAGGGGGGGGGGGGGGGGGTTTTAAAACCTGAAATATGATGGACGTCATTTTTGAATCACCCCAAGGATCATCTCAGCGTAAATCCTGAAAAGTGTGAGCTGTTTAGTGGAATACCTGTAACAAAAAAATGAGAAAAATGCTTAGAAATTTTCATTTAACTCCAATTAACTTGATTGCTTATCTTGACAGATACACGTTGACTAGTCGACTATTAGTAGGCGACACTGAAGAAGTCTGCTCGTTTTAGACGAAAAATACGAAAACGTGACGATGCATACAAAAAAAATTTGGAGGTCCACACGAAAAAACGTGACAAGGAAACGGGGGACGGGGGACGGAAGGGGGGGGGGGGGTGTTATAAAAAGTCACTTTTTGCGTGATATAATTAATGGACGTTTCCTTATAGAATTTTGCAAGATGACGTTACTAGTGAACGTGTGGTTCATCCTTATGAATGGAATTCAGTTTTGACAGGTATTCGTGGTTTGCTTGTTTTCGAATTCAAACAGATGAAATAAACAAACCACGGACTCCTGTCAAAAGAAATTCATCCGATTCATTTTGCGAGGTTATGTTAGGTTGGTGTAAAACTCAATAGGCTTTCAATTCCGTTCTTTTGCATGGAGACTGGTCCTTTCTATTGAATACATCAAATGTCGATGATGCTGTGGAACTTTTTACCGGTACTCTCAGGCAGCTATTTCTTCATCATATCCCAGCTCCTCTCCGATGTAGGAAACCACCCTGGTCCAATAGTCATTTACGAAACATTAAGGGTCGTAGGTCAAGTACTCCTGGGCAATCCGTTCAGTACCAAGTAAAATATTCAGTTTTATTCCAGTCGTATAGCACTCCTCCCGGGTTTGTTCATAAAACTACACACTAAGAAATTATGAATTTTACACGAGACTTAATCCATGTTTGTAAATAGTCGGGGAACGTAAAATCGGGGATCGTAATAGTCGGGAGACGTAAAGAAAGATTTCGTGTGAAATTATGTCTCGTGAAACTGACACATACGCAATTCGACAAAAAATGTGTTTGCTTGAGTTTATTTTCTCATCTCTTTCAACACATTCTTATGCGCTAAGGGACGCTTGCATGTGTCGGTCTCAGGGACAGAAATTTACACGAGATTTTGGTAGTGTGTACATTCAAAAACTGTTTGTCCACCAACACCTCCTCTAAGCATCTTTAAAGCTGAAATGTGTATAAGGTGGCCCACTCTATGAACGGTATTGAAAACAAATACAATAAAACCTTTACAGAACCATAAAGATTTTGAAAATGTTGTAGTGAAAGCTGTTAAGACCACCTGAGAACCTTCATAAAACCTATTGGCTGCCATGAAAACCAGCAGAGGGCCAAATGGCCACAGCTGTCAAACTTCGCGGTGATATCGTGGTTGTTGTTGTTCTGCTTTGTTCGATTATCTGCTCTTCTGGTTGATTCAACACTAAATAATATCTAAGCTCTAGTGTTGCGAGAAATTTAATTTGATAGCAAAATATCCAAAACAAATTGAGTTTTTTTTTATAGCGCTGGAGCATCAATGCCTGTTTGCCGTTAAATACATTTACTGGAGGCAAAATGGTTTTAGAATGGTTTTTCAACTGACCATATTAAGATAATTCGAATGAGTCCTAAAACGGCATCTCAAAACAGGATTTTACGCGTTCATAAAGTCGAAATAAACCCTTTTATAGGAGAAAAATGGTCTCTAGCATACATGGTTTTAGGATCGTTGTAAAGAATTGTGTAGGTTCTCATAAACTTGACTAAAATTTAAAACCTATTGGCACCTCTTACTCCCATAAGAAATCCAAATTGATTTCTAGTTGCTTTCATAAAACATTAATAAAACTTAATAAAGTTGGATGGTTTTGGCAATGTTACTTGCGTAGATAGAGTCTGGTGGAGCTGAGCGGCAAGCCACTCGGCGGGTCATAGGTTGCGAATCGTGAATGTCTTCCAGATATGGAGGTTACATGCGAAAAAGGACTAACGATTGGAAACTCGAAACATGGAATTGTAAGTCCCTCAATTTCTCGGGGAGTATCCGCATTCTTTCCGACTTACAGAGAGTCCGCAAGTTCGGCATAGTAGCACTGTAGGGGGTTTGCTTGAAAGAATCAACGATACATACGCATCGGGATGGTTATACCCTCTACCAGAGCTGCGGCAATACACAAGAGCTGTGTACAGCTTTTATCGTGATGAGTTAAATGCAAAAACGCGTGATTGGTTGGTGGCCAATCAACAACAGAATGTGCAAGTTGAGAATCAAAGGCCGTTTCTTCGATGTCAGCATTACCCACGTGCAGGGCTCTCACCTAGGAAGTAACGATGACGACAAGCACGATTCTAACGCCCAGAACAGCTGTCCAAACCACGACGTCAAAAGCGTCATCGGAGATCGCCATGCTCAGGTCGGACAGGAGGAGGAATTCAGACCGGTTATAGAAAAGTTCAGCGCCCACCGGCTTGTGAACGAAAACAGCCTTAGACAACTCGATTTCGATGCCTCCAAGAACATGGCAACACCTACTTTCAGTATAGCCTCCCATACTTCTGGAGATCACCACAGAAGATTGAATCATAAATCGACCACGTTTTGAATGATGGAAGACACTTCACGGATATTATCGACGTCAGGACCTATCGTGACGGCAACATCGATTCAGTCCACTATCTGGTAATGATTGTGAACAACATTCGATACCGGCGCCAGTCACGATATAATCTGGAGCGACTGAAGCTACCAGAAGTCGCAACTAATTACGCCCAAAGCCTTGAAGCAGCGTTGCCGGAAGAGGAAAAGCTAATCGAAGCCCTACTTGAGGACTGCTGGAGCACCGCCAAAGCAGCCATCAACAACGATACAGACAGAAGCGACGACAGCAAACTCATCTCTTCCAGGATAAGCAGCGTCACTTGGAGTAGTTGGAGTGCGAAGAAATGGAGCGCCTGTATCGTTCTCAAGATACGCATAAATTCTACAAGAAGCTCAACGCATCCCGTAAAGGCTTCGTGTCGTGAGCCGAACTGTGTTGAGATAAAGATGGAGGTATCTTGACGGATTAACGTGACGTTACATTTGGGGTACAATTTTTAATAACTCCGGCCAGTTCATCTGCTTCACTAACGACGTAGACATTATCGGCTGAACGTTCCAGGTGGTAACTGATCAGTACACCGAGCTGAAACGTGAAGTGGAATGGGTTGGAAATGGGTTGGTCGAAAACAAAGCCCTCCAGCTTTATTAGGTTTTATTCATGTTTTATGAAAGCCATTAGAAATCAATTTGGTTTTATTATGGTACCAGGAGGTGCAAATAGGTTTCATATTTGAGCCAGGTTTATGAGAACCTACACAGCTTGTGTACAAAACTTAAAACCTGGTTTTCTCAAATTTCTTTCACTCCTATGAAAGGTTTTATTTCGACTTTATGAGCTCGTAAAATGCTGTTTAGAAATACCGTTTTAGGATTCATTCATATTATCTTATTATGGTGAGTTGAAAAAGCATTTTAAAACCATTTTGCTTCCAATAAATGCATTAAACAGCTAGTTGTCATTGAAGGAAGTCACCATGAAAAACTGTTCAAGTTGGCGTTTCTAAATAACTTCACGTTTTTAAGGGAGTTTTGGACACTCTCGTGATCCATGCAAAAATATGTACGGTTAAGCACTACTTCGGTTCAAAATGATTCTCTTGGTCTTGAGTATTTTTTTAGCAAAATTGTCTGAAACTCGGTTGAAAGATTCTTCGTATAATATTAAAAGTACATCTTTTGGCCATGTTTCTGATAATTTGCCTGCTAACTAACCCACCCACCACCAAACCACAATCCCGGCAAAGAGAATTATTTTGGGCCAAAGTAGTACCTAAACCTTAGGATAATACAAAAATCGAGATGGAAATAAAAGAGGGTATGGTTACCGTAGCCTTTCGAATGTGGATCTATCGATACGTACCGTTCACATCTTTGTTTCAAGCTGAAATTGCTGTCCGCTATACTAGGATACATGATGATGATTTTCCAATTTCAAAACAATATAGTTCAATTATCGTACTTTATGCAAAAAAGAACATAACTAGTAATGTATGACACAATAGTTTTATAGTAGTCATTGCGAAGGTAAATAAGCTTTTTGGCAAAACTGTGATTTTTCCCAATCGCCGTATTGAAATAAAAGAAATAATTGAAATGTGGAAAAATAAATGCAATCCAAACGAATTGTAGATTGGACACTAATTTCGGCTTTCTTTTAGATAACCTTATTAAATTACACCAATTTACAGGAAATTAATGATTAATTTGTCGTCTGTCGTATTTGTTGTAATTTTGTTGATTTTTTTGGCTCATTGATTTTCGGCTCTTCTCGTGCCAATATTCACCATATAATTTAATGCGCATATGATTTGGAGCATGACATGATGTATAAAACTCATTTTTTCTTGGATATTTGGTTACGAAACTAAATTTTCAGAGACACTAGATGTTGCACTTTTTTCTTAGATTTTATTTACTGCTAAATGAATGAGAAGAGCAGAAAATCGAACAAAGTAGAACAACAAAAACCAACCACGATATCACAGCTGTGGCCATTTGGCCGTATGCTGGTTTTTATTACAGCCAATAGGTTTAATGAAGGTTCTCAAGTGGTCATAACATCTTTCACTAGAACATTTCCAAAATCTTTATTATCTTATAATAGTTTTATTAACGTGTTTTCACAACCGTCTCTAGAATTTCGCCTTTAAGGTGAATTTCTGCTCCATGCACCTATATCTCTTATCTTTCTTGCAACCGAACTAAATTAAGTCATCGGTTTCAAGCAGATAGGGCTGATTCACCGATGTGGACTACCTGAGTTGGGCGCGAACAAGTTGGAAGTCTACTAGCATCATGTTGGGTTGCCGAAGGGCGACAGTTGAACGAAGTGAGGGATCTTATTTCCGGACACGCCTTTTATAAACATCATTATTTATTTATTTATTTCGTTAATCATTGTAGACTACATATACATTTACATTTATTCATTTACATAACATTTATGTAAAGTGGCTTCGTATCTACGGGGTAGAACTCCATTTTTAATGATGTTTTATTACCCTGCCGTTTGCTAACCACAGGTCTCATGTCTGTACGCAGTGTTTTTTGCTCCAGCCAGCCAAGGTCAACTACGAAATGTGCGCGCATCTAAGCGCATGTTCAAGTGCATAGATTCATAGATATATAGATTCGTACTATCACAAACTGGATTAAAACAAAATTCAGATTGAATTTGTTATTATAAAGACAATTATTTCAATTGAAGTCCGCTCAATTAAGACGGAGCTGAAGTTTGCATGTTTGTCAACCATGTTTTTGCATTGAATGTGTTCTACCAGCTAGTTCTCTACCACAAAAAACTTGTTTTCTAGTTATCTGAGTTAGAATTGCCATCTTAAATAAAGTACTTTTAACAGAGCTTTAGCTTTATTTCAAATATGAGCTATCTTTTACAATTATATTCATCAGCTAATCGTTGGCCCTACGAAAAGATACACTTTCTGAAGTGCTTATCTATTATATTGTAATAGTTGTTAGTACTTTCTTTGCTTCTCTGAATTTACTATAGATTTCTTCTTCTCCTTCTTCTTAAAGTAATTCTTTGAGTTGTGTTGTAAATGTTTTTTGTGTGTTTTTATTCTTAATTTGAAATAGATTGCGTGCTTTTCGTAAAGTTAATTATTCCGGAGAATGTTTAGCGGATTGTTAAATTTTTTAAGTATTATTCCTTCTGTGTAACCTCTACGTTATGGAATCAATGCTAATTCACTTTTGATAGCACTCAAAGATTAATAAACACATCCAATAATTAAGTTTTTCAACTAGGGTTTTTAAAACGACCAAATCTACTTGTGAATATCGTGACGCTACCCTTAATCACCCTAGCAGCATGTTTGTTACAAATTGATTGAATCAACTTCAATTTGACACAATTAAGTCACAATAAAGTTGTTGTCAACTTACAGGGCTCGTAGCGAGTCACTTTTTAGTGACTTAGTCACTATTTTGATGCTAGTCACTAAAAAGTCACTATTGACATAAAAAAGTCACTAAAGTCACTATTTTACTTAAAATGGTCACTAAAGTCACTATTTTCGTTCCTCCTTTGTTGAACAAGAAAAATCAAAACGATAAAAAAAAATTTCTGGCAACCAATTACGCTAACTCCGATAGTAAACACTAAATTGCGTATTTTTTAACCAACGTGTAGATCTGACAGTACAACAATCTATATCGCTTTCTCTTTCATCCGCGCTTTTGAAAACTTCTCTTTCTAACCTGAAAAACAACTATAGCCATCGATTTCGTGTGGTGTCTTGGGTGCGTGCAGAACGTTGAAAAGTTTGCTGCGTCGAAATTTGCAATTTTCCGCGTCGTGCCGAATTTGTAGTTTGTGCCGAATTTGTAGTCCTAGTCCGTGTCAAATTTATAGTCCGTATCGTATTTGGATTCCGTTCCGTTTTTATAATAACCCAGAACTATTCTGCTGGATCGCCGTCGTCGCAACACAGGAATTGAGCTGAATATTCTGCTGTGCGTTTCGTGTGGAGCCCCGGTCTACGATCACTGTTAATATGGTTATGTTCCAAGTCCGGTGACTATCTGGTCATTCTTAGGTTGAGGTAAATGAATAATAAATCAAATGTGTTGAAGCATACATGTAGTAATTGGAACATAAATTATTTCAGCCATCTCTGTGTGAAACCAGCGTCGAGCTTTTGTTCCGGTTCGCAGAATTATTGAATTCCGGTAAGGTAAGCATGCTTTGCTATAACCAGTACAATGATTCTCTGTAACCTCAAAACTACCTGCACAATTTATATAAAATTCTAAATTTTGTTTGTATTCAAAATTAATTATCTTCATTCAAACAAAATACAGTTTTAAGCCTCAACATTAGAAATTTATTCCTATTGAACAAGTAGATTTGAGGTTAAATAATCGCCACTAGTAATAGTGGAAGTAGTTGGGATAAAATATTTGAATAATGTGATTACTTTTCCAATTGACTGAGAAACCAATTTAAACAATTATTTTTCACAAATATGTTGATCCTTTACACTTATAGTCCAATAGTGGGGACCCGCCACTTGTGGATGTTCCCAAAGCATCAATGGAATGCACCTCTATATTGTATGTTCGGAAGCAAGTTAGAAAACCTCTACTACCGAAAATGGATTTTGCTCCGAATCTAGGCAAAATACCTAACTTCGGAAGTAGTGCGCTCTACAGCGCATCATCATGCGATTTGAGCGCCCCACTTCCGAAGTTAGGTATTTTGCCTAGATTCGAAGCAAAATCCATTTTCGGTAGTAGAGACTTTCTAATTTACTTCCGAACATACAATATATAGTCAAATTTATCAATTGCTTCCCTATACGAACCGTGTAGTCATATTAATTCTTTAATTTCATTAATCTTTATTTTTTTTTTTCGGAATTAAAAACCAATATTCCTCGATGAATTAAAAAAGGGTACTTTAAAAATTTCTTTTGAAAACCAGTGTATTGAGTCAAATCTATACGACTACTAACGCAATCAATTATGAATCATAATTTACTACGTTCAGAAATCATAACATACATATTCAGTTGAGGCAAATAAAGTTAAGGTTTGCAGTTTTTATTATGTAAGAGTGAAATATCTATTGAATGACACATTAACTATACAAAAGAAGTTATCAATTAAATTAAATTATTAGGAATAATAGCTACTTATTTTACTACCTAATACCTCCACTATTGGTACCGGACGCTTCGCACAATACTTATTAATATAAATATTATATTTTTTCTAAAAACTTATAGTCATTTTCTTTGTAGATCACCATGGGCAAATGCCAGTTCCGCCTCGAATGGTTAAAGAAAACCGACTCCAATGACTGCGCTGTTTCTGAATGGGCCCGTAAGCATAGTGAAACAGAAGCGTTTTGTACATTGTGTAACAAAACGTTCACAATAAATAAAGGCTTCCAAGCGATCGATCAACATTCGAATACCACAAAACATAAGGAGGCGTGGATGCTTCTTAACGGCTCAGATCAACTGAGAATTTGTGTTGTACCTGAATCTGATCGCACTAGGGCCGGACCTGCAGAAAATATCTCGGCCAAACCAGCGGTTGGGAAGTTGCGGATGTTGAGCACACGAGATGCAGCAGCTAATGCCGAACTCATATGGGTCCTGAAATGCATCGCATCTGATTTTCCTGCCGTTTCCTGTGATGGTATCCGAGATACATTCAATGCAATGTTTCCCAACGCAGTTCCCAGCGATTTTTCGCTGAGCCAAACCAAAGTTCGGTATCTGGTATCCGATGCATTAGCGCCGCATTTTCGAGCAACACAGCTGAACGAAGCCCGCGATTGTCTTCTTACGTTGTGTTATGATGAGACAACGAATTCTGCAGGGCGGAAGGAACTACAAACGATCATCCGATATTGGTCCGAACAGAAGTCGCAGATTGTGTCAGCTCATTTGCAAACATTTTTCATCGGTTCGGCTACAGCTGAAGACATTCTACAGAAACTGAATGCAGCACTGCATAATGCTGGCATACCGAGGAAGAATCTTTTGGTGCTTGGTAAGTTCGCTTCTATGCGGGGCATTTATTTCTAAATAATTAAACACAAATCATTGTTAAATATTTGACGTAATTGCAAAGACATGACTTTGAATAGGGAAGATATTTTTTAAAAATGCGTGGATCATAACTTGATAGAATTTACGCTTGAGATGGTTGGGGGTGTATGTGACAAAATTGAAGTTTCGAGAAAATGGGCTTCAAAAAGTAAGAAATTTTTTTCCATACAAATTATATGGGACTACTGAAAATAGATTTTTCTAGAATTCTTCAAATTTTTCTATCAGCCGTAGAAAAAATCTAAAAATAGCGGAAAGATGCTCGGATGTAGAAACCAAATTGTTTTTGCTGCTGCGTAGACTGCCACGGCCGTTAAAAATCACATTCCAAGTGCTAAAAATAGCATTAGAAAGCTTGATATCCATAGTACTTTTGGGATATTTAACTTAATATCGACCAAGATGTCACTTACACCCCTTTGCTTAAGGGCCCCTCACTAATTAGATAAATTTCTCTTTTTTGAGACAATCATACCTTTTGGAACATAATTATACTGCTCACAAATTACCTTACTCAACATATCTTATCAACTTCTATTACAGGCAGTGACGGACCCAACGTGAACAAGAAGATTGAACGGCTAATGAATGATCAACTGCTTGACGAACGAAAAAAGTCGCTGTTGAATATTGGAACTTGTAATATTCACACGCTTCACAACGCCTTCCAAAAAGGTATCGAAGAGTTGGGGACCTACGCATCGGAACTTATCATTGCCGTATATTACTTTTTCAAAGGATGGCCGTTAAGGTTAGAAGATTTTGAGAAAGTGCAGGCTGAACTGAGATTGCCCACTAACAGTTTCATCAAACACGTTTCCTCCTCGGTGGTTGACGTTGGAAGAATCAGCGAATAGAATCATTCAACAATGGCCGGCATTGGTGAAATATTTTACCAGCTTCGTTCCTAAGAAACGCGCTGCGTTAACAAAAACACCATCCTATGGCAGGATAATGAAATTTTTGAACAACCCGACCATGAAAGCTGAAGTACTGTTCGTAGCATCAAGTGCACGCATCTTCACCAGGTTTACTGGTAAGTAATACCTATCTTAATAAATCTAGTTGTCGATAAAATCAAGGATCGGATTCAGATCCATGTGAAACATCATCTCAATCTAATAAATCATTCAATACAAAATGGTAAATTTGTTGAATAGAAACAGTGTAAAGGGTTTTTACGTAAATAACTAAAAGGTATTCGATATTATATACTATTTATTCCATTAAATGGGTTCTTTAAATATGCCTCCTAGGGGCACGTAATGTCGTGACATGCGGACCGGTGCGCCGGATTTAAAGTACAAGCATTGTACTTAATGTAATTAATCTCGTAATTAATGAACTTTAAAGTTGGACTGAAAGTAATTAAAAATATTTTTCTGTACTGAACGTAATTAAAATACTGAAGATGTAATTTAAGGTACTGATAGTACAAATATTGGACTTTAATTACGAAATTACGGCTGTAATTAATGTACTTAATAATAAGTACGGCGTAATTAAAGTACTGAAAGTTGTAATTAATGTAATTAATTTTTGCCTGCGTCGGATTTAAAGGTTATTGCGTGCCCTCGTATGCCTCTTCGATGTCTGGTAACAAATCAAAACATTCGCCATATACCTATATTATATTCAAAAATATAATAAACTAATTTATTAATGCAATTAATGTAATAAATAACTAGATTCTTCCTCTTTCTGGCATTACATCCCGATTGGGACAGAGCCTGCTTCTCAGCTTAGTGTTCTATGTGCACTTCCACATTTTTATTCACCGAGAGCTTTCATTGCCAATTATACCATTTTCGCATTCGTATTTCGTGTGGCAAGCATGATCATACATTATGCCCAAGGAATCTAGAAAACTTTCAACACGACAATTTCTTGGACCAGACCGAGAATCGAACCCAGACACCTTCAGCATGGTCTTGCTTTGTAGACACGCATGTTTCCGCTGAGCTAAGGAAGGACCCTAAATATAGCTTGATTATATTTCTATTTCAACAAAAAATGCAGTTATAGCTGCGGGTCTCAAGTAAAACAATTGAATTTTAAAATCTGTTACAATGAGGCTTTCATTCGAGCAATACAAATAAATTGTTTTCTAATTACTTAATTACAAGTTGTTGTCACGGCAAACGTTGTATTTCATCAAATAAAATAAAATTAATGATTCAAAATTGATAAGCTAGTTGTCGAATTAGTTTGGAATATGTACTTCAGTGCATTTATTTTCGATTGTTTTTTGTCTTTTCTTTCGGGTACGATTGCTGTGAAGTACTTGAAGTACTTGTTACTTGTTGTTTACAAGTCTGTTGTTTGTCCTAAATTTCTTGAGAGTAGGAGCCGTGCCGTATTTTTTGAAGAAATTTATTAGATTTTTTTTTATTTCTTTATTATAGTGACTTTCAGGGAGGCTGGTTCGTCAATTTATTAGACGAATAACGGGAAAGGGGAAAATTTCTCAAGTAAATCCCGATAAGAAATTCCAAGGAATCAGGTATCCCCGAAAAAAAAAAGTGGATAGAAAAACAATTCACGAAGATATTTTTATGCACTATTTAGAAAAAATTCTAGAAGATCTTAGCAAGATTTTTTTAAAATTGATAAATGAATATCGGCTTAGATTTCTAGAAAATTTTCAAAAAAGCTTCGGGTAAGAACTCAAAAACTTGTTTGCCAAGAAAACTTCGGAATAATCCCACACCGAAATTCCCTAATGAATTGTATATACATTTCTTAGAGGAATCCCTTCTAAATTCTGAAATTTATTTATTCTTGTGTGAAATGAATTGAGTTTATAGTATTCATCCTAAGTTAATACCAAAACTTAATACTAGTTGACCCGACAAACGCCTCAAAAGAAAAAGCAATGGTGTTATTTTATAAAGTTTTGTATTTTTCTTTCCGATATTTTCATCAGTGAATGTTTCTGCACCGCACACTAGATCATTTGTTCTCTAGATCTAGCTTTCCTCTCAAATTTTTAACTTTTTAGCTTATTTTTTTATTTGCTTTTAGTTTATTTTTCCTATTATGTAAACACTGTAGAGGTTGCTGAAATATGGTTGTATAGGTGATGTGTTTTCATCGTAAACTGATTTTGTTATGAAATGTGTACGATGACAGCAAGGATTTTCTATGCGAATGTTAAACGTTTTTCGATTTATTCGCAAAGTCGGCTCAAATCGATGCATCCATTCGCGCGGTAAATCGTGCAAAAGAATTCTAGGTGCATTGTTATTATATACTATAGATCCTTAAAAATATGGTACTCTAAAAACAATATGATGAGAAAAATATTGATAAGTAATAAAATCATTGAAGTAGGGTTATATTAGTCTCAAAGATTCAAAATGATTTCAGTGATTTGATATAATTACTATACATACCTTTACGTTTGAATTGATACAATTATATTTTACCTTTAAAATCCATAGTTCCGAAAACTTATACTACAACGAATCTATTTGTAGGTTTCTTCCAGAGAGAAGAACCACTTATCCATCTATTGTATTCTGAGCTCGAACGGTTAGTACGTACCATCGCCAGCAGAACCTGTAAGTCAGATGTATGGCCTGCCAATACATCACTTCCAGCGGATATTTTTGATAATATTGAGAACCCGCTGCCTTTCGAAAATGTTGTTGTTGGAGATGATGCAATGACCGAGCTGAAAACAATGAAGGATATTGACAAACTCAGCTTCTTGAACAAGGTCAGAAAACATTATGTTGCTGCTGGTAAGCACGTTATCAAAAAGTCTGGTTTACAGAATATGTTCATCAAATACTGCCAATGCCTCAATCCATCAGCACCCGACGTCAACCGAAGTTCGAAATATATCTTGCAAGTGGCCAAGTCCTTGCCGGTAGAAATTAACTACGATTTACTCGTCGACGAATGGAACCTTCTGAAGCTCGAGGTGGTAAGGGGAGAAAGCGATATCGGCAGAATTGATGACTACTGGAACACATTTTTTGTTTTAAAAACAGCCGGTGGTGTACAGAAATATCCATTGGTCTCCAAGGTAGTCAAAGCGGCTTTGGCAGCTTCCCACGGCAACGCCGATGTTGAGCGAGGTTTCTCGGCATCCGGCAGGATCCTTACGGAAAATCGGGCTTCAATGTCTGAAAGGACATTGAATGCGTTCATGACGGTCAAATCCGCAATGCGAACGTTTGGAAAACAACCACATCTGGTTCCAATTTCAAAAGAACTGCTCATGATGGCGCATAAAGCTTACGCAAACTATAAGCAGTATTTGGAGGATGAGAGGCGGAAGAAAGCAGCTGAAGCGGATGAAAAAATTGAAGGAGCAAGAGCGGAAGGACGCAGAGAAACAAACATTAAAGCAGATGAATAACCTGAAAGTATCTATTGAGAAAAAGAGGAGGAACTGAAGGAACTACGGAAAGAAGAGGAAAAGAAAAAGCAAACTGCTGATAGGTATGCTTACAACAACCAAGAGTAAACTTAAAATTGTGAATCTAAATAAAAAATATTTTTACAGATTGTTTGCAGAAGCCAACTGCCGCCTCAAAAAAGCGATTGAGAAACGTGACATGCAGGAGGTCGTGTTAGCTCAGGCAATGCTGGAGGGCGTTTCTACAGTGCGCAAGCAACAGGCCACACAGAAAAGGGCCGCGGATCATGCAGAAGATATTGTAGCGAAAAAGAAGGGTCGCCTAATTACCAGCTTTTTCAGCAAGAAAGCTGACAAATAGCAGAACAACATACTGATGGTCCCCATTCAGTATGTGGTCGAACTGGACGGCCAAAGGGGACCACAGCCTATGTCTGTCGACCAAATAAAGTTCATTTTAGTTGTCCATTTTAATATTCGGAAGTCTTTTTTATGGTCACTATTTAGTCACTATTGGGTCACTATTTGGTCACTATTTCTAAGATTTTAGTCACTAAAGTCACTATTATTTCCCTATAAGTCCGCTACGAGCCCTGATTCATCGCTACCATGTATGCTGGATGTTGTTGTTCAGTGATGCAATTAGTAGCGCAAATCCCCTGAGAAGTTATCTTTCACCGTCCTACTTATATTCTTAGGCATTCTTCTCTTTTCAGAGAAAAGAATGCCTAAGAATATAATTAGGACGATTTTCCTCTGATATTTAATGAAGGCTACGTGGGTTCCTCGTGTCTTCTTAAGGTGGATATCAAATTTTCCCAATCTACAACGGTTTCATGGACGTGGCCAGGTGAGCGATCGAGGAGTCTTTTCGTGGAGATTATTGCCCGAAGAAGCGTATCAGTAACTGGATACGTTTTATGGTGACATGCAATGTCTCCAACGAATTATTCCTCATCCTAGCTCCATCCACGATGTGTGCAAACTTCAAAGCTAATGCTAATGCTAATGCTAATTTAAAATGATTGCGATTCCTCTATAATTTTTAATGTCTGATCGTTTGCCAGATTTGAATATTAATTAAAAATGATTTTTTCCAGAAAAGTGGAAAGTCTCCTTATTTAAGTCATAGATCAAAGAGCCAAAACAGGGGTTTGCTAGCTTTTTCAAAAGATGGAAATATTCCATCAGGATCAGTTCTTGTTCCAGCATCAAGACCATTTAGCACCATTGAAATTTCTTGAATTGTAATATTTTCAACTGATACGTCATTTTCTTGCTCAGGTAGAAAAATAGGAAAAAATGGTTAAGCTCAAGAATAGCGTTGAATTTCTTGTAGGTATTTGGGAAAAAGCGTTCAAACTGATTTCAAATATTTCCGCTATCAGAATCATAAAACTATTTAAGCTGCATGCGCGATGGTAAGTTACACCTTTTTATTGTTTCCTTCGTGAAGTTAAAGAACTCCTTTTGATTGGATTTTATATTATTTTCTACTCACGTATTTCACAACCGTCTATAGAGTGGGCCTTTTTTTTGCACAAATTTCGGCTTTAAAGATGCATAGAGGAGGTGTTGATGGACAACACAGTTTTGAATGCAATTTTATCACAAAGCCGGCTGAAAAAAAAACTAAAATTGTTACTTGGGATATAAATATATACTTCAAAGCACAACGCTAGAAATGTTGAGTTACGTGGTAAGAACTGTTTAAAGGGTGGCTTTGACAGCGAGGTTCAATAGTCACCAAATGGTTTCCCCTGTAAAACCAACTAGCTCATCGCGACTAAATTAAAACATGAATCGTGTATTTTCACATATTGCCAAAATGATCTATTCGTCACTGTAGCGAAAAATTACCAATCAATTCCCATCACATCACATGATCGTGCAAATTTTGCATCGCAAAATCAAATACGTCCAACCCAAGCCGCAAACTGCAGCGTGAAACTCAGCGGAACCGATTGAAGTCTTTCGATTGAATCCAAGCGATGAACCTCTTTTCCGATCAATGCTGCTGCTGAGCGGTTCGGCGATGGTCTTTGGAAGTCATTTTATGCGGTTTTACAACTGAATCAAAACGATGACAATTATAGAAAATGGCAAACACTAGACGATCGTAAATCTTTGCATTCGTCAATCTTTTTTCAGTGGCATAAGACATCAAACAGCTGTCGAATCTGTCAGGAGCAATGCAATGTACGGAGTACAATGTTGTATGGAGGTATAACAAGCCACTGCCAAATGGAGGCGGGGTTGCAATTGTCACAGTCAATGGTCCATATTATTCACGACACTTGTTCTCACCTCAGACAGATTTGCGTGAAAGTCTCGGAGTCTTAATGCTAGGCAGTAAAACGTACATTACGGCTTTAGTACTTTCGATCTTATGTAGTCAGTGATTTCCTGGGATTACCAAATGAATCAAAACTTTGGAAAACTCTCCCCAGGGCGGGACGATTTTCATCTCAAGCGCCGCCATGAGTCAGACCAGTCCTCTCTACAAGCGACGGATTAAGTTGTTTCCAAACTGGTTTCTGTTTCCAAGCGGGTTCTGAACTTTTACTTTCGATGGAATATGCGCAATCGAAGGCGGATCGCGGTCAGTGTGGAGCCCTCTTGGTGATCTGGTTGGAGCTTTTGCACAATTAAAATCCCACTTCCACTTGAACTTAATAACCGGTAGTTACATTGTTGCTGCAGATCTGGCCGAACGTGACCCCCAGCAGATCAATATTAGCTTTTTTCGTGAAAAACGCAATCAAGTGGTCGGATCTAAAGAGAACTAATGGACGCTACTAATCATTATTGTTCCGCACGAGCTCATTAATCTTTAGCCGGGCCGGAGTTATGTTGTACGCACACAAATTGGTTCATTACCGGCATGCACTAACGCGTTGAAAGGCAGCAATCGCATCGACTGACTGACTGACCTAGTCGAGCACACGAGCTGGCCCAATTCTTCTAAAATAGAAAAAAAAAACAACAACAACAAGGTCCGAAAGTTAATTGATTCATCAACGAGGAAGAACACTATCGAGAATGGTTATGCAAGATCGGAAGCGATATCGGGGGCAATAATATGAGCAAAAACTTATTAATCACTCAATCTGCTTGCGCGGTTAGCCGTTATCTCGTCGGATCGATAGAGTGGATTCTGCGATGGGGAGCCGAGTTCGATTATCATAATTTATGGACGGTTTTTATTGTTTTGGTATTTAATGGATTTCATTGGAACTTTGCCTGAATAAGAAATTCAAATCGTAACTAAAGGTGCCGCCACTCGGAGCTTGAAATTTATATTATAGTTCACTATAACATAGCCGTGATAGATATCTATGTCATAGTTCTGTGAGATACGAGAAACAGTTTTGCAAAAATATGAGCTATGAAGTTATAGTAACTATTTTAACTTTGGGGGACTTTCTCAAACTAAAATAAATAATGACTACACTTGTGTTCGTCTATCAACAAAAACTCTCAGCTGTTTATTTCAGATACCTTTTATAGGGATACATTCGAGCAGTTGGTTTTTCAATAACAATAACACTATTCATCAGAGTTCATTCTTTACACACATATGCGTTCACTCACTTCAGTGGTGGGTTCGGACCATTTGGTCGATTACGATAATAATCCAACAACTATGTAATAGAAATCTTTGACATAGCGCTTTAAAGTTTTTTTTTCGCTGTACACACGGTTGATTTTTTTTGTCGTCACATTTATTCAGTTGTAAGCTTCTAAAAAATAAGATCCGGATATAATCATGGGCACATTCGGTAGCTATGAGCAAAGAAAGAAAAAATATTGCTGCAGTTGCTTCGTATATCATACTGAAAAGGCGGATTAAACGAAAAACTCGCAAAGTCTGGACAAAATCGTGAATCGCTCGTCACGAAGGCTTGGGAATTGAGGCGAATCTGCTGAAAGAACTAGGTGATCAAGATCCGGATTACTATCGTAATTTCGCCAGAATGACAAAGACAAACTTTCAGTATTTGCTGGAGAAAGTTTCGCCACTAATTTTTAAGCAGGATACCAATATGCGTTAACGCTAAAACTCAGAAAACGAGATTGGCAATGACTATGAGATATTTGGCTACAGGTAAAATGTTTTTGTTATAAAGCAACTTTAATTTATTTTATTTGAAAATGCAGCTAATCGAGACATTGGATGCTATTTACGTAACGTTGAAGGACGAATTTCTGAAGGTAATTTTGTATTCGTTTTTATAAGTTATACCACCAGTCAATGTTTAGAAGTCTAGCAAGACTTATTTGATTAAGGTACTCCTCCTTAAGGTACTGAAGTTCTTCAAATGTTTTGCAAGGAAGTTCTTCAGAGGAACTTCAGAGAAGTTCTTCAGAGGAATTTCAGGGAAGTTTTTCAGAGGAACTTCAAGAAAGTGTGTGTCCTTCATATTTTTTTGCTTTCACGAGAGAGTTGTGAATTGTACGCTCCTCCAGGAACTTTTGACTTGCAGACTGATGGAAGCTGGCGAAAAGAAGCCGTGTGCCCAATTCAACCGATTGCGCGAAGATGCACCGGCCAAGCAAGCGCCATTCGAAAGGAATTCACTAAATATTTTTGTAATGAATGGCAAAAGAGTTGCATTGATTGAATCATTTTTTCACAATGATCACTGTTATCATTCTTAAATATACTCAAGAAGCTATTTAAATACAATAGAATTAAAATTAATAAAAAAATTAAAATATTGTGTTGATAGATCTAAAGAAGAAAACGAGTTTCAAGTCATTTTGTGTGTTTACGACGAAGTATGACAGAGGCTTTCAGGGGAGACTCCAGTCAGGTACCCATCGTTTCGGGTTCGTTCTTTTCGGTCTCTTTCAAAAGATTTCGTTCTTTTCGGCCTAACCGCGAAGAACGATATCCTCAGCTTATGAGATTTTCACAAATTGGGGGAAATGAGGCCTGTTTCAGTTGTTTCAAGCCATGAACCTCGTCAATCTATGGTAGAATTTTGTACGGTGTAAGACCAACAAATCTGTGTGATTGGATTCCGGTTTAGTTGATAATTTAACCACTAGAGGCGCTTCACTTTCGAGTTACTTTAAATGGGTGCTCTACACAGAAAAAAATAATTAATTTTAACAAGCGTGTAAAATTTACCCTCGTGTAATTCCAAGCCAAAGGAGCGTAAACAACGATATTGTTTGCAATCTTTCATACAACAGGCTAGATTTAGGCGTTATCTGGCTTAAATTTACATTAAATATCCCATTATTTTCTGCCAAATCTAGCATTCCCTTTATGTGCATTAGATAACGCATAAAATTTAGTGTTTCTTTTTATCTGTGTAGGATAAGGGGTAATTAGTTCTATCCTAGTATATCTCGAGAGTCTCACCAGTTAGGACATATAAGTTTTCTGTAAACTTGTCCTAGTGGTAAAGACTTTGTAAAGTAGATCTCATAAGTTCTGAATTCACTCCCTCCACTGCGAAAATGTGTATATGACCTTCCAATTTGTTATTACTTCTAGTTAGGACGGAGTTCACTCTCTACGCGGCGCTGATATGCATATGAGCTCCAGCTGTATCTTGAGAGCCTAATCAGTTAGGATATTGCTTCCTTAAGCAAATTTGTTCAAATGACCTACACAGAAAAAAATTATTAATTTTAACAAGCGCGGAAAATTTCCCCTAGTGTAATTCTAAGCCAAAGGAGCGTAAACAACGATATTGTTTGCAATCTTTCATACAACAGGCTTGATTCAGGCGTTATCTGGCTTAAATTTACATGAAATATCCCATTATTTTCTGCCAAATCTAGCGTTTCCATTATGTGCATTAGATAACGCAGAAAATTCAGTGTTTCTTTTTATCTGTGTAGTCCATCTGGATAGTGACCGTATACGTTCGGACATCAAGAGAAAAACCCTAAAATATCATAGTTTTAAACCTAAAAATTAAATTTATATTATCGTCAAACGAATCTTATCGTCTCAGAAGAGGAAACATTTGTTAAGATATGAATTAAATGATGTTGAAATTCCAAGTCAGGCTAGTCTCTACAAAATCATGCAGGTTCAATAATAATATTATTTATTGAGCTTAACTAATGGGGACCGTCCATAAAACACGTTGTTTTTTTTATGGAAGGTGCAGAAAGGGAAAGAGTTGGCCAGAACACATGCTCTATATTATTTCAGATTAAATGTATGATAAAGAACCAAAAATTGATTCTTTTTCAATATGAGAACATGTGGCTTAAGGAATCCCTTAGCTCTAAAAAAACTGGAGGAACTTTGAAAAATCACTTTGATTGATTGGCAAGTTACTTCATACAATGTGTTAGTTGCCAGTAAAACTAACAAGAAAGAATATAAATACGAAGGGGCTCTTTGGTCCCGATAGCATGAAAACCAGGAAAAACAAATTAATCCATGTTCTCCTAATTATTGCAATTTAGGTGTAAATTGGTTTTTTTTTTCTTAACAGTATAGTTGAGTACTATTCATTCGCGTGTTTGATTGATAGACTCGGCCCAGTAGTTCAAAATTTATGAATATCTAAAAAAATGTTCTAGCGCAGAAATGATCACTATAATGCCGAAATAAATAATTACAATTATTATACTTATTATTTTTCAATCAAATATCTTTTATTTTTTATAAGAAACAAAACTAATTATATTATATAATTCAGAGAGATCGTATATTTTTAATAATGGTACTTCATTTATTATTTATGATTCATGTTTGTTTATTTTACTTTTTTTATTGACTAGCTGAACCCAATGCAAGCGATGCTACGTTTTCCACAAAATGAATTAAAATGTAATAGAATTGACGTGATTATGGTTGTTTTTTTTCGGATTGAGTTTTGTTTAAATGTTTATAGGGTTTTTATTTTTGTATTTTTGTTTTTATATTTATTATTGTTAATGTTGCTTTGCTGCATTTCCATTCTCAAATATATTGTCATGAAAAATAGGAAAAAAACCCTTTCTGTTTCTATATACATCAATTATTATCTGCAGAAAAACATAGGTGTGTGCTAGGATGTGTGTTTTAAATGAACCCTAGAATCGGTAGTTTCTACCATGGTTTCCCTTTCTGTATAGAAACATTTCATAGACAATTTTTTTATCGTCCAACTACGCCTTATTTTGTCGGTTTGAACGTTATTTTCTCTTGCATAACCTTAGATTAACTTCTTGTTCTTAATGTAGCACTCAGAGTAGCTCAAGCAACTCTTGACTAAAATTGGAATTTGTGTTTCATTAGAATGAAACTCCCTTTTCTAGATGGGGAAGGGGTATCGAACCACCATAGCAATCACAGAAAAAATAATTAATTTTAACAGGCGCACGAAATTTCCTCTCGTTGAATTCTAAACCAAAGCAAGCGTAAACAACGATATTGTTTGCAATTGATGGAAATCTTTCATACAATAGACGCAATGTAGGCGATATCCAGCGTTTATTTACACGAATTATCCCAGTAATTTCTGTTATATCTAAGGCTTGCTTCATTTAGAATTGGAACAAACTTTTGCTCATATTGTGGCGCTCCTGGTGGACGGATTTGGAAGTTCTTGGCACCCACGTGTCGGGAATTTTATCAGCTTCACGAATGTATTTTTGACATTCCGCAAATCGACTGTACTTTGTAAACAATCAACACAGAAGCCGAAAGAAGGGAAAAAATTGTGCGCAGTTATTTGGAAAATCCATTGTGGTCTGCATCCAGACTAGCTAAACAGCTGAAATTGCCCAGAAATACAGTATGGCGCGTTATCAAACGGTATAAGGAAACATTGACGACGATTCGGAAGCCTCAAGCCAATCTTCGGAGTGGAACTGTCGACCGGAAACTGCGTGGTAAGATTTTGAAGACGATTAAGAGGAATCCCAATCTGTCGGACCGTGATTTGGCCAGAAAATTCGGTGCTGCCCATAGTACCGTGAGGAGAACTCGACTCCGGGAAGGAATCAAGTCGTATCGAGCTAGCAAACAGCCAAATCGGACCATAAAACAGAATAGTGTGGCCAAAATCCGTGCTCGGAAGCTATACGACCAGGTGCTGACCAAGCTTGACGGGTGTCTTCTGATGGACGATGAAACCTATGTCAAGGCTGACTTCGGGCAAATCCCAGGTCAAAAATTTTACTTGGCAACGGCTCGGGGGGATGTTACAGCCAAATTTAAATTAGTTTTTGCTGACAAAAAACGAAAGTATTCGTTACAAATAAGACAATGACGTCGGAACTATACCAAAAAGAGTGTCTCCAAAAACGAATTTTGCCGTTCATTCGATCCCACGACCATCCCGTAATGTTTGGCAAGATTTGGCAAGCTGTCATTACAGCAAAGTCGTTCAAGAATGGTATGCAGAGAATGGGGTCCAGGTTGTTCCGAAAAACCTTAATCCACCCAACTGCCCCCAGTTCCGCCCTATTGAGAAATACTGGGCAATCATTAAGAGGAGACTCAAGGCAAAGAGAAAGGTTGTCAAAGACATCAATCAGATGAAGACCTGGTGGAATAAGATAGCTAAAACGATGGACGAAGAAGGTGTGCGCCGCCTAATGAGCCGTGTTACAGGAAAAATTCGAGAATTCCTTCGAAACCGTGAGGAATAATTTTATCCGTATTTTTTTTTTTAAATATGAAGAAAACGCTACGTTTGTATAAAAAGATCTTGAATTAAATAATAAATAACTGAAATACAGGCAATTGTTTTTGTTCCAATTCTATCTGAAGCAAGCTTTAGCATTCCCTTTATGTGCATTAGATAAAGGGCGATACGGTCAAAATTGGGTCAATATCAACTTGACGTATTTCTTTCAATTTTGCATTTAAAAAACCTGAACACCCCTCATTTTGAAGGGTGTGTGTGTAGAATGTTGCTCCTATTTTGATTTTGGAATTCACTCTTCAGTTGTCAAAATGCCGTCCAAGCAAGAAGAGCAGCGTATCAAAATTTTGCTCGCGCATCGCGAAAATCCGAGCTACTCGCACGCAAAGTTGGCAAAATCGCTAAAAGTTGCCAAATCAACCGTTACAAATGTAATTAAAGTGTTTGGGGAACGTTTGTCGACAGCCAGGAAGTCTGGATCGGGGGGAAATCGAAAACCGGAAGCCGCTGAGACGACAAAGAGAGTTGCCGGTAGTTTCAAGCGAAACCCTAACCTATCTCTCCGAGATGCCGCAAATAAGCTGGGTGTATCGTCTACAACCGTGCATCGAGCCAAAAAACGAGCCGGACTATCGACTTACAAGAAGGTAGTGACTCCAAATCGCGATGATAAACAAAATACGACGGCCAAAGCGCGATCCCGGAGGCTGTACACGACGATGCTGACGAAGTTTGACTGCGTGGTAATGGACGACGAAACCTACGTCAAAGCAGACTACAAGCAGCTTCCGGGACAGGAGTTTTATACGGCAAAAGGAAGGGGAAAGGTAGCAGATATTTTCAAGCACACGAAACTGTCAAAGTTCGCAAAGAAATATCTGGTTTGGCAAGCCATCTGTACCTGTGGCTTGAAAAGCAGCATTTTCATAGCTTCCGGGACTGTCAACCAAGAAATTTACGTGAAAGAGTGTTTGAATAAACGTCTGCTGCCTTTCCTGAAGAAACACGGTTGTTCCGTACTGTTTTGGCCGGATTTGGCATCTTGCCATTACGGTAAAAAGGCCATGGAGTGGTACGCCGCCAACAACGTGCAGGTGGTTCCCAAGGACAAGAACCCTCCCAACACGCCAGAGCTCCGCCCAATTGAGAAATACTGGGCTATTGTCAAGCGGAATCTAAAGAAGACCAAAAAAACTGCTAAGGACGAGCAGCAGTTCAAGGCAAACTGGCTTTCTGCGGCGAAGAAGGTGGACAAGGTGGCTGTACAAAATCTGATGGCAGGAATCAAGCGTAAGGCCCGGCAATTCGGATTTGGAAGAGCGGAAGCCTAACTGAATATATTTCCTGAATTTTATGCTAATTGAACTTGAAAAAGAAATTTAATTTGATTTTTTAAATAAACGATTTCACCGATTCACACGCGTTTTCCCTTGACCAAATTTTGACCGTATCACCCTTTAACAAATAAAATTCCATGTTTCTTTTTATCTGTCAATATTTCTTGCCTTCAAAAACCACAACTTGTCAAATTTGGCTCCATATGTATGGGCTCCAGAGCCGGGAGATTTCTCAAACCACAATAGAAACATATCTTGAATGAGGGCTCTGTTTTACGGAACTATGCAAATCGTATCCACATGCTATCAAGCTACAAAGTATAGAACAAATCGACAAATCACATTAATTGATCAATAAATACCCATAATCGCCGGATTTATTCACACGACATTCCCCTCGACCGTTTACAATGGCTCTGTCAACTTCATTCTAAAGCTTCAGCTACCGAGCACAATCCCAAGCAATATTATGATAAATGAGCCTCTGAAGATACCAGTCATCCACACCGCCCCGACGCCGAGCCCAGCCATAGTTCACCTCTCATATCCAACTAGAGCCGTACTCGAAGGCTAATTTAAATCTCCATCTGTGAATGTACACGCAAGCCTAGCTCCTAACCGGCGCCGATGGCGGCAATAAATCCACCTCAATTAACCTCGTTTCGTGATATGTGACGGCGAAGAAGGCATCTTGCCAACCTAGCCGAGGCTGACCTTTCTCTTGATCTCCCTCTCGGTTTTGCTTGCTCATCCCAGTATCCACGATTCAAGTGAGTTTTCTCGCGATAATCACTGGATAGGACTTGCATAATTTCACTCCCCTCGTCAGCTTGGCAGATGCGTTCTCGAGGTGTGACTAAAGCTCGACTCGTGTTATGCAAGAGCGAGAGATCGAAACATTGTGATCACAAAAATACAGGCAAAAAAGCACGTGCTAGTTGATGCGGTTCAGATTTGCTTCCAATCCAATGTTTTAATGATTGGCTTCCGGCATATTAAGAGCATCGGGCACTTCAACAGGTGTTAACGAGGGGTGCTCATCCAGCACTTCTCAGGAGGTTGTTTGCCCCATTTTCAACATAAGAAGTTTCACGATGCTACGTAGATGTAACTGGTGATGTTCGACTCGCAGCAATGACCGAAGCCACGTTGTATAAGGTAAGTACCGACCTTGGGCTTTTAGTTTTAGACCAAAAGCAAAAAAAAGCGAAAATGTGCTGATACACCGTCAGACCGTATTAGATTACAACATCTTTTTTAAGAGGATGATCTTCTCCGGTGCAAATCGTCCGCATTCACGTTAAGACAGCAACACATCATCGTCTGTCAACGAGGAGCAATTAAATCCTGCAATTACTTCAGGCCCGTAAAACGCGTTGTCATAAAGTGCCTGGGTAGAGCACTTGGTAGATAATTGTAATATTTTTGTGTTTTATATCAGAAAAATATCATTTGAAGTTGTTTTTGTTTTCGTTTACCTCTTGGGCAAATGGGCGTGCGGGTCACATTCGGTTGCCTTTGATTGAGGTCAAAAAACGATGCACACCACTGCTGGGTCGGTGCCAAATGTCAACGGTTGGATGGAGGAAGGTGCCCTGGGCAGTTTACGTAGCGGCCACGGACGGGTTTTTATCTGTTAGGTAGGACGATTGCAGTTGGAATGCCGATGACGGCCTTGACGCTCGATCGACCGGTTTGTAATTAGCATATGATAATTATGGATCACGAGTTGTAACGATTGAAATGAGCTGCAGTGCACGATGCAGGAAATCAAAGACATGCCAAAGATGTTTAAACTATTCGCTCGGAAGAAGGTGCTGAACTTGGAGATGCTGAATACCGATTACAGAACTGGAAAAAATTATTCAAGATGTGGCAGTACTTTTGGATTTTTAATTTAGGATGAAACATAATTTTCTGGCTCTTAAATTATTTTCTTAAATGGGTTACTTATGTTTCATATGTATTATCTACAAAAATATCATTACTCGAAAACCGTTGATTAACCGTTGATTAACGAAAGAAATTGTAGATTATCAATGGAGCTTCGTAAGAAAAACTAAATAAATTTAAAATGGCGAATGCCAACTTTCGCAATATGCAATGAAATTTATTTCTCTCTGGAAACTTCTTCAGGCAAAAGAAATATAATAGAACTTGTTCTAAGATGGCGCAACTTAAAACAAAAAACATTCCAAAGCATAAAAAAATATGATTTTTACCTAGAGGGTTTGAGCTGTTTAGTGGAATACTTGTAACTATAAATTAGAAGAAAAATTAGTAATCTCCATTTAATTCCAACTACCTTTGCATATCTTCGACAGATACGCGTATTTCGTCTACAATGTGCAGACTTCTTCAGTGTCTCGTATTAGTACGACTCGTGAACAAGTCGAAGAACAAGTCGAGTTATTAGTACGAGACACTGAAGAAGTCTGCACATTGTAGACGAAATACGCGTATCTGTCGAAGATAAGCAAAGGTAGTTGGAATTAAATGGAGATTACTAATTTTTCTTCTAATTTATAGTTATGATTTTTACATTTTGAGATACTAGGTGGAGTAGAGTTTTTTTTCCCAAATGTCCTTGAGTTTTATTCAATGTAGTCCAATGTAGTTTTAGCTTGATACACTTATTCCAGCGATTTTCCAACTTCTTGATTCCGTCCGAAAAAGTAATTTTTCGGAAGTTCTGCAAATTACACCTACCCAGCGTCGACGGTTCCCTCGCTTGAGCTGCATTTTTCATTGATGAGCCATATTTTGAGGGAACAGATAATAAAGACTGGACTCGAAAAAAATGAGACACACAAAAATGGTCACCAAAAATTCATTTCAAATCGGATACTTATAAAATTTTCAGGGATTAAATAACTATATATTAGCTATGTTTTGGCATAATTCAATTATTGAATTTCTTTCCCCAAGTTGAATGCTCGTACATTTCTCTTAGCACTGCTCATGAGATCTTGGGCGAGGCTTTGTCCATCTTCCTTACACAATTTCTCCCAGTTTTTCTTCAAAGCTTCATCGGTTTTGAATGTTCTTCCGCTTTTTTTCAACTTCTTCTTCATTATCGCCCAATCGATCGGACGAAGTTCTGGTGTATTTGGCGGGTTCGCCTCCTTCGGGACCACATTAACGCCCTTCGCTTCGTACCAATCCATTACAGGCTTGGCGTAATGGTACGAAGCGAGATCCGGCCAGAACAGCGTGGGACCACGGTGAGAGCGGAGACAGGGCAGCAAGCGCTTCTGCAAGCATTCCTCTCGATAAATCTGCTTGTTTATTGTGCCGGTTGTAACGAACGGCTTGCTGTACCGTCCGCACTCGCAGATCGCCTGCCACAACAGGTACTTCTTCGCGAAGTTGTTCATGTTTCTCTTCCGGAACTTTTCCAGAACCTCCATGCGGGACGTACCGACAAAAAACTTGAGGCCGGGGATTTGTTTGGTGCCCGCCTTGATATATGTCTCGTCGTCCATAACGAGACAGCCTGGCTTGACCAGCCACTCACGGTACAGCTTCCGCGCACGTAATTTGGCCACCGTGTTTTGCTTGGCAGTCCGGTTTAGCGCCTTCCTGACCTTAAGAACACGTAGCCCAGCCCGATTTATGGTCTGCTGGACGAAACACTTTGACGAATTGACCTTTTTGGCCACGTCTCGGGTAGAAAGGTTCGGGTTATTCTTAAAGAACTGCCTTATCTTCCGCGCCTTCTCTGGGTATTCCGTTTTCGGTTTTCAGCCGCTTCCAGCGCGCTGCTCGATGGGTCTTCGTCTCCTGGAACGCGGGACAAGGTGGAATGGTGGATTCCAAGTCTTTTTCCGATCCATCTATGCGACTGACCAGGGTTATCGATCACCGCGCTCAAGATTTGCTGGGGTAGCTCTTCTTGTTTCGAATGCATCTTGAAAACTACTTGACAGATCGCGATAAAATTTTGCGCACATAAAGATTACTCTTAACTAGTATTATCCAAAATTTCATTAATTTTTATCCACGCGATAAAAAGTTACACCCAAAACCAAGTGTCGTATTTTTTTCGAGTCCAATCTTTAGTCCGAGGGAGCCAAATCGGCTGGATGCGGAAGCAATTGGAGCCGTAAGTCCTTTACTTTAGCCGTAGTTGTGATGCTCTTGAGCGCCTGTGCATTGTCTTGCAAAAACAAAGTGGTTTTTCTCTTCATGTGAGGCCGCTTTGAAGCAATTTCGACCTTCAACCACTCCAATAATGCATTGTAATACTCGCTGTTGATGGTTTTACTTACAATCCCAGAAGACCGTCCATTTCAGAATGCCTAGTTGCTCACGTCCCTTCAGAGGTCACTTTCACTTACAACAAGCCCCGCATAAACACAGTGCTAACATCAAATGGATATTAGTATCGTGCATCCACTTCCATCATCAAATTATATTGTTTTGAAGATGGCACGTATTTAGCAGTCTCGTGCAAATTTAGTTATAATCAGATAGATCTCACCGGTAATTGTTGCTGATGTTTAGTCTTCATTTGGGCGGTTTCCCTGTGATGTTGAAGGATGCATTTATGTCTCAGCAGATATCGCACTGAAATCTGGCGTGTACGCCGGAGTACGAACGGACTACAAGGCACTATAACCTTTTTTTGCAGTAGCATCACATTTTGGTGGTCTAGGCGGTTATTTTTCACCCTATCTAGTACTCGTAGAAAATAACAATATCATGAGGATGACAACATTCCGTTTCACATCATTCGGTAAAAACCTATCAATCGCTATCAGAACTGGTACCATCACGAATAGTTTTTCTCGTCATCTCTAACGTAGAGACCTCGGAAAGAAACACCGTGAAGCGTTGCGATACTGATCTCCACCAGTGTGATTAATGGTTACCACCATTTATGGTTTTTACATACTTTTTAATTGTTATGTTTTGTATTCTCCGTGCGTGGTGTAACGATTATGATGTAGAAGGAAATGTTCGCTCATCACCATGAGGCACCAGTGAACTTGAGTGATCTCAGACGTTGCGAATCAAAACAAACCCATGAAATGGAGAGAGTTCCTCTCCCATGTGCGCATCAAAACAGAGTGCACACTATATATCGCTAGAATAACTATCACAAAGCCATCAGTGGTACATGAGCGCTTTCCATACGTCATCTTTTGCCTGTTGAGGTGGCGGACTTGTCCCTGCCTCGACCTACCCCGCAGTGGGATGTTAGGCAAAAGATGACGTCCATGGTTCGAATACCACTGAACCCATGCGCTTTCGCTCTATTTTTCAAACATCTGTTCGACACTGCCGTACACTGACGGAACTTTCAACACTTTCTCTTCATATCTTTCGTTCTAGCAAAAACATTAATGTGCACATACAAAACATAACAATTAAAAAGTACAAAATAATATATATTTTCACGATAACGGTGGACGGATTTGGAAATCGACTGTACTTTGCAAACAATCAACATGGAAGCCGAAAGAAGGGAAACAATTGTGCACAGTTATTTGGAAAATCCATTGTGGTCTGCATCTAGGCTAGCTAAACAGCTGAAATTGCCCAGAAACATTGTATGGCGCGTTATCAAACGGTATAAGGAAACATTGACGACGATTCGGAAGCCTCAAGCCAATCGTCGGAGTGGAACTGTCGACCGGAAACTGCGTGGTAAGATTTTGAAAACGATTAAGAGGAATCCCAATCTGTCGGACCAGTAAATTCGGTGCTGCCCATAGTACCGCGAGGAGAACTCGACTCCGGGAAGGAATCAAGTCGTATCGAGCTAGCAAACAGCCAAATCGGACCATAAAACAGAATAGTGTGGCCAAAATCCGTGCTCGGAAGCTATACGACCAGGTGCTGACCAAGTTCGACGGGTGTCTTCTGATGGACGATGAAACCTATGTCAAGGCTGACTTCGGGCAAATCCAGGTCAAAAATTTTACTTGGCAACGGCTCAGGGGATGTTCAGCCAAATTTAAATTTGTTTTTGCCGACAAATTTGCACGAAAATTCATGATTTGGCAGGGCATTTGCAGCTGTGGCAAAGAAACAAAGTTTTCGTTACAAATAAGACAATGACGTCGGAACTATACCAAAAAGAGTGTCTCCAAAAACGAATTTTGCCGTTCATTCGATCTCACGACCATCCCGTAAAGTTTTGGCCAGATTTTGCAAGCTGTCATTTCAGCAAAGTCGTTCAAGAATGGTATGCAGAGAAAGGGGTCCAGGTTGTTCCGAAAAACTTTAACCCACCCAACTGCCCCCAGTTCCGCCCTATTGAGAAATACTGGGCAATCATGAAGAGGAGACTCAAGGCAAAGGGAAAGGTTGTCAAAGACATCAATCAGATGAAGACCTGGTGGAATAAGATAGCTAAAACGATGGACGAAGAAGATGTGCGCCGCCTAATGAGCCGTGTTACAGGAAAAATTCGAGAATTCCTTCGAAACCGTGATGAATAATTTTATCCGTATTTATTCTTAAAAGTATGAAAAAAACGCTACATTTGTATAAAAAGATCTTGAATTTAATAATAAATAACTGAAATACAGGCAATTGTTTTTGCTCCAATTCTAGCTGAGGCAAGCTTTAAAATCAGGAGATTTTTCATACTTCTCATGTATATGGCCAAATGGCGGGATACCAATTTTTACCTCTTTCGAAACAAAAATTCCGGTTTTTAGTGAATCGATATAGTTAAAACATAATAATACACTGAAGTTTTTTTTCACGATGGCAATGGTATCACGTAAAAAAACCGCGTAAAAAAACCGCGTTATTTCAAAAAACGATGAAAAAAAGTCAAAGAAATAAAATTTATATTTCATATTCATATTGAAAGGATATTGTCATAAAAATGTATTGGTGGTGGAAAAACATGGTTCCAGTAACATTGGCCACCGGGAATCTGCTAAAAATGGATAGAAGTTGTTAATTCAATGTGTGAGCAAAGCAGTCCAGAGTAGTTATAGAGAGTTTTTGTCTTCGGCATAATTTCTCAGTGCGTCATTGGTCGTCTTTTGACATTATCATATTAGTTCGACATCATACCGCAGAGATGGCGCTGCAGTCTATCTTTTCTAAATCAAGTGCTAGAGATTTGCCGTCTTCGGCAAAATTTCTCAGTATGTATGTTGTTTGTCGTCGTTGGACTTTGTTATATTAGTTCCACATTATGTATACTGTAGAGATGGCGATGCAGATTATCTTTTCCAAATGAAGTGCTAGAGAGTTACCGTCCGTGGCAAAATTGCTCAGTATGTCATTCGTCGTCTTTTGACACTGTTATATTAGTTCTTATTTATGCCGCAAACATGGCAGCGCCATCTCTGAGGTACGATCTGGAGATTTATTATATACAATTAACATCTTTCCTAAAGACAGCACCTTCCTAGAGTTCGATTTGGCAATTTAGATGGCGGCGCCATTTGAAACTTATCTGATAATGTCAAGTGACTATATTTTACATTCTCAATCACTTTACTGAGAACGGCAATTCTCTAAAGCTTCATTTGGAAAGATATTTTACTACGCGGTCCTTTATTTCAAAAAACAACGTAAGAAAACCACGTTATTTAAAAAAAACAACATAAAAATAGTCAAGTCACAATAAAAACGTTGGCCGGTCCGAAGACAAATCATCAAATGCCCCCAAAGCGTTGAGAATTGTCTTACTGACGAAATTTCATGAACTTTGATACTCATACTGCTAGGGTTTCCTTCTAAATATGTTCATGGCCATTCGAGGCCCCACGAATACCTGTTCCGGAAAACTGGTTTGTGGACAAATATCCTACTGAGAACACGTCATCAGAAGGCCACAAAATGTTGACAGATGTCTTACTGAGGAAATTTCCTGAATGTTGATACTCATTTTGCTGAAGTTTCCTACTATATATGTTTGTCGCCACTCTAGGCCTTCTGGGAACCTGTTCCGGAATAACCGGTCCGGGGACAAGTTGGCATATTGAGGTATATGGAATAGAAATGTATTTTAAGGAATTATTCCATAGGTTTTGACAGTCTTTTCCAGAAATTCACTTGATATTCCCAAATAGTGTCTCCGTACCTAACCTCGGAAACCTGGATTTGCGGGAACCAGATGAATCCAAACGGACGTTGCTGCCAGTTTCCATAAGATAAGTTTCTCAATCTAACGGTGAAAACAAAACAAAAATCGGCCAATATTTGCCAGAGTGACAACCATTTGAATTGAGTGGGTACCCCGGTACCCTGTCGGCCTGATTTATGGGTGTTTTATTTTTGTTGGGCACACAACTGCTAGTTGGCGTTTAAATGGCTATACAATCCAAAGCTGGAGAGTAGGGTGGTATTTGAAATTTTGACAACAATTCAATTTAGTAAATTGTATTTTGTTTTCTTTTAAGACCGAAGACGGCAACTCTCTAGCGTTTAATTTAGAAACGCGCCAGCGCCATCTCTGCGGAATGAATTGGAACAGATATGATAATGTCAAAAGACGATGAATGACATACTGAGAAACTTTGCCGAAGATGGCAACTTTCTAGCGTTTAATTTAGAAAAGATAGACTGCAGCGCCATCTCTGTGGCATTATGTGGAACTAATATGATAATGTCAAAAGACGACGAATGACATACTGAGAAATTTTGCCGAAGACAAAAACTCTCTATAACTACTCTGGACTGCTTTGCTCACACATTGAATTAACAACCTCTTTTCAATTTTTGCAGATTCTCGGTGGCCAATGTTACTGGAACCATGTTTTTCCACCACCAATACATTTTTATGACCATATCCTTTCAATATGAATATGAAATATAAATTTTATTTCCTTGACTTTTTTTACGTTGTTTTTTGAAATAATGGTGGTTGGAATTCACTCCTGTTGTGGTTCATGTTCCAAGTCAGGCACCCGAAAAGACATTCGACTGCACCGAGGATCATACCCTTGATCTCCGGATTGGAAATATCAATAAACTAACAATTATACGAATCCCCGGATTTTGCTCAAAATAAAAGCCACGAGCTACAATCTCAAAAATTTGGTTTCAGTAAGTCATGACCAAATATATAAATACATCAAAATTGACTTTAATAAGCGAAGAACTGAAAATCTGCAAAAAAAAAGAAATATTGAAGGCGTGTTTTTAGGATAAATCTGATTCAAATGAAGATCTATTTCAATCTAAAAACAACCTTGAAACAGTGCACAGTGGGAAAAAAAGTGCCCGAAACGCGAAAGAATTCTATATCTCTGCTCGGAGTGAAACGATATCTGTAAATGATACCTCTACTTGAAGGAAAATTTCTAAGGAATCGAATGGACGTAGTCTCATTGGCCGCACGGAACTGCTTGGGGAGCAAATGAGCTCATTTTACCCTTTTTTCCCTATTATTTGCTTGTTGTTTAGACATTTATTTGCTCGGTGCGACTCAAGATCAACAAAATGCTGTTAGTCCTATGTGAAATTTCCAGAAAAATCGATTGAAGAAGGTTTCGTTTGACGCATGGCTCTGTGAATGAAGATATGGCTGGTTTTACACTGATTCCCCTAATATTTTCATGTTTTTCATAATTTTCTTTGCTCGGTGTGACTCAAGATCAACAAATTAAGGCTAGTCCTTTGTTTAGTTGCTAAGAAACCGATTATTATTGATTTCGTTTACCGCACAGCTCTGTGAACGAAGATATGGTTGATTTTACCCCGATTCCCCTAATATTGTTGAGTTTTTCAGAGATTGCATGGTTCGGTTTGTCCCAAGATCAACAAAATAATGCTAGTCCTATGCGAAATTGCCTGAAAATTCGATTGAAGTTTGTTTCATTAACCGCACGGCTCTGTTAATGAAGATATGGCTGATTTTACCCTAATTTCCCTAGTATTTTTATGTAATTCAGAAATTTATTTGTTCTGTGTGTTTCTACAGCAACAAAATAAGGCTAGTCCCATATAATTTTTTCTGGCCAATCGATTGGAGTTAGTTTCATTTACGGCACGGCTCTGCGAATGAAGATATGGCTGATTTTACCCAGATTCCACTAACATTTTCGTTTTTTTCAGAAATTTTTTGTTCGGTGTTTTTCTAAAGCAACACAATAAAGTTAGTCCAATGTAAATTTCCTGGAGACTTGAGTGGAGTTAGTTTCAACAGCCTGTGAATGAAGATATGGGTGATTTTACCCTGATTCCCCTAATATTTATTTGTAATTCAGAAATTTCTTTGGTCAGTGTAACTCAAGATCAAGAAAGTAAAGCTAGTCCTATGTTAAATTTTCTGGAAAACCGACTAGAGTTAGTTTTGTTCACCGCACAGCTCTGTGAACGAAGATATGGCTAATTTTACCCTGATTTCCCCTAATATTGTTATGTTATTCAGAAATTGCTTAGCTCTGTGTGACTCAAGATCAACAAAACTATGCTAGTTCTATGAAAAATTTTCTGGACAATCGGTTGGTGTTGGTTTCGTTTACCGCACGGCTCTTAGAACGAAGCTATGGCACATTTTACCCTGATTCCCCCAATATTTTTGAAATAAAGAAAAAATCATTATTAGTAAACATGGCACCGCTCAAACGTCATCTACATAATGAATTCGTGAAAATGCTGTCTACTGCCTACTTTATACTTTTAAGATGCTTACAGCTTACGGCAAGAATAAATGCAATGAACTTAGGGGAATATTAGGGGAATCGGGGTAAAATTGACCATATCTTCGTTCACAGAACTGTGCGGTGAACTAAATCGATTTCAATCGATTTTCTAGCAAATTTTACTAAGGACTAGCTTTAATTTTTTATTCTTGAGTAACTACGACCAAAAAAATTTATGATAAACACAAAACTATTAGGGGAACTAGAGTATAATCAGCCATATCTACGTTCAAAGAGTTGTGCGGTATATGAAACCAATTTCATTCGATTTCCCAAAAAAATTCACAAAGAACTAGCATTATATTGTTGATCTTGAATCACACCGAGCAGAGAAAATTGTGAAAAACATGAAAACATTAGGGGAATCAGGGTAAAATCAGCCATATCTTCATTCAAAGAGCCGTGCGGTGAACAAAACTAACTCTAGTCGATTCTCCAGGAAATTTCACATGGGACTAGCAATATTTTGTTGTTCTTTAATCACATCGAGTAAAGAATTTTCTGAAAAACACAACAATATTAGGGGAATAAGGGTACAATCAGCCATATCTTCATTCACAGAGCCGTGCAGTTAAAGAAACCAACTCCAATCGATTTTTCAGGCAATTTTGCACAGGACTAGCCTAATTTTGTTGTTCTTGAGTCACACGGACCAAAGCAATCTCTGAATAATACAACAATATTAGGGAAATCGGGGTAAAATCAACCATATCTTCGTTCGAAGAGCTATGCGGTGAACAAAAGTAATTCCAAGCGATTCCTCAGCAAATGTTTTAAAGGACTAGCCTTAATTTGTTGATCTTGAGTAACTCCGACCAAAGAAATTTATGATAAACACAAAACTATTTGGGGAATTAGGGTAAAATCAGCCATATTCACGTTCACAGACCTGTGCGGTGAATGAAACCAACTTCAATCGATTTCCCAAAAAACGTTTCAAAGAACTAGCTTTATTTTGTTGATCCTGAGTCACACCGAGCAAAGAAAGTTGTGAAAAGCATAAAAATATTAGGGGAATCAAGGTAAAATCAGCCATTTCTTCATACACAGAACCATGCGTTAAACGAAACCTTCTTCAATCGATTTTACTGGAAATTTTACATAGGACATCATTTTGTTGATCATGAGTCGCACCGAGCACAGAAATATCTCAACAACAAGGCAATAATAGGGGAACAAGGGTAAAATGAGCTCATTTGCTCCCCACGCAGTTCCGTGCGGCCAATGAGGCTACGTCCATTCGATTCCTTAGAAATTTTCCTTCAAGTAGAGGTATCATTTACAGAAATCGTTTCACTCCGAGCAGAGATATAGAATTCTTTCGCGTTTTGGGCACTTTTTTTCCCACTGTGCAGTGGTGTGTCAGTGAGTCAGTACTTTGACCAAAAAACTTTTCCTTTTTTTAACGCGTCATTGAGTGGTGTTCTAAAAGATCACGGCATACTACGAAATCTTGACACAACGCCAAATAAATCACATTAACTAGCGTTTAGGCCATCATTCTTGAGTGAATGAAGAAAAACGAATCAGTTCGTATCAACAATGATATATGACACAAAACCCATTTCTTGTCCGATTCTCAAAGCGGAATTTCCCAATGACCGACTGCACCCTTTTAAGAGGGTGCAATAAACTGTCCAGCGCCATAAATTACCAGAGCACGGTGGCCAGAGTTCAGCACCTCTCCGAACCGGAGTCCTCCAAATGTTCTCTCGAGTGAAACGACATTGCCACGCTACTCGGCTGTTAACAACACTTTACTATATGGGCAGTTTTTATGAATCGAAAACATTATTACCAATCCCGCGGCAAGATACCGATCACTCTTGCTGACGACTTGGACGGCTTTCACGCACCACCAGTCGCACTTGAAAAATTACGTTCATAACTATAACCCATACTAAATGCATCACCTATCGAGCTCTCGTTTGATGCCGGCTGGGGCTGCAGTTCAATTTGTTGCATTCGTGCATAAATAATGACCGTGCGGTTAGATCAGCGAAATCCAAACAACGCACGATCGTGTCAATCGTCAAGAACACCAATTCGCATAGCCCCAATCGGGTGTAATTGGGTGCGAAAACCGAAAGTGCTGCCGGTACCTTGTCTCTAATTGCATGACCATTTCACATCTGTCACCCACAATCCATCTGCTAATTGATCTCATGCATCTTTCCATTTAAGAACGAAGGGTGCTCATCAGCGGGTGTAGAAAGGTCTCACACACGTGAAAGCTGCGAAATTGAGGTCTTTGCCAAAGCGAGTTGCGTGACTTGGGCGAGAGCACCGGCCCTCTCACGTGGCCAAAAGTTGAGCTCGCAGCGTGGGAGATGGTGTCAAGTTAGTGATAATCAAAATCACCACACCCGAAGGGTTGATTCGCCCGCTCGGTTGAGCATGTGTAGCAAGTATGATGCAGTCTGGTGGGTACTCGAGGCTTGTAGCTACGGTCTTAGGTCACGGTTAGCGGGTCATGTGAATGACTTCGAGCGGGTAGTGGGCTTTCAAAATCAAGCGTTCTTTCTACAGAGCAATATTAGCTAAATAACAAGCCTTGCAATGGGCCGGCGCTGCGTTTGAACTGCGTTAGGAATCATGTGCATTGGGTTGTTGCAAGGGGCTTGAGAAGCGCCCAATTGTGTGAATGTTGCAAGTTGACAGACCGGTAAGGTCGGGGTCAATGCTAATGTTGCTGCTGTCGTCGGTTCGAACGGAAGTTTCGGTTAGAGTTGAGTGGAAGAGGAAATTGGACTAATTGATTGTGAGTTTGGGATTGATCGGAAATGTTTATGGATGGGATATCAACAAGATGAATGACTTCTTGGGGAGGTCGATTGATAAGTTATCCACATATTTTTCTTTCAAATCATATAAAAATGATGTTTTATTCAAACAAATGGATGATTCTTTATTGTACGGGATTGAACTTAAACATTGCGAAGACCGGATGAAATTTATATGATTCTTTAATGAATTTGCGATTTTTGATCGAACACTTTTCATCAAGTTCCGGACAAGTGTTTCATCACATTTTTTGAACGCCTTGGCCCAATTTTTTTTAACACCTGCATATTCTCAGCTCAATCATCCATTAGTGTTCGATGGACCGAAGCTGAGAGCAATTTGGCGGATTGATGTATTTTTCAACTAAATCCATACCCTTTTTCGTAAGCCGATTGACAGTTGTTTTGGCGTAATGTACTGCCCCTAAATCCGGCCAGAACAGTGAAGGGGTACTATACGTCAGAAATAAAGGCAGCAACCCCATCTACAGACACTCAGATCTGTATTTTTCCGCATTGAATGCTCCAATAGTGTAAGAAATGGTAGAAACTTCATACCGCAGGAGAATATTGTTTGCCATACCAGCACTTTAAGATCAAACTTCACCACTGGAATCGACCTGTCTGCATCGTCAACATCCTCCCCTACGACTGCAGTGTAATATTGTGGATCTGGAAGGGTTTTTGAGTCCTCTTTGATGTAAATCTCGTCAAACATCAAAATACATGCATCCTGACGCTGCAAAACACGCGAATAAAATTTCCGATTACAATTGGCGATTTTCTGCTTCTCGTAGGTTTTCTGTTTGTTCCGTTTCATGATACGTTGAATCATTCCAACGCTGTTTTCCGCTTTATTAGCCAAATCACGTATCGACATTGATTTCTTCTACCGAATTGGAGCTATCACTTTCTGATCCAGTTTAAGGTTGGAAGATCCGGGTTTTCTGTCTCTTCCTGGTAGTTCATCCAAAAAACAGTATTCCCCAAACTTTGATATGATAGATTTTACACTCGCATGATAAAATTCCACAATGCTTCGCCTATTACCGCATAGTCACACTCTTTTCATGTAGCCATGTGTCCAAAACATTAATTTTCACGTCTTTTTCAATGCGTGCCTTTATAAAACGTAGAATTTAAACCTTGCAAACAAGTAAACAAACGGAAGATGACAGTCAAACCCACAACATGCTATAATAAACACAATCGACCATAGATCATTGCACCGAATGTATTAACCTCACTCTTTTGACAGTTCAGGGAGCTTGTTTACAAGGTGTTAGAATTTGAACCGCTCACCGGAAATTTTCATTGGCTTTTTCCGGATTCTGTACGATTAGATGCAGGAATTGATGTAAGAATAAGCGCTGGTGTCTGTTTTTCTGGAATTTTACTTCAATCGTAATAAATTTAGAGCACAACATCACAAACCTAACTTACCGAAAATATTCTAAGTCCACGTAAACAAGTTCCCTGAACTATCATAAGCAGCATTGATGACGACATCGTGCAATGATCATGATGGAATCAAAGTGCGTCATAAAAAAATATTAGGCAAATCTCAACCATTTAACCGATCCATGGGTATTCAACCTAATAATGATTAAATAAAAAAACCCATTTTACTTTCCACCCGTACCTTTTATTCAAGTTCACTACCATACCCTATACACGGACCTTCCTTTTAACACTACCCATATGATCTTGTACAACGTTTGGACCAATAGTTTTTTGTATCGAAATCCATTTTTTCTTCATATCTTCCTCCGATTTCACTTCCTTATGATGTTTCCGAAGTGCCTGCTACATAATGGCCTAATAGTTCTCAATTGGATGATGCTTTGGCACGAAATTGATTTCCTTAGCCACTCCAGAACATCTTCAGCACAGAAAAAAATAACTAATTTTAACAAGCGCGTAAAATTTCCCCTCGTGTAATTCCATGCCAAAGGAGCGTGAACAACGATATTGTTTGCAATCTTTCATACAACAGGCTAGATTTAAGCGATATCTGGCTTAACTTTACATGAAATATCCCATTATTTTCTGCCAAATCTAGCATTTTCTTTATGTGCATTAGATAACGCAGAAAATTCAGTGTTTCTTTTATCTGTGCGAGTAATGACATGAGGCTAAATCGGGCTAGAAAAGCGTAGAACCACACAATAAGAAACTATGAATTTCTTATTGGTAACACCTTATGAGGTCACACTACCAAAATGTCATGTGAATTTCTGTCCCCCGAGACCGAAACATGCAAGCGTCCTTCAGCACATACACAGATAAAAAGAAACATTGAATTTTCTGCGTTATCTAATGCACATAAAGGGAATGCAAGATTTGTTGGAAAATAATAGGACATCTCATGTGAATGTAAGCCAGATAACGCCCAGCCTGTTGTATGGAAGATTACAAAGATTGTTGTATGCAAAATTGCAAACAATTTTGTTGTTTACGCCTCCTTTGGCTTGCCATTAAACGAAGGGAAATTTTACATGCTTGTAAAAATTAACTATTTTTTTTCTGTGTAGAAATTACGAGTACTATGGAGAAAGCAAATTTTTCGTTCAGGGGGCGACCCTGGCGTATTGGTTAATATCCATACACTAAAGTCACAAGTTCAAATCTTACCCCCGGACAAGTTACGAAAATACAGAAAATGGTATTTGAGTGACTACGACGGGAGATGAACCAGCCCAGGGCTAAACATCTCAAAAATCAAGGGACTTATAAAAATTAAAAAATTTCAGCGACAATTTTGCCGAACATTGTTCTTCAAACAAACGTCAAATAAGAATATTCACAGTCAATTTAGCGATTGATAATCTTTTGGCATGTTCAAAGAGCTGCACAGTCAGAAACACTACCATACCCATTACAGTGTGCAAATGTAACATAGTAGCCATGATTTTTTGTGCTCGATTCCAAGTGCTAGTAAAGGACCTCTGGTCCTCACAAGTTCCTACCTCACTCCTCCTCGAGTCATATGATCACAGAAGACTGCCAGGTGAAACATGGAGACGCTGTCATTTGACAATAGCGAAGTGAGGGAATGCGCCCTGTAGATCATATCATAATTATTCATTTTCATATCTTTCAGGTCTTCCAGGTCATTATTGTAAGAAAATTTGACATTTAATATGTCTTATATGTCCAATTATTGTTTTGATCCTTTCTTCTCCACTTATGCACAGAAAAAAATAACTAATTTTAACAAGAGCGTAAAATTTCCCCTCGTGTAATTCCAAGCCAAAGAAGCGAACACAACGATATTGTTTGCAATCTTTCATACAATAGGCTAGATTTAGGCGTTATCTGGCTTAAATTTACATGAAAAATCACATTATTTTCTGCCAAATCTAGCATTCATTTATGTGCATTAGATAACGCAGAAAACTCAGTGTTCCTTTTTTTCTGTGTGATTAAGATTTATCCAGTGCCTTGAATACAAGAAGCTGCAACGGAAACTGTGGGGAGGCTTTTGCACTTATTACTGAATGCATTTTTCATTTCTGGTTCGCAAATGGACATTTTACTAAATTTGAGCTAATCTGATTCGTGCAGCACAACGCTGCAGCGTGCCATTTGGCTAGCATCTGATTTTACAGTTCAATTTTTGTCATTACTGTGTCATAACTCACAACATCATTATATTTGATATTGTTTTTATTGATGTTGTTTCATAGATTATTTAAACATTAATTATTGTTTTATGTCCAGTTCTCTTTAATTCCCTTTCAAGTGAATCTTTCCTGTTTCAGGAGCAACTTCTGACTCAGGAGCAATAACTATTGGGTCAGCAAAAATAAAAGTGGATTGCTGTTATAAAATCGACATCGAGCAGCAAATAGTGACCATGGCAACAGTAAATTAAAATGTATCAATGTTAGTTATAAAATTTCAATAAATTTAACTAACTTTTTCAGGATACTTCAAATTATGTTTGGTGAATTGCTGCTATCGCTGAAAACGAACGAAAACGTGGTCTTCGAACTGTTTCCGTAGCAGACTCACCACTTTTTGGGATCAGCTTTAGCTGTAAGTTAAGTTTCTTTATAGTGACAAATTCTTATAAATAAGTAGATAGAGTAGTAGATTCTTTCCCTTTCTTCAAAATTTAGGTTAGACAACTAGAATAACAGAATAATTTTCTCATGAAGATAATCCTGTACTACTAATTTTTACCTCTACTCACTGTTGATTGTAGGCAGTAGCTTTATTTATAGTTTAACAGTAGCCTTATAGCAATAGTTTAACGAATCACTATTAATTTTAGGCACTTTAAAGAAGTTTCCAATATAACTTTATTATAAATCCATGACTTTCATTTTGTGTTTATTTTTTCTTCGTTCGTTTCTTTTTCTCTGCTGTCACCTTTGACCCATCATCGCAACGGATGTCAAAAGCCCCGGTGTTAAACGAACGGCCGTGTAGCATTGAAGTGTAGTTTACACTGCCGTAGTATTGGGAGGCTTCTCGTCGTCACATGTAGAGAAGCGTTAACCCACAGAACTCTATACATTACAATTTACAACATTTCTTGCATTTCACGATCAACCGAATGAAGATATATAATAGAGTGCTTGTAGTATTTTTCAAATTCAGTATAATATAATACTTGTAGTATTTTTCATTTACATAAATATATACACTATTATAAAAATATTTCATGGAAATTGGAGGGACCACCAAGGCACCCGATTGAAGCACTCTGGATGGGGAGAGCGGGAATGCCAACTTCCCATTGCTAACAGTTTGTGAATAGAGGGCGGGTTCTTCTTCCTGCCCATTGGGGCATCCTCATGTTAGATAGGTTGCTCTAATGACCAATTGTTTAATCTGGTTATTGGAAGGAGATTCTTTATATCCCTGTGGAAACGTATAAGTGATGTTGCCTACCGATTCACCCATTGCTGTCGGACTTAGTTTCGCTGCTACAATGTTTTTTATGATGAGTTTTGTTTAAATATTTTTGTTTGCTAATATGTCGGTCTGTCCATAAACCACGTAGACTCATTTTTGAAAATCTCAGACACCTCCCTCCCCCCTTGTTGACTTTTCTCCATACATTTTTATGAAATTTTGTATGGAGCGTAGACTATGGTCTTACCCCTCTCCCTTGGCCTAAGAAAAGTCAACGTGGTTTATGAATAGCCCCTGTGTAGTTTAGTGTAGCAGCATTTCATATACAAAATAGTTAACTTCAAACTACGCCATATACTTTCACTTTGAACGATATTTTCTTTTGCATAACCTTAGATTAACTATTTGTGCATAATGTGGCACTGAGAGTAAAGCAAGCATCCCTCATTCTAGAGCTCAAACTTTTATAAGAATATGCTGCTCATCCGAGAAATACACATTTTGTATTTCCATTTGCATTTTGTAGGTTTCATTTGCTTGATTAGTTCTCAAATTATGCAGAAACTTGTGTTTCGTTTGTATGGGAACCCCCAATTGCAGAGATGGAAAGGGTTTCAAACCATCATAAGAAACTTCTCCGGCTCCAAAAACCCCTCCATTCAAAATTTCACGCTTATCGGTTCAGTAGTTTTCGAGTCTATTAGGTTCAGACAGACAGACAGACAGACAGACAGACAGACAGACAGACAGGCACAAATTCAGTTACATATATTGCAAAAGATTTGCGTTAAAGGGCTTTTCCAATGCATTCCACTTTTGGATGACGATTTTAGATACAGCTTGCATTCGAATTTGAACGAGAGGTCAATCCACTTCGCGTATTACTAGTTGTTCAACATTAGAAGGATAATATGGTTTCTAGAAAATCGTCCTCCGCCTAACTCCCATCATTCGAAAATGCGTTTCAACGTTTTGCTATCAACCGACGGAGGATTCATTCAATAAAAGTTGGATGTTTGGGTTCAGTGTGGTTGAAGCGGGATGATGACTCCTTGAAATACTTCATCGAGTTTTGCAAGCAGCAGGACGTAATTAAAGACTATTCTGGTGGTTATTGTCTTGTTCAATAGTGAAAATTATTTTTTTGGTGAACAGCACCGGTAACGGCCTCTAACAATCGGTCCAGAAGAATCTTTGATTTTGTTATTAATTTGCTTTCATGATGGCATAATGGATGTTGACGAATTTACATAATTTTATCATTATATCATCATGAACTACACAGATAAAAAGAATCATTGAATTGCCTGCGTTATCTATTGCACATAAAGGGAATGCTGGATTTGACAGAAAATAATGGGATATGTTGTATGAAAGATTGCAAACATTGTTGTATGGCGCATGCAAGATTGCAAACAATTTCGCTGTTTACGCCTTCTTTGGCTTGGAATTAAACAAGTGGAAATTTTACGCGCTTGTTAAAATTCATTATTTTTTTCTGTGTATAGTAGCAACTGAAGATTTCGATATTCTCAGCAATTTCATCAGCTTTCGGGTGGAAATTGTCGAATTTCGCTTGATTTGCTGCTAGGTTATCTCACGCATTCGTGAAGCTCGAACGGTGCGTTTGTTGTTCCAAGCTCCTGGAATCATTTTTTTCGAGTCACATTCAGTGTTTTTTTTTTCTTCAGCGTCTTCGCCATCACTGTTAAATTTCTTCCCTTTAGCTTCATTTTGTAAGTATTTGAAATTATAATTGCATCAAACATGCTGTATTTGTCATCAAAAGGCCCTTAGAGTTCAACAATACAGGCATGCCTATAATAATCGTTTTGACTGTGTAGAGACATGCTTTAAAAGTTTGTACGGACACCATGAACACTGAAAATTAAATTTAAGAAGAGTCCCAAGTAGCACACTTCGATAATTATTAGTTGTAGCAACTTGACTATGACTGAAACAAGTGACATTTATGTTATTACAACTAAATGGCAACAAGTGTGCTACAAGGGGTCATATTTAAAGCCTGTCCACATTAAATTTCGAACACCAAATTAATTGCAGAAAAACAAATTCAACAAAACTGATTTATTTTTAAGATGTTGATCCTTCTCGAAACTTCTGTGGTACACCCCCCATCAGGTTCCATACGGTATCCTCAGATACGCCCTCCATGATGATTTGCCATCTTCTCTTGAAATCATTGGTGCCATTTGCTTTCATCTTAGTTTCAAAGAGTTTCCGCTTAACTCAAGCCTTGTACTTTTTTATTAGTTTTTTTTAAGTTCTGGACAGTTTGGTGGATTGGCTGTTTTGGCACGTATTTGACGGATTTCGCATAGTGACAAGTGGCTAAATCAGGCCAAAAAAGAGTCGTGGCTTTTGATAAATGCTTTTGCAGAAATTCTTTCACGTACGCATCCTTATTGATAGTGCCAGTAGAGAAGAAACTTTAAGATATTCGACCACAACTACATATGGCCTGCCAAATCAAATATCTTTCCGGGGATTTGGACACCTTCTTTGTCCGGAAATGCTCGGCAACGGCGTTTCTTTGCATTGCGGTATAAAAAGCCAGACCCGGAAGCTGTTTAAAGTGTTCAATGTATGTTTCGTCGTTCGTTATGATACAAGAAAATGTTTGAAAAAATTGGTATGAAGCTCCTTAGAACGACTTTTGACCTTGAACTTTGCGAGTCATATTTCGCACAGAAAGATTAGGGTTTTTCTCGATAATGACTACCTCTTTCTTGTCCCTTGCGTTGAACTGGCCGTGCCACAAGGGTTCAATAGGGGTTCTTGGTCACGACCGGAAGGTAAGAGTCAGTTCCATTGTGGAAATATCACATAAAGTAGTATTTCCACTAGCTGCCGAGGTCTGGAGGTCATATTGAGAATGTTGCTATTTCCATTAGGTTCATAGTTGCAGTGCGCTTTGAGATCATCCTTGCCTTAGATCCATCCTCATTGCACGGAAGGACATTCCTGGATATAGAGGTAAAATAATTTTTTCATCTTTTGTTGTTGTTTTGATATGATAGTATGTTATTGCATATGAATTGGTGTCAGGTTATTGAGATTTGTGATGTAGTGTCTTTTGCCATCATTACATTTAAATAATTTTATTAATTTTACCTAAAAGGTTAAATATGTACTCTTAATTATTATGTCTCAATTGTCCAATTATCATTTTGATCCTTTCTTCTTCTCTTATGATTTAAAAGTATTTGGTGCCTTGAATGCAAGTAGCTTCAGCGGAATTTTTGGTAGGCTTTTGCACTTATTACTGAATGTATTTTTCATTTTTGGTTTGCAAATTGATATTTTACCAAATCTGAGCTGATATGATTCATGCAGTGCTCTGTGCGATTTTGGTAGTGTCTGATTTAACAGTTCGATCTCTTTCAATTTTGTTCAATTCATTACTCACAATATCATTACATTTGATAATATTGTTAGATTGATTTTAATCCATAGATGATTTTAACATTACTTATTTTCCTTTTATGCCCAATTGTCGTTAACTCCCTTTCAATTGAATCTTCATGTTTTGATAACTCAGGGACAACAAGTATTAGGCCAGCATGATTAAAAGCGGATTGCTGTTATAAAATCAGCATCAAGCAGCAAAAATGGCAACAGTAAATTAAAATGTATAAATGATAGATTTGGGAAATTTCATGGGAATAGGAGGAATCGACAGGGCACCCAATTGGAGCACTCTGAAATGAGGATAGTGGGAATGTCTACTCCCAATTGCTAACAGTTTGTGAATACAGGGTGAGCTCTTCTTTCCGCCCATTGCACAGTGGGAAAAAAAGTAAATGTATCGCGAAAGAATTTGTTAATTCAGCTCCAAGTAGCACAAGGTAAGTGAACAATAGAATTTTTTATGTGAAAATTCCTAGGAAATCGAATGAAAGGAGTCTTATTTGCCGCAAAATTCAGTGGACGGAGATGTTAGGCTTATTCTACCCCAATTCCCCCGTATTTACTAATAATGCCCAGTAATCTATGCTTGAAGGGGTCTGCGGTGGTCAAAATAGGCCTATTCTTATGTAGAATTTCTATAGAGATCGAATGAAGGTAGTTGCAGCTACCGCACGAGTCGGGAAACAGAGATATTGGGCTTATTTTGCCCCATTTCCCAATATTTTTGAATATTGCTGAATAATCTATGATCGCAGGGGTCTGCGGTAGTCAAAATAGGCCTATTCTTATGTAGCATTTTCCTAAAAATCAAATGAAGGTGACTGCAGCCATCGCACGGATAACGGAGATATTGCTGATTATTCCCCACTTCCCCCTTTTTTTCGAATCTTGTTCATTAATCTAAGGTCGGATGGGGTCTGCGGTAGTCAAAATAGGCCTATTCTTATGTAGAATTTCACCAGGATAGATTAATAAACAATATTCGAAAAATGAAGGAAGTGGGGTAAAATCAACAATTTACCTGTAACCCAACCCGTGCGGTGGCTTCAACTACTTTCATTCAATTTCTAAGGAAATTCTATACAAGAATAGACCTATTTTGACTACCGCTGACCCCTACAAGCATAGATTACTGGGCATTATTCAAAAATACGGGGGAATTCGGGTAAAATAACCCCAATATCTCCGTCCACTGAATTTTGCGGCAAGTGGGATTTCTTCCATTCGATTTCCCAGGAATTTTTGCATAAAACATGCTATTGTTCACTAATTTTGTGCTACTTAGAGCTGAATTATCGAATTGAGTAATTAAAGAACGTGGTTTGAAGATTTCTGAAATAAATGGAATGTCTGGTCAGTATACCACTAAACTGCTTATAAGCGCATGCCAGCTTTCTATGGTATTAGTAGTTGGAGTTCCGAAGTTCAATATTAACGTAACTTACCTTACCAATCAGGCTAGGGCCTGTGTGTCCTTGCTGTACATAGAAGTCGTCTCCATTGCACTCGGTCCATGGCCAGCTGTCGCCGGCCGCGCAGTCTGCGGAGTGTCCGCAGATCATCCTCCACCTGGTCGATCCACCTTGCGCGCTGCGCACCTCTTCGTCGTGTTCCAGTCGGATTATTGACGAGAACCATTTTTGCCGGGTTGTTATCCGACATTCTGGTGACATGCCCGGCCCATCGTAATCGCCCGATCTTCGTGGTGTGGACGATTGTAGATTCTCCTAGCAGCTGATGCAACTCATGGTTCATTCGCCTTCTCCACGATCCGTCTTCCATCTGCACTCCGCCGTAGATGGTACGCAACACCTTCCGTTCGAAAACTCCAAGGGCGCGTTGGTCCTCTGCGCGCATAGTCCACGCTTCATGTCCATAGAGGACTACCGGTCTAATCAGCGTTTTGTAGATGGTTAATTTCGTGCGATGGCGAACTTTTTCGACCGGAGAGTTTTGCGGAGTCCAAAATAAGCACGGTTTCCTGCCATAATACGCCTTTGAATTTCTCTGCTGGTGTCGTTATCGGCGGTCACCAGTGAGCCCAAGTACACGAATTCGTTGACCACCTCGATTTCATCGCCGTCGATACAAACTCTGAGCTGGGAGACTCGCCGTTTCTTCCCTAGAGCCTCTTCCTAGCATGTACTTTGTCTTCGATACGTTAATGGCCAGTCCGATCCGTTTGGCCTCAGCCTTCAGTCGGGTGTACATTTCTGCCACCTTCTCAAAATTCCGTGCCATGATGTCGATGTCATCGGCGAAACCAAGTAACTGGCCGGACTTTCTGAAAATCGTGCCACTCGTGTCTATCCCCGCTCTTCTTATTACACCCTCCAAAGCGATGTTGAATAGCAAGCACGAAAGACCATCACCCTGCCGCTAACCCTCTGCGAGTTTCAAAGGGACTCGAGAATGTCCCTGAAACCCGTACTACGCACATCACTCGATCCATCGTTGCCTTGACCAATCTTGTCAGTTTGTCCGGAAAACCGTATTCGTGCATAAGGAGTGTATCGAAAAGTAGTTATAAACATTCGATGCGTTATTACGCATAAACTACTGTATATATTTTTAGCGTGTAAGCGCCATTTGCTTTGTTTACATGTCAAAAATGATTATTCGGTTCATTCATTTCCGTTGATAAAGTTGTATTCAAAATGTCGCGAATTGAATTTGAGACTAAAAAGAAAATTCTGCACACTTGGTGCACCGAAAAGGGTGTTACTTACAACCAGATTGCGAAAAGAGTAAATGTTCACCCGGCAAGTGTAAAACGCATCATCGAAAAGTTTGGTAAGGAGTGCTCCCTCAAGGATTTACCAAGAAGTGGCCGGAAACCCGGCTCCAGCAACCCCGATTTGGACCAAAAAGTTGTGGATTATATTCAACGGAACAAATCTGCCTCTACTCGCGATCTAGCCAAGAAGTTCAGGACCAGCATCGGAATGATTCAACGAATCAAGCGCAGGAATGACTTGAAGACGTACAAAAAGCAGAAAGTGCCCAAACAAACTCCGGAACAAAAGTCTCGTGCCAAAACCAGGGCTCGAAAGCTGTACAGCTGCATTTTGGACAATGTCGACCAGTGCATTTTGATGGATGACGAAACATACGTTAAAGAAGATTCAAGAACGCTACCGGGGCCGCAGTTTTATACTAAATCTGTTGGGGAACGTGTGCCAACCGCAGATACGACTGTTGCGATGGAGAAATTCGGTCAGAAGGTGCTCATTTGGCAAGCTATTTGCACATGTGGCTTGCGTTCTTCAATTTTCTATACAAAAGGAACTATAAATGCTGAGATTTATCAAAAGGAATGTTTGAAGAACAGGTTGCTACCATTGTATAGAAAGCACCAGTCCCCTCCTCTCTTCTGGCCAGATTTGGCATCGGCACATTACGCCAAATCCACTCTACAGTGGCTGACGGAGAATAACATCAAGTTCGTAGAAAAAGACATCAACCCACCAAACTGTCCCCAGTTGCGACCGATCGAACGCTATTGGGCAATAGTCAAGCGTATATTTAAGAAGGATGGTACAGTGTCCCAAAACATGACCGATTTTAAGAAAAATTGGGCAGCGGCATCCAGGAAGTGCACACAGGTCACTGTGCAGAATTTGATGGCAGGTGTCAAATCAAAGGTACGGGCATTCTACAGAAATGAACATGATGACTAGTTTTTCCGTTTGGATCTTTTGTAAACATGTTAAGCTATAATAAACTGAAATAGTATGTTAATTTTAACCATGTTTTCATGCCTCTTTTATTATTTGGAAGTTTATAACTACTTTTCGATACACTCCTTACACTGCCATAGCTGATCTCGATCAATTGTGTCGTACGGTGATTTGAAATCGATAAACAGGTGATGTGTGGGCACATTGTATTCGCGGCATTTTTGCAATACTTGGCGGATGGCAAACACTTGGTCCGTAGTTGCGCGTTCGCCCATAAAATCCTGCCTGATATTGCCCAACGAACTCTTTTGCAATCGGTGATAGACGGCGGCATAAAATTTGGGAGGAGTACCTTGTAGGCGGCGCTTAACAATGTGATCGCGCGAGTAGTTGCCGCACTCCAACTTGTCGCCCTTTTTATAGATGGGACACACGACTCCTTCCATCCACTCCTCCGGTAAAACCTCTTCCTCCCAAATCTTTGGTAATGACCCAGTGCAGCGCTCTCGCCAGTGCTTCACCACCGTATTTTAGAAGCTCACTTGGCAGTTGGTCTACGCCAGCGGCGCTTGTTGTTTTTCAGCCGGCCGATCTCCTCCTTAATCTCCTGCAGATCTGGAGCCGGGAATCTATCGTCTTCCGCGCGTGCTTCCAAGGTCAGTACCATGCCGCCTCGTTCTCTGCCGCATCGCCATTTAGATGCTGCGTCGTAATGCTGCCGCCACCTTTCGACCACTTCACGCTCGTTCGTAAGAATATCCCCGTTAGTATTTCTGCACATGTCGGCCTGTGGCATATGGCCTTTGCGAGAGCGGTTCAGCTTCTCGTAGAACTTCCGTGTGTCCTTAACGCGGTACAGCTCTTCCATCTCTTCGCGATCTCGTTCTTCCTGCTGGCGCTTCTTCCTCCGGAAGACCGAGTTTTGTCTGTTCCGCGCCTGTCTATATCGCGCCTCGTTCGCTCTTGTACGGACTTGCAACATTCTCGCCCTTGCTGCATTCTTCTCCTCCTTTAACTGCACGCATTCACTGTCGAACCAGTCATTCCTTCGGTTCGGTGCCGCCGTACCTAGTGCTGCTGATGCGGTGATACCTATGGCGGATCGGATATCTCTCCAGCCATCTTCAAGAGTAGCGGCGCCTAGCTGCTCTTCCGTTGGTAGTGCCGCCTCTAACTGCTGCGCGTAGTTTAGAGGCCACTTCGTTGTCCCGCAGCCGCTCGATGTTGAGCCGCTGCGTTCGATTTCGACGCGTGTTAGCCACCAGTCGAAAGTTTTGAGCGCATGCATACTGCTACTAGGTAATGGTCCGAATCTACATTCGCACTGCGGTATGTGCGAACATTGGTGATGTCGGAGTGATTTTCGTCGATTACAAGGTGGCTTTGTGTATATCTTTGCGGGGGAAGAAAGTGCTTCGGACTACCATTCCACGGGAGGCTGCAAAGTTCACGCATCGTTGGCCGTTGTCGTTCGATACGGTGTGCAGGCTATTCGGCCCGATCACCGGTTTCACATTGCCTCCCTTCCTACTTGAGCATTCATGTCGCCAATGACGATTTTCACGTCTCGCCGGGAGCAGCTATCATAGGTCTGCTCCAACAGCGCGTAGAACGCTTCCTTCTCATCATCGGGTCTCCCTCGTGCGGGCAGTGCACGTTGATGATGCTGTAGTTAAAGAAACGGCCCTTGATTCTTAACTTGCACATCCTTGTGTTAATCGGCTGCCACCCGATTACGCGTTGCCGCGTCTTGCCCTGCACTATAAAACCGGTTCCCAGCTCGTTGGTCGTGCCACAGCTTTGGTAGATGGTAGCCGCTCGATGCCCGCTTTTCCACACTTTCTGTCCCGTCCAGCAAAGCTCCTGCAGCGCTACGATATCGAAATTGCGGGGATGTAGTTCATCGTAGATTATCCTGTCGCAACCAGCGAAGCAAAGCGACTTGCAGTTCCATGTTCCGAGTTTCCAATCGTAATCCTTTTTCGTCGCGAGGGTCTTTGCCGATTATATCGAGTCGTATTTTCTTCTATGTTATTCGTAATATTTGGTTTTTATGGGTGGCTTATTGGGCCTACGCCAACCATCCTGTCTCGCCGGATGGCCATCGTGCCAGCATTGATTAGCGTCCCAGCTGGACACTATGGCGATCGCGCTGATGGAGCTGCCACCTTGGATCTAGCTGGACGCGATACAGCATTTCTTACTCAGCCGCTGGATACCAGAACAGACGCTGTTTGAGCCGCATCTCCGTGGTGAATCAGACGCTCGGCTTGGTAGAGGCTTGGACTTTTACCCTTATAGCGGGGTGGCTCGCTTTGACAGGGCTGCTTTTCGGATACGTGTGGGTTTTTGGAAGAAACTCAACAGAGTCCAATAACTGTTCAGTCCCCCCACATCCTAGGCAGCCCCCGCTGCTTGTCCGGGGCTGTTTATTTAATTCACAGCTAACCTCCATATCTGGAGGCCGTTCGCTATCCGCAACCTGCGACCCGTCGGGTGGCTTACAGCTCAGCCCCGTAGAATCTCCACCTACTCAACGGTACCCGAATATTAACGTAAACATTTAGCAAAAATGTTGAAAAATATGCTCCTAAGAAAAATTGTTTTGGAGTTCAAAGTATTCATCCCAAAACGTACTGGGATTATCAATTAAATTAGAAAGGAATCGACACCTCCTCAGGAAAGGAATCGCTACGCCAACCAACGCCTGCTATAGCTTTGTTTGAAGTTTAAAATAATCTGTTTTTTCAAACTGAGGATGTATTTTATAGCAAAACAGGAAATAACGGGTCAGGCTGTCAATCATGCTTATACGTGAATTTTGGCAATGAAGTTATTTTTATGACATTTTCAGCCGATCCTATTTTCACGATAAATTTCTTAGCTTAGAAAAAATGTTTTGGATGAGCAAGAGAATTTGTCTCTATGTTTGTTTTGCTATAGCAAATCTGTGAATCCCTAACAGAGGCATTGAAAAAAAGTTCAACGATTAACAAACGTTGGAGATTTTCGAAGGCCTTGTTAGATGATTGATGTCTTTGTACATTCATTTCAGCTGCCAGTCTTCACCAACCGGTGCAATTGGAATAATTCGTGCTTGCAAACATTTGCATAATGACTGCAAACTCTTCACACGTTCATTAACCTCGGAAAGCACATGTTCATCAGTGCCCAAACCGTATGAATAAAAGAAGCCCCCCAAACACGCTACGCATGCCCTTCGCGATCCACCAACCGTGGCTGGGCTTCACGCAATGAAGTTCTCTCATTTCCCGCTCATAACCGTAGCAAATCGCTTCAATCAACCGTGGAAAACCACCGGATTGCCCATCGTCGGTAGGAAACTTCTGCCAATTCTAACCGTCAACCCCGATCAATGCGATGTCACATACTGGGCTATCATATGATTATGGATTGCCACATATCCTTTCTGATTCCAATCGATTTTCCGTATAAATGGAAAACAATTGTCAACTTCGCTTCCAGTCAGTAACATAACCTCTAACCTCCGGTCGCGATGAAGTTCCAGTGGTTAATCGTTCTGTTCGTTCTCGGCAGCTCCCTTATCTCAGTTCAAGCCTACCCTCAGACGCTGATAACGCAAATCCCATCGCCAAAGTGACACCCCAGCAGTGCTAGTGACCGAGTTGGAAAATGCCACCGCACCGTCGGCCACCGTTGGCCAATCGATCATCGAGCAAGATCTCAAACGGGTGGCCATGATTGGGATCCTCTTCGGTGCCGTCAAGGTGAGGCCGAAATGGAAAGAAACTCAACCGACAGCTGCAGGACCTGAGCCGGACCTTCGGAGTGACGAAATTCGATGTCAAAACACGCAAAGTGGCCGCCCTCGAGCGGAGCATGGAACGGGACAAGGTGGCCATCGGCATGCTGACCGGTGCGCTGGATTTGGCCAGCCAATCGATGACCTACGAGCAGTATAGGCGTGAAATGAGAAAACTGTCCGAGGTATGGCAATTATACGGAAAACATGGGCGTGCGTTTTTCGAGTGTTGGAATCCAAATTGGTTTCGGAACGGACGGTTGATTGGTTTCGGCTCGGTTTGGTTAGCATGTTTTTGATTGAATGCAAATTGAAAATTATGACGGAAAAGTGTCCGTGTTTGAATTAAAAGTTTCCGCTAAGGTTTCGTAAAACCGGTGGAAAATAGCGGCAGAGGTTATTTGAAGCAAATTGGGGCGGTTTGTATGGTGCACGAATGATTATTTTCAGTTATAATTTGTGACTGGCCGAGAATTTTGATTGGCAAAATTGACACGAGTTTGTGATTTGTTATGACAGATTTTTCAAAGTGAATTCAGGGCTGACAGATAGTTAAAAGGGCTAAAATATTAACCTGCACTTAGTAATTCAGAAAAAGCACCAATTAATCAAAAAAGTGCCACTAAGTTATTAAGGCCTGTGCCAACAAATAATGTGTGATCAGCAATAGAAATTTAGAAATGAGCAATAAAAGATGAGAAAAGATCTTCGGATAATCTAATTGTGAGCGGTAAATCTGTCAAATAAAGCAACAGCTATTAGTATATGTGCAATTAAATATGGCTTAATTTCCACCTAATGATGTAATTTGAGCACTAAACTACTCGCATATGTCTTGAAATTTTATTGGATTTTCCCATAAAAATAGTAAAATGAGCAATAAATAACTGAATAACCATAATTAAAAAACTCAAATGTCCTGAGTAGGAGATACAGTTACCCATCTTTAAATTCAAAAATAATTTGGAATCGTGAAAACTTTTCCATGAAATAATCAAAACACCATTTAAACACTAAATGGGTTCCAGAGAGCAGAAAATAAAGGCATGCATAAAATTGGGAATGAGCCATAATAAGATGTGATGTGCTTTAGGACAAATTCATCCGAACAAAGTCATCCGAACGGCTAATTGTTGTTTCCCAGAGATTGCATCGGGGACCGCCCAATATAAGAGTAAGTTGCGATGTTTTACATGTTTCAGGCTTCTGACTGTGTGTAAACGCGGTGTGGTGGATGAGTGGATCCAGTACAAGGACGTTTGAACGACGAATTATGTTAGAAAATAATAAGATTTTACTGGCGTTGTTACCAATCTGCTTTGAAAAATGCAAGCCATTCAAATGAGTAGTCTTTTTCTAAGTGGTGCTTTATATTATAAAATTGTTCATATTTTTTATGTCAAATTGTTGTTTTCATTTATGCTCCTGGACATTTGATTTTTGTACTTTCCTTTGGCCTGGATACATTTTTCAACCGTATTTATAGGTAGTGACCACATTAAATGATCTTCCACACCCACAGTATTTTTTTCCATACAAGCGACCGTCTTATGATTATTGGAAAACTCAACATATCATTTGATATAAATATAAATTGTATAAGCTCAATAACTCTTATTTGGAATGTATAGGAAAAGCTTGTAAGATGGAACACAATCAGGTTATTGCTTGTAACATGTATGATTTTCATTTTTGAGCATTTTTCGAAAGAAGAACTAATAGGCTCCAACTTTGCTTAAGAAACTGATTATTTATAGTCATCAAAAAACAAATTATGGCCTATTTTCGAAATCCACCGAAAATTACAGTTTGAAAAAATGGCTTGTTAGATGGAACACGATTCGTTTTTTGCTCGTAACATGTATAGTTTTTATTTTTTCGAAAATTTTTCGAAAGAGGAACTAAGAGGCTCCAAGTTTGCCTACGGAACTGATTATTTCCATCGAAAATTGCAGTTTTAAAAAATATATTGTTGATTCCATGGCATTTCCAAACAAAGAAAATATAATTCATATGTTTTAATACGAAAAAAAAATGTGTTCCATCTTACAAGCTCAACAGTGTTCCATTTTAACATAAAAACAATACATCAAACAAAAAAACACCAAAAATACTAGCCAATACAAATGTTAACCTTTTGATATCGATGGGAAATTTCCACTCACTAAGCACAAGAAATAATTGCTATTTTAATTATGTCAACACTTTTGAACATTGAAACCTGAAAGAGCCAAATCGAATGAGTGTATTGATTCCAAAAGCAAATGAAAATTGAAGAATAGTAAAAAAATGAGGTTAACACTTGTCAGCGCGATAGTGTTGTTATAGCGAATGTCAAAAGTGGCGTTCCATCTTACAAGTCGTTCCATCTTACAAGCCTTTCCTCTACACGTTCATAAGTCCATTTGCAAAAATTTCATTGTCTATTGCACATTTTACCACTTCCATATGGAAATTTTTAATTTGCCCTGAAACACATCATAAATTTTAATGGCTCATTTCCAATTTTATGCATGAATCTGTTTTCTGCTGTCTGGAACCTATTCAGTTTTTAAATGATTATTTCATGGGAAAGTTTTCACGATATCAAATTATTTTTGAATTTAAAGATGGGTTGCTGTATCTACTACTCAGGACATTTGAGTTTTTTTTATTGTGGTTATTCAGTTATTTATTGCTCATTTTACTATTTTTATGGGAAAATCCTATACAATTCAAAGACATATGCGAGTAGTTTAGTGCTCAAATTACATCATTTGGCGGAAATTAAGCCATATTTAATTGCACATATACTAATAGCTGTTGCTTTATTTGACAGATTTACCGCTCACAATTAGATTATCCGAAGATCTTTTCTCATCTTTTATTGCTCATTTCTAAATTTTTATTGCTGATCACACATTATTTGTTGGCACAGGCCTTAATAACTTAGTGGCACTTTTTTCATTTTTTATTGCTCAAATCTGTTTTTTAATTGATGATTAATTATGCTGCCTAGTTAAAAGTGTTTCACGAGGTTTTCTTTGTTTGTGTTAAAAACGCAGGTCTCTATGTTACGCTTGGCGAGCGTTTCCATGGAGAGATAGAGTTACGAAAGCCGTTATCAGCTCTCGACAACTTATTCAATATGACGTATCTGATATTGTAAACAAAGAGGAGAAATGAGATTCAAACGTAAATTTCTCTAAACTCTCAGTTTCCTCACGGGAACTAGCATCAACATTATGTTGGGGTTGTAAATGTTATTCCTTGTAAATTTTGCTGACAATTTGCCTTATCAGTTAATCTACTAAGGTCAAATGTGAAATAACTGGTTAAGTTGGTTGTTATTGTTAATCCTGATTAGGGCCTGTACTCGAAAATAATGCACCAGACAAAAGTGTTCACCAAAAAATTATTTTGAGTCGCATTTTCTTGAAGCTTTCAGGGAATGAACTTACACACATGGATTATGTTTCGGGATAACTACTTTATTCAATTTTTTTTTCCATCGCTGAAAGCCCGCACCTTTTCCTTAAGGGGGCCCTCCCCTGGATTTGGGCAAAAATAAGGCAAAGTTTGTATTTTTTGTGGGAGAATGAAAAGGTGTACGAACTTCCGGTTTTGACGATTACATTTGATTATTATTCAAAATTTAAAAACATTTGTAGCCGCCATTTTGAATTTTCACAATTATTTTCCTAGAGGGTTTGAGCTGTTTAGTGGAATACTTGTAACTATAACGCTATAGTTACAATTATTTTATTTCTTTGAAATCTTGAATAATAATCGATTTTAATCGTCAAATCGGAAGTTCATTCGCCTTTTCATTCTCACACAAAAAAATACAAACTTTGCCTTATTTTTGCCCAAATTCAGGGGAGGGTCCCCTTAAGACCACTCATTACATTTTGTGCAATGGTGCCGACCATTTTTGTCACTTTCATCCATTCTTTCTTGGGCGATTTTTGAACTTTGGTCTTCATCAAAACCTTTCCACCGGACGAATCTCTGGTGAATTTGGGGGGTTGGCGGGTTTTGCTACAAACACAACGTTGTTGTCTCTGTAGAAATCCAACGTCGATCGCACGTAATGGCAAGATGTCAGGTCCGGCCAAAATAATGTCTCGCCTCCGTGGGACCACAGGAAGGGCAACAGACTGGAGGCACTCGGTGCGGTAAATTTCGCTGTTGATGGCACCCGTTGTGATGTACGGTTTACTCAGTTTACCGCATTGGCATATGGCCAGCCAGAGCAAGTATTTTTTGGCGTATTTGTCCCTTTCTGCTTCCTTATGTCTTCCGGAACATCTAACTGTGATTTGGCAACGTAGAATTCCAGCCTCGGTATCTGCTTTGCGTCTGACTTGATGTAGGTTTCGTCATCCATAACCACATACATCGGTTTCGTTAACCACTCTCGATACACCTTCCTTGGACCTTGAATACACGAAGCCCAGCTCGTTTCATGGTTTGCTGAACGAACCAGGCGGAACACTTTGCCTTCAGAGCCGCGTCGCGAATCTAAAGGTTTGGATTACACTTGAAATAATCCAACACTTTCCGGGCCTTCACAGGGTCAGCTGTCTTCGATTTTCTTCCACTTCCAGCCCGCCGCTCGGTCATCTGGGACTCCTCAAACGATTTTACCACCCGATACACTGTATTGGCGATTCCCAGTTATCTTCCAATCCATCTCATGGTCGCAGTCGGATTTTCCATGACAGCTCGCAAAATTTTCCGGCGAGTTTCTTCTTGTTTCAATGACATACTCAATAACCACTGAACCGATGAAAATTTGAACATGTAAACAATTTACTCACAGCTAGTTATACTCAGATTTGCATCAATTTTTACCCACGGATTACACACCGTTAAAAATGGTGCATTTTTTTCGAGTACAGGCCTTATGCTTTGTGACATTTAACGCACGTCCACAAAAGTTCAATTAAATGGACACAGTGGTTTTACACCCAAAAAAAAAAAAACAATCGCACATTATCATGGCTACCATCGTGTAAAAAATGTTGGTTTTTCACAGATAATCTGAAAGTTTTCATTGAAGTGCGGGACAGATAAGATCTTTTTGACAACTGTTTACTACACGGTAAATCTGAAGTATGCAATCATGACTTCAAAGTAGGCACTTTGCTTAAAGACTGGTATTAAGCATAAAATGTCAGGTTTTATGCATAAATGCATAAGGAGGTTACTTGTAAAAAAGTTTATATATTTTGGGCATTTTCAGCATGTGAAAGAGATAAGAAACTATGCATTTTCATAACATGATTGTGTGTAGAAACTAGTCACCTAATGAAATGAAGATGAAATAAGAATCTCAAAATTCAATCTTCAATAGGGCGGATGTGCTTATATTGTAACCAACGACATTCCCTATCGATTTATCTCAAAAACCCACACATGTAAATCAATTACACTATAAGGTAGGAAACTGTTTCTTCTTGCAGTTGGGATGATGATTTGCAAGAGAAAGTTTCAATTTCCGAATAAGTGACGGTTATAGTCATTGTTTACAGCAGATCTACCCTTTTGAAACGTTGTCACTGTGTTGGTCTTAGAAAATGGCTTCAAACCTTTTTCGCTTATTTTTGGGCAAAGCCGGTCAACAAGCCCAAATCGATATTTGCGCTTTGTTGAAAGCGTTATTTTTGAGTATTTTTTCTTCCACCCTTGAACACAAAAAAGGCTCTAAAATTATTAATTTTTGGGGACTAACAAGTAGGCATTTGTTGACGTATGGAGGGTGTTCATTAGAATCCATAAAATGTAGTCAAAAATTACTACCTAAGAATCGCCGTGTATGTTTTTGTCCAAAACACACAACCAAATTGCCAGAAGACACTGCCACCAACTATCAATATGATACTAACGATTTGAAATTGGTTCACTGTTGTAGAACCCCTACGTCCGAAGTTCACCTTGCAGTCTGCACCTGGCAATGCACTCTTGCGCATTTCGGTACCTTTCGGTACTAGTATCTTTGTTTTTGTTTAAATTCGCTATGTTGTGGAGAAAAGCCACAATCGTGGAGTTCATCTGAAAGAACTTTAACAGATACTGAATCAAAAGCCCCCTTGATATCCAAGAAAATAGAAGCCATTTGCTCTATTTTAGCAAAACCTATCTGAATATCGGAAGAAAGCAACGCGGAAAAGGATCATTTTCTCCAAGAACTTTCTAATACAAGATAACATCGTGGACGCGGATTTATCAGGTTTTTGAATGGAAATATCTCTCATCCACCTCCAATCATCCGGTACAATGTTAAGCTCCAGAAACTGATTAAAAAAGTTCAACATGCGCCTCTTAGCGATATCTGGGAGGTTCTTGTTGAACTTGATCCGGTCAGCCACTGCAGCTGTATTGTCACAAGAAACGAGTGTGAGAGAGAGAGAGTTCTACCATTCAAAAGGGCTGGTTAATCTCAAATATCAATTTCTTGGAACGAGGAATCATCCGTGCCGGCACAGAATCTGAACAAACTTTTCCCGCAAACTTGAGGATCCATTGGTTTGAGTACTCCTCGCTTTTTGCGCCGTATTCCTAAGAGTGTTCATTAACGTTTCACGCGATAGGCCGTTTACAAATTGTCACTAGTAACCGCATTTCTTGGCTTTGATGAAGCTCTCAAATTCGCGTTCGAGTGCCGTGTATTCTTCTCAGATGTTCTACGTCTACGGAAAACTTTAAAGCGTTGGACTTTTTACGGTAAACCTCGGTGCCTTGCTGATCGCTTCATAAATAAGTAGGTTTCCTGCTAAATGAAAATCCTGGAACTGGTCAAGTTTGAGCTTGAAGCGCGCTGTCCAAGATCAGGTTGGAAAGGAAGTTATGTTGCTCCGGCTGTGGAAGCCCTTTGGGGCTCCTGTTCAGTTATTTTCCGTCGGCGTCTTCACTTCCGTGAAGCACCTTCTGATAAATCGAACGATGTTCCCTCTTCAGCCAAATCATAGTCAGACTCGTTATCTGGCAGAGGAGAAAGAGCGTTTTTATTCACATTGGGTGATGGGACGGCTTTTGTCACAATTTCGCGAAAGATTGCCTGGGACGTTGTTTAAGCGAGCGTTTATACGCCAGGCACGACGAGAGAGCATAAAGAGAAGACCATTGGAGAAAGAACGCCCGCGTCTTCGCTCTTATGGTATTTATAGTCCTACTATAAATTTCCCCGTTCACGGCCAGTCCGTAGCGAAAGAAGAGCGGCTTTGTCATCCCCTTCTCGCTGATTGTCACACCTTCTTGGGGAACTTGGTGTGTGAAATAAACTTCACATCGGAGCTCACTTCCTTCGTGGGGGAAGTCAAATACGAAGTGTCCTGCCAGTCGTTGTCATCCAGGGTGAGATAGGTCTCGCCGTCTATCACCACCGCCACGTCGTTGACCATCTTATTTAGCCGCTGCCGCTGCGTCATTTCTGACATGTATGTTCATGTTTGCCAGGTACTTTTTCACTGTTCGGCCGGTTGAACCGATCTTCCGGTCAAGCGCACGCAGCGATGTAGACACATTTCCCTCAGTCTTCCTCTTCAGCATCCTCTGGAGCTTCTTGTCGCTCAGGGTCGTCGGCCGTCCGGAACCGGGCTTTCTGCTCGATGCTCTGATTGTTGTCTAATAGTGTCAAGATGTTGTAAATCGGAACGTGTGTATCCGGTGTTCACAAAGTGCCGCGTGATGTCCGTTTTCGACACGGCAAGGTGCCGTTCTTTTAACGCGCACACCTTTGAACGGAGTTGCTCAACTGTTTTTGCCATCACGGTTAGAGTTCGACTAATAGAGCTGTCAAACTACCCATTTTCGTCAGTGCGGGTGAAGGTAAACCCATGAAAAATCGGCAATTTTTGTCCATTTTTTTAAACGCAAACATTAATCAAAAAGCGGAGCAGCCAATGGAAGTACTCCTGGCAATCGGGCTCTGATAAAACCCTGTGCTGTTTACAAAGTCAATAAAATACAGCGGAAGGTATAAAGTGGCGCAACAGAGTGGAGTTTGCCGATCGTACTTTAACTTTTACGGCAAATGACTATTAAGACGGCGAAAGAATGGTGTCATCTAAGTGAGTCTGCAGCAAGCAAAAGGCCTTTGTTGTGCATTATTTATGTGACGTTGCACGGAAAGGATTACGAGGCAAATGTCTACGCAATTGTAGATCATCGAAGCAGTACTACATGACCAATGCCCGAGCAGTCTGTTTGCTGTGAATCCAGTTGCAAACTTTAAAATATGAGGAAATGTGTAGCCAATATCCTTATTTAAGTGGTCTATCTATACAAAGCTACAAAAAGGTGTCATCAAAGCTTCTGCTTGGTATTGACAACTTCAAGCTCACCGTGCCGCTGAATATCAGAAAAGAAAGGTGGGTAGACCAGATAGCCGCAAAATGTCGCCTCGGATGGAGCGTCTATGGCTATGCTTCGGCATCAGCATCAGCATCAACCGTCATCATTTTTGAGGATGGACAAATCCAGAGCAGGAACTCAACCATTTAATTCGCTACTGTATTACGCTGGACAACACCGGTGTGCAGTCTCCTAGTCCTAGTTCGAAGAGGACAAACGGGCGAAAATGCTGTCTGGAAACAACTACAAGCAGAGTAGGCGGATCATTCGAGATGGGTCTACTCTGAACGATGGACGATGTTCGATTCCAGAACAGCCATGGTATGATGTATAAGTGGCTCTGCCCTTTCCCTAGTAGCACACTTGTTGCACACCAGTTAATGTAGCTTCATTGTGACTCAATTAAATCATAATCAAGTTGCTGAAACCAGGTTTGTGTTGCTTGGGTTGGAAATGTCCGTGACTATGAAGTGATGCAATTTGCTCACTAGGCGACCCAGTATGGACCAGCTTGGATCAGTGCTGGTACCTACCACTAGGATTAGTCCTGAACCCGGGAAAACCGAACAACCTGAACGTGCCAGCTACAGTCAACGGAGTCTCTCTGAGCTCCGCTCTATTGAAAGGTCCAGACTTCCTGACGTCTCTATCTACGCTCCTTGATAGTTTCTGCTTTTACCAAAACACCCTCACTGGTGGCATCAAGGGAATGTTCTATCGATTGGTCATTCGGCTTCAAGATTGTTCCAAAGATTCCTGTTCAGAGATCACCCACAATAGCAACTTACGTAGTGATTTACGTAATGAACTTACCCATCTTCGGTGCTGCTTGTTTATCGAGCAGGGCATGTATATAAAGAAACTGAATGCCAAGGATTTCGAAGGCCAGTTTCAGCCATTGTTCATCGTCATTACGTGGGCAGTACGAGTTGGCGACGAATCATTGAAAGCGGATTGGATTGATATTGGATTGGATGAAACAGCCATAGAGCAGATTCAGAAGCAGTTGAAGCAGTGGATCAATCTTATTCCCGAATTGAGTACCGTTCGTATTCCACGCTGGTACTTCAGCGGCGCAATAGATAGCAGATCCATGTGCTCGTCAATGCGAGATAGTCTGCATACGCATGCTTAGCGTATTTTCGGGCGGAAACTTTAGGTAGTCCCGGAGACCATCTAACGATTAGATCTAAGGTTTAGACTCGAACTGCAGGCTGCCGTTCTAGGATTCCGGTGATTTCCATCCACTGTCGGTTGTCGAAACGAGTTCTGTGGTTATAACACCGTTCTCGCTTGGATTCGGACGGATCAACGGAGATATAAGTATTTCGTAGAGTTCCGAATCGACGAAATTCTCTTGATGATGGACATGCCAGAATCGCAAAAAGTACCTGCCGAGCAAAATGTGGCTGAAGTTGCGACGTAGTGGGGACCAAGAATGGACATAAGCTCTAACAGCCGGCGGTTCGAAGCCCTAGGTTTTCTCAGGCAGTCAGAAGAGTTCTGGCCCGATGGAGATGCGCAGATTGATCCTTAGACGGAAAAATTTATGACATGCATCATTTACGAAGCTGTGCAGTCATTGCTGGTGGACGTTGCTAGGTTCAATAAATGTCCCCATTTAAGCTGTTTCGTACTATGGCAAACGTGCATCGAGTGGTCCAGAATGCACAACGACCTCACCGAAGTGAGGCGAAGAAGTTGGGAGCGTTGACACAGCAAGAGTTGGTGTTAGCCGAGAGAACGTTGTGGATCCTGGCTCAGCGGAGCACTTCTTATCGGAATTGGAGCGGTTGAAAAAGACGCGTTCTATCTACAAGCCGTTCATTGATGGGCGTTATACGGGGATGGAGTCGCTTGGGGAATGCGGAATGGATCCCGTTCCATGCCAAACATCCGGCAATACTGCCCCGTCAACATAGAATCACCTTTTTTATTGTAGACTTCTTCGTCGGCCATCGATTCCACTTCCAGATTCGTTTGACAATCGTCAACAAGATGCATCAACTCTACACAGATAAAAAGAAACATTGAATTTTATGCGTTTTCTAATGCACATAAATGGAATGCTAGATTTGGCAGAAATTAATGGGATATTTCGCGTAAATTGAGATCAGATAACGCCTGCATCTAACACCTTGGCGTGACACGATCGCAACACTTTGTATGCCGTATGGACGCTTGCATGCGACTTCGCTATTTACGTCTCCTCTAGGTTGAAATTCAACGCGAGGAGCATTTTCACCTTGCTAAGATGGTGGTCATTTTTTTCTGTGCATGAAATCCCGGATGCCACGCTCAGAAGGCCTGGCAGAAGATCGCACAGCGCGTATTATGTTGTCGTTTGACGCCTATGCACGTCCGTTTGCGTCGTTACGCTCGGCGTGATTGACTGTTTACGGTCCTGTGCTGATGAAAGTTGGACGCTGCAATGTTGTGACAGTGGATTGCGCTGTTTACACGATTGACCATCGGCGCTGTGACCGTCGAAGAGCTCCCGCACACACTTGGCTAACTCAACCTTCACCAGACTCCACCGTCCGGTTGGCGGTTACGACAGCGGTTGAGAATCAGCCCCACCGGCAGGTCAACCCCAGCTCTTCTCAAAAACACAGGATCGAACCCCATGTCAGAAACATTTTAAAAACAAAACGCAGAACATCTCCTCGTGGTTGCGCTTTTTTTTCTATCACATTTCAAGTCGATATAGTAGATCTGTCAGTTATTCATGCAACCACCAGAGAGACGTTTCTTTTTTATTGGCGACGAAAAAGTGGTAGCACTTTGTAGTGATTTCGTACAATTAGGCTTTTTGACGTTTAATCACCTCTCCATTTCTGACACATGCAGAGGAATGATTGTTTGTTTTCCCTTCAAGTGATTTTGCTTCTTACCTGCACTCCTTTGTTTTAAATTGCGCTGTAGCGTGCGTGCGATAAACGTTACTGAGCCTAATAGACGAGTGTTCTTTCTGTGTCAACAAATGCTTCGTGATTTTGACAGCTGCGAGTGTTGCATCGAATATGAAGGTATACCTTCTATAACTTCTTAAAAAGTACAAATTAGTTTCTTTGCAGAAAACAGCGAATAGATTTGTTACCAGAGCAGGAGAGAACAACATATGAATACCTAATTTTGATCTTGATAACTGGCCTTGGTAAAGAAGAGGTCAGATTAAGAGGTAAAATACCTAAACAAAATACCTTAGAATTGCCAGCAAAATATCTCTCGAATACCAAAACTTGTTATTTCGGATAGCTGGGAATAACAGAGAGGTACTATTTTGGTATTATCTTACTTCAATTTGGTTTTCGGACAACATTGTAGGAACAATTTTATGGTATTATCCACAGGTATTTTATTTTCAGTGTGGTTGCTCATTTCGACTCGTGTGTTCATTATCCCCCAATTCCCCTGTATCCACATACTTCGAGAACGTTCATCTTTAGAAAAAAAAAAAGGTTTTCAACATTTTGTGGTGCATTTCAACGGAATTCATAATAAGCATACCTTAGCAACCTAACAATGACAGTGGAATACCTCTGCAGCTCAATTATTTAATGAACAACAACAAAAAATGTAATCGACCTTTGCATATTAGGCTAAGGTATAGGTAATGACCTACTATATATATATATATATATATATATATATATATATATATATATATATATATATATATATATATATATATATATATATATATATATATATATATATATATATTATATATATATATATATATATATATATATATATATATATATATATATATATATATATATAGGAGTATGTGTCCCTTGACTCAGCCTAATATGCAAACAATCGATTACATTTTTCATTGTAACTCATAAAGTATTTGAGCTACACTGAAAATTAATTTTAGTTTATATTACGAAATCGAAGGTAGAACTAACAAATCTATTCGTTGTTTTCTGCAACGAAACTGGTTTGTACTTATTATGAAGATACATTCGTAATTAATGGCACACGCTAAACTGTCAAAAGTACGAAGCTTTTGTTGACACAGAAAGAACATTCGTGCATTGTACGTAAACAATACAAAGAGCTACGAATATTTAGTCACAAATTAAAAAGAAACGTCTCTCTGGTGGTTACATGAAGGACTGACAGATCTACTTTATCGACTCGAAATGTATTGAACAAAAAAAGCAACCACGTGGAGTTGTCCAGCGTCTTTTTAATGATTCTGACATGGGATTCGAACCTGAATTTTTTGAAAGTGCTGATTCTGAATCCGTGGTTGATCTCACTAGGCCATGCTGACTCGTGAGAACAAGCTTGATTAATGAGCATAAAGTTATAACTCTCGACAGTGCTCTAAGTTTTATTTTGGGATAGATAAGTTATTCCCGCCCATACCATAGCAGCAACACCATCATGTATGAGTACGGTATAAAAGAGAAACAGCGATTGCATGGTCTTCACGAAATTCATTTCGTGCATTTTACAAAAAGGTGTAATGATTGCATTTCACCAGATTAAAAGCATTATGAATGTTTCATACAATATACGAGACATTTGTTCTACGTACAAAATCCATGTTTACGAAACGCGTGAAAGCTATTTAACGAAAATAAATTTTCAGTGTAGAAACAAAATTTAACTAGCTATACACTTCCTAAGATATGTTAAATAAGCGATCTGGTAAAATGTATCACGAAAAGCTACACAACTTGTTTTATAAAGTCAGAAACTTACGAGGGATATGGATGTAATGTCGGTTTATGGGTACCAAATTGGGTCTAATCATGGATGCAAGTTCGTCCCATTCGATTGATTTTCTATAAAATGTAATCTTCGTACGGGTTTCTTCCTGATTTTCTGATTTAAGGCTTTCCCAGCTGTATTCGCTCTACCCAACAAACAATTTCACAAACCAAACTGTACTTAAACTGCTAAAAAACACTTAAGTGAGTTTTAAACATGATTTAGCGGTCATTCGACAATCAAAACATTATAATTCGCTCTACACAGATTTTGTTACTTTAATTTGTGTTAAGATGAGCCATATGAACAACATTTAACCGGAACTCAGACATTTGTATTGTAAATGTTACCAATAACAACATTTTTACTACGCTTTTCATACAACAGGCCATATTTGGGAACATAGAAAAAATATGTCCCTTACATTGGGTCCACTGTTTGCTTGTTAAGTCATTGTTATTTTAATTATGTGACCTGTAAGTTTATAACATGTGACTATATTCTGTACATCTTGGCTGCACTATTCGGTTTATAGGTTCAATTTCGGCAAATTTAGATCATTGGAAGATCGTATAGATAATCTGTTCAGCTTAACCAGTGAAATCATGATGCTTCAAAAGTTCAAGAAATCGAAAATTACGTGGAAGTGAACTACTATAAATTGATTGATTATGTCTCAATTGCTTTGAAATCAACCGGTCATCCTGATAGCAACATAATTTTGTTGATTATCGAAGAAATAATGACATATTTGGTACATAGGCCGAATCAAGGAGCTAGGCTAACATTACATCCCGTTACCCTATATATATTGCCGAATAAAGTGAATCTTTCTGCTAAAAAAAACTTTGCCATCATATTCCATTCTAAGAGTTTGGTTTCCAATCGATTTAAGCCCAAATTCTCACTCGTTTTGTTCAATGCTTACAATAATCCTCAACTCCCATCATTTCAGCGCGAGAAGCAATCGGCCAGTGCCAGCCTTCCCCTGCTGCGTAAAAACCCCGGCACGATCAACGTCAACCAATCGGACTACGATCTGAAGCACATCAAACGGGAGGTCAACAGACACATCAACCAGATGCGCCGGGGGCTGTCAACAAAGATCAGGCAAACGGTTCAGTTCCTGGAGAGTCACGATGCCCTGCACAACATGGATCAGGTGGACACGCAAGCCGTGAAGGCGAAAATCACCATGGGTGGAACGAACCGGATGCCGGACTATAGCTTCTACGAAACGTTGGTTCAGAGAGATCTGGAAAATCACATTGATGTGCTGTTCCGGAGGAGGCAGGATGATGATGATGATGGCGAGAAGGAGAATGCCGGAAATGGTGGAAAGGGGAAAGATAGCAAGGAGGACGGGATTTCCGTCACACTGGGTGGTGATGAAGACGAATCCGAATCAGAATCGGAAGAAGAGGCCCCCGGTGGATTGGTGGGATTGATTGCCAATCTGAGTGGGGGTGATGAGGGGTCGGATGTTGGAGCGTTGGTTGGGGCTCTGTCGGCTGCGGTTACCAATCTGTTTGGGGTATGTTGTCAGTTGTTGAACTTGTGGAAGTAGTCTTATTGGTGGTTGGTTTACTTGCAGCCGGATGGTCTGGATGTGCCTGGTCTGCTGGGAACGGGGGCAGGATTGCTGGCTGGACTGCTTGGGGTTTGTAGCGTCAAATGGTTGTGCTGAGTTTAATGGCTGAAATTAATTGTTCGAATATTTCTAGGGAGACGAGAACTTTGGCAAAGTGTTGGGAAGCTACGTAGGTATTGCCATCGAAGGCTTCTCCGGCGGAGGCGCTGTAAGAATTTCAAACCTTTGATTTTGTTTAGTCGAGGCGGTTTTCAGTTTGATATAATATATGTTTTGTTTTGCTTTACATTTCTAGGACAACAATGGAGCCTTCTTCGGAAACTTTTTGGGATCTGTCATTGCTGCATTAAGTTCTGTAAGTCTTATTTTATATATTTTTTTAAAGTGCCGACTCGACGCTTGAAACAGACTAGCTAAATTTTATGATATCTTCCATATGTCTACTAAACCAGGGGTTTTCAACATATAAGTTGCGGCTCGTCTCAAAGTGTCTTAAATCTATGGAAAGGCGGGACACAAATCAGAACAAGAGGATTTTGCCATTTTAACACAATAGTACCCTTCGAAAAGGTTTTCGTTGTAATGAATGAGTGATTTGCATTAATGACACAAAAAATTTGCATTATCGCAAAAATGTCTTAACCGCTAACTTCCTTATTTGTTCATCGTGCAATAAAATTTAAAAAAATCACACATCTTGTACCAGCACTGAAAAGAGACGTAAAATGAAGACGATTTACAAAAATAAACGCATTTGCAGTGGGTTATGCTTCATGACCGTGAGATGATATTTGCTGATAGCGGGGTTTCCTTTTTTTTTTGGACAATCAGCAAACTTCACATGACATTTTTTGGCGATCATTTTTGTGTGTCTCATTTTTTCCAGTACAGTATTTACTACACGCGTTTTGCTAACCATAACTCGTTATTGATTTGATTTTTAAATATGTTATGGCAACATGAATGCATTTTTTTGGAAATATGTCCCAGATACAAAAAAAAGCTTTAACACGGTTTATGTTTTTTGAGAACATCTTGTTGGACGACCGCCATTTCTAAAATACCACTACTACATTTTGTGTGGCCTCAACAGCATCTTCACCAAATCGGTGCTCAAGTATTACTTTAAATTTACCTATGTTTCTTCAATGAAAAATCACCATCACACTTTGTGAGTGACCTCAAAAGTATCCCTACTGTTGTTCAAATGGAGCTAAAAAGGTGGTTGTTGTTGTTGTTTTTATTTCGTATTTACGTGACTTTCAGCATGAGGCTGATCCGTAACGACAGGGAGACAATCTGGACCCTACATATGAACCCATCAACACATAGACTGGGATCAACGACGTTTCATCCCTTCCGAAGAATGACGGCTCTAAGTGATTCGGCAGGGGCGGCATTCTTCAACGGAGGAATTGCTGCAACGAATGCAACGTTTTCTTGACGGAGGCATTCGTCATAAAGATGGCTGTCACGATCCCGAACTAGCTTTAATAACGACTTGGTGATTCTACTGGGTTCTACTAGCTGCCTACTAACATGGGAGACAGGAACATCATGACACTCGTGGAAAAGATAGTGCTGAACAAACAAATTCGATTCTGCTGAATTCCTGGACACGCCAGAATCAGAGGCAATTCTAAAGCCAATTGACTAGTTAATGCAACTAGGAGGCAACAGGACATCGATGTGGCAATTCCAGGATAAGACGAAAGTGAAGCAATCGATACGCCGACTGTACGGTGGTGAAGCACTGGCCAGAGCGCAGCACTGGGTAATTACCAAGATAAGAGGACATTTCCTTTCATTTACTTATGCTATTTTATTGAGCTTTAATGCACTGTAAATTTGCAAAAAAGCTGAAGAACCTAATGTAACAAATTTCACTTTTATCGGGTGCCAGGAAGTGGTCCATTTTGCCAATTTTACCCGAGTCTCAGGTCAACCATGAACGAAACCATCACCATATGATTTTCCGGATGTAAATACATAAGTACAGCGTAAGTGGGAGTAATATCAATAGCGCCGATCTTCAGAACCGCATGGAATATGAGATTTTTCAAGTATGTGGGGGGAATCGGGTAAAGTTGGCAAAATGGACCACTTTCTGGCTTCCGATAAAAGTGAAATTTGTTTTTATTCAGTTCTTCAGATTTTTTTTTGCAAATTGCAAATGCATTTGAGTTCAATAAAATAGCATTAGTAATTAGTTTTTGGGTAATAGTTCTAGTCTGAATCCAAAATGAGGGGAGAAATGAGCAAAATGGGAAACTTGCTGTGTTCAACCTTTAATGAGACTAACGCCATTTGATTTCCTTCATTTTTTGCCCATAAGATAGCTATTTTTTGGGACTTCTACACTGCCTCGTCAAAATTAATGGGATTTTGGTTCCGTCTTTGCCCACTGTGCAACGGAAGAAACGAAGCAGAGGAAAAAAGCGAAAAAAAGTGAAGTAGCTGATCACATAAAGAAGAGAAATTTAGGAAAAATCCATGAAGGAAAGTGAATCGGATGGAGTGGAAGAATAGAAGTCAAAAAAGAGATACGGAAGTGCAAAAGCACAAGAAGTTGAAACACTAGTGGAAGAAGCAAAGCAGAAGGATAAATGCGGATGAAGACATGTGAAAAAAGTGGAATGGGAAAATTTAAATAAGAAAAGAGACAATATAAGAAGGATATGTTGAAGAATCAAGAAAAGTCGTAAAAGTTGATACAAGGAGTAGAGACGCGAAAGAAAAGAACTGGTAGAAGAGAAGTTGAAGAATAAGATTCGAAAAATGAAGAAATGCAGAGGAGTGGGAGGAGTCATACTGGAGGAATTGTTTATGAAGATGTTTCTGGATAGGATAGTTTCATAAAACACGAATGCACCCTTCTGATGTCAATAACGAATTTAAAAAAATCCTTCACCTTTACTTGTTTTCAAATTGAAAAACCTCTTTCATTATTTCATTCAAATAAGACAAAATAGGCTTTCAAGCGTTTTCTCAATTTATATTGTTTTCTCAATGAAGTACCCCTACCATGCTTTTTGAATGGCACCAATAGCATACCGAAATCTTTTCAAATATAACTTTTTCAGTGATATACAAAGATACTGCACGGCGTTAATTTGCTTAAATTATTAAATAATCTGAACATGGCGACCACTTCCAGTATCTTTTAAATATTGTTTTGATTAAGAACAACGACCGGGAATGGCATAAATTGATTTTAAATAATCACAAGCATATGGAGATGAAGGGACAAAATGAGATTGTGCTTATTTTCACCGCTACAACCGGTGCGCACTACTAAAATGTCATGTAAATTTCTGTCCTTTAGCACATGAAAGTGAGTTGAAAGAGAGCAGAAAATAAATTCAATCAAACACATCTTTCGTCGAATTGCGCACGTGTCAGTTTTCGGTGACATCATTTTACACGAAATCTTTCTTTACATTCCCCGTCTTTTTACAAACATGAACTACGTTTCGTGTAAAATTCATAATTTCTATCCTCATGTTAGGTGTGCAAGCCATCTAACATGAGGATGCCCCAATGGGCGGGGAGAAGAGCCTGCCCTCTATTCACAAACTGTTAGCAATGGGGAGTTGGCATTCCCCCTCTCCCCTTACAGAGTGCTTTAATGGGGTGCTCTGATGGTCCCTCCCATTCAAAATAAAGCCGCCTTGAACATTGGAATCAATCCATTGTTCTCATGAAGCATTGCTTGGAATGGCGTAAATATCCCGCTTCGCGAATTTCACAATTTACTTTTTAAAAACTCTGTAGGTCCAATGTCAAAGAAAACTTTTAAATTTTATTATGTGCGTTGCGCCAAACAAAGTCATTTGAAAAAAACATTATAACTCTTGATGTCTCAATACAGTATTTAGAACCACTTCCTGATTCAGACACCAATAAGCGCAAAGGCTCTGGTTTTTCATTTGGCACCTTCAATGCATTATAAGGCAACTGGTATATCCGCATTGTAATCCATAAAAGCGTCATATTGAAATGCAGCACATTGAAGATTGTGTGGAATGTAGACTTGCCTTCGTAGTCAATTAATAAGGTTATTTTGGGCACGATTGTCACCAGACCTTTTGATACTTCCTCACTACGTTTCTTTCTAACTCCATCGCTTGTATTTTGAGTTGCGCTTTTTTCACCCAACATTATGCGAGCCCGTGCCATCCGTTGTCGTTCTACTTCAGTTTGAGTTGCACGCTGATCGTCGCTGCCAAGACTGATATGACTCAGTCTTGTTTGAGGCATTGCACAACAATACTAATTTAAATTAATTGAAATAGCCACATAATTAGTTTCTTTTTAATTTCTAGAAATATCGTCGTTTTCACCAACTTGATGCACTTTTAATCACACGGTGAACGATACTAATGTAAACAAAAACGTAATTACACACCTGTCAGTTTAACACAGAAGAATAAACTAATACTTTCACTTTCCATTGACCTCCACTCCAATTCTCGCCCAACAATAGAATACGGCCTATCAACATTTGTAAACAAACACTTCTTAGGCTTTTTTCTTGCAAGCCATGGGCTACACCCGCTAACATATAGCATCATTGTGAAGGGGAGATCTTTCCCCTACATTATTATGGTATTGGTTGGCGAGAAAAAGTGCTCAGAAGTGTTTGTTTACAAATGGTGATAGACCCTATTATATTGCTGATCGAGAATTTACATCTCGCTGCGATGTGTCATCAATACACACGTTCCAGTTTATACGTGCATCTACACGTTATAAATCGTGTACACTGAGGTTGCTTATTACATAGGAATGATTGCGATAAAAAAAAACTACCTAAACAACCGAGTTAATCCCTGAAACCACGTCATAACCCGTAGTCTACGAAAACCTCGTAAAAAGCGATAAAACATATGTTTTATACTCGCTTTTTTTTTATCAAATCTAAGTAAACGGTATCTACTCGAGTGAATTCCGAAAACCCCGTAAAAAAATAATAAATAAGTGATATAAGTGTATTATCATTTTTCGCATAACTTTTCAAAGGACCTAAGTAAGTAAGTCTCTCATTATTTTTTTGATAATAACGATGCCATTATAAAAGTTTCCAACGGTTTCTCCTTACATGGTCTTGCTGCCTAACGTATAATAATATTTCCATACAAAATTTGGTTTTTATGATTTGTTTTAATGATTCTTAAGTAATTTTTCTAATATTTTTCTTTATATAAACCTGTTGGAAATCAAGACGAACCATATAAAGAAGAAATCAAGTAAATCCATCGTGTCGTTCCTGAGCTATGCTGTAACGAATGGACAGTCATTTTTATATAGATAGATAGATAGATAGATAGATAGATAGATAGATAGATAGATAGATAGATAGATTGTAATTGTAATTTCTCTGTCCTCGCCCTGGCAGACCACTGTCCACCCATCTGTGTTTGGGCTAGGTGAGAACCTACCAAGCCTGTTCGTTGATATGCCCTAGACCATATAGCACATCGGGATCTTCCACAAGCAGGCGCCGGTTATTAACTAAACAGTTTCAACAAGTGTTAGATTAATGATTTAGGGATTATTGTAATTGCAAAGTTCAAGTATGAAAAGTTCTCATCTGTTTCTTCTCCTATTGGTTGTTGTTGCACTAGTAACTAGTTTTTTCATCCAACTTGCTCTTTGATTTTATTCACTACCGCTCGTGTATTGTGTGGGACGCATTTGACTACATGGAAAGATAGCAAGCATGATAAAGATATTCGTTAGTGTTAACATATATAATACCCAGGTAACCAATAAGCAGTTCCAAAGCGTCTTTACGGCAGCCTATCAAGAAATTAAGTCGCCGTAAATGCAACATAAATGCCACTCTTGGCCCAATATACGGCTGCTTTACTGCAATGCTGTGATAATGCTTCATGAATGCTATTTGGCATTCGAAATGCTTAGTACAGGCTACAAACATTTAAATAGCATATGAAATCCAACATTACAACGTATAGCTTTCAAGATGCTGATATTATGCTAAAATAATGCTTGTAGTGTCTGAAATGCAATTTTAGGGTTGATTTACTGCATACGCTAATGCTTATTGGTTACCTGGGTACGCTTTCTTATCATGTGTTTGTGTGAAGCTTAAAAAATGGATTAGACGATAAGCCGTATAGTGAAATATTTTAATATTAGTACCGATTTCCAATTTGAACCGATTTATACCAACAGTAAGGATGCTGTTGGGGCCACTCACAAAGTGTGATGGTGGTTTTTCATTGAGTAAACAAGGTTATTCATATTAAAGCATGAGAGCCAATTTAGATCGGTTAATCCCAACCATACAGACGCTGATGGAGTCACTCACAAAATGGAATAGTGATTTACTGGTTCCAAGATATGTGGCTCAGCGAGTATGGTGAACGAATAATATGGATCACAATTAATTATGATCCCCACCACCAGCCCACCACACTCGGCGAACCAGCACATCTCACCGGGAAGCAGCTTTATTGTTCTTCTGTGTTCACTTTGTCACTCGCGCCACCGAACAATACGTAACCGAAACAATAGAAAAACGCGATATACCCGATAACAAAATATCGCACAACAAACCCTCGACACAACCGTTCACAGCCAATGTCCGAATGTCATCTTGCACAACTACACTCTAAAAATGATTTCACAACTGGAATCGATATCTGCAACAAGCTAGTAAACTACACTTTGAATCACGATTGAAGGATTTTGCGAAATAAGCACCCCAGAAGCATTCCAGTAGGCGCTACTGTCAACTTTATGCTTCTATTGATTTCCAAGCTCATCTGTTTAGTACCAACCGGGGGAGACTTGGTCCTATACGCAATGCTTTTCTTATCTCCAATCCACTCAACAAATCGATGTTTTGTGATAAAGTGGACGGAATATTATAATCCCGACAGGTAATCGGTGTGTAACCACCTGGTACCTCATAGCAAGGTGCTTAGAGGCGGACCGGAAGAGTTGCTGTTCCGAAACTTTATCTAATTGGTACAAACTGGTTCAAATCGGACATTGATCAAATCGAACAACGCTGCCAACCCAACCCATTTATCCAACATCTCTGTGATTTCTCGTGGAAGGCTGAAATGTTTTCGGCTTCCAACAAAGCGAGTGAAACGTCAACACATTCCTAACATTTTCTTGTTTGACCTGCAATTATGCGACGCCGGTGTCGATATTGCCTTGGTCTTCGATCAACATTGAGGATGTATGTTAGTCGTAAGCGTCATAACGTTTGCAATAAAAAAATGGACTTTTTCGGATGGTGATTCAAAAAGCTAAGGTAGATAATTGCTTTTGATAAATTTTCCATGAAAGTTAATTATTTGCGCTCACTTGCAAAAAAAATCTACGCCCTTGCGAGCGGCTTTCCGGCAGTTAACCGGAACATTCGCCATGCCGAACGAGTTGTTTCTTTGTTTTATTTATCAATTCCTCCTCAGTTTTTTTTGGAGTAGATCTTATGCTTCAGGTTGGCCCAGAAATTCTCGATGGGACGCAGCTGGGAGACGTTGGGCGGGTTCACCGACTTGGGTACCACATCGATCTTCAGCCGCCAACGATCGCATCGAGTAGTGGGGCGACGCTTGATCCGGCCAGAACACCGCGTCTTCGCCCTTATGGTATTTCTTGAGGAACGACGCAACTTCCGGCAGGCATTTCGTACTATAAATTTCCCCGTTCGCGGCCAGTCCGGAGCGAAAGAAGAGCAGCTTTGACATTCTCTTTTCGCTGATTGTCAGCCACCGCAGTACCTTCTTGAGGAACTTGGTGTGTGAAATGAACTGCAACTCGGAACTGATTTCCTTCGTGGGGGAAGTAAAATACGAACGCGCACACTTCTGAACGGAGTCGTTTCACTGTGATTGCCATCACGGTTAGAGTTCAACTGATAGAGCTGTCAAATTTTGTCTGCTGACTCATGGGTTACTTTAATTGATGTTGCATGGGTAGTTTTGTCAGTGTGGGTGAAGGTAAACCCATGAAAAATTGTCAATTTTTGCCCATTTTTTTAGCAACCTCGAACGCCTAACGTTCATGAAACATAACGCTACTTTTTGTTAATTTGTCAACTTGATTGCTAAATATTAAAAGTTTTGTCAAATGCAACGCATTTTTTGAATTATTTACAATCTGTGCGTGCAAATAAATAAAATCTACCGCTAGTCGTCTTACATCCCGATATATTAGGCGAAGGATGTTTTCCCATTCCCAGTTTTGAACCCGAATGATAATCTGAGGATACAAATTGAATAAACCGTTTGAGAACCACTGACCTAAACGACGCTCCATCCACCGTGGTTTGACATTTACGGCGGCAAACACCAGCCGGGTCCGACTTGTTCTCAAACGCTGACTATCACATCGTAGCTTAAGATTGCCTATTGCATCGAAAAGTGGCCAACTTAAACCCGGACCGTAGCACGTCGCAAGACAAAGCACGGACGAAAAAATAATGCACGATGCATATAATTTACGATAAAATGATGCAACTATGTAATCGTCTGATGAGTGTGTTTATGGTTGTGCGCGCGCCGTTGAGGCAATAGGGCAATAATGAAATTGGATATTGCTCTCTAAACACACGTTGCGTCCGAGCTGGGAGATGTAGCTAGACCCGTGGCGACGGTCGACGATTGGATGGATTGAATGACTTCTCTAAATGTGGATTTTCTTCCTCTTCTGCCAGGACCCAGACGATGAGAACCTGCCACTCCGACCGAAGCTTTTCATCGAAAAGTTCTTTTCAGGACTGCAGGAAGCGAAACGGAAGGGCGACCCAGCTGCGGACGGTGCCGATGAACATAAGGTTGGTATTGTTGGGGAATTTGAAGTGCGGAATTTGCAATCAAATGTCATTTCTTCCTCAGGGTTCGGATCTGTTCGGCTTCATTGGCAACATAGTGGCTTCGATTGTCGGTGGCGTCACCAGTTTGGTTCTGAATGCATCACTGGGGTCGTCCGGTGGATCGTCCCAAGGCTCAGCCGACGCTTCCGGTGCCTCTTCGGCCGGCAGCAGTGGAGACAGTTGCAAACATCCCTGTCCATCCATCTAACGAGCGAGTTAGCATGTGCCATCTGTCTTTTTATGATTATCAATGTTGACTAATTTTGTAATGATTGAGGCTTAAATAAACGCATTACCAAACTGAAATCGTTCGTTCGCAGCCACGCAGGCAGCAGCACTAGTGAAAGTCAAGGTAACATTTGTTTATTTTTGTTTGATCCGGCTCGGCGCTTAGTGACGAGAAGCATAGTATTTTTTTTTGTCCACCGACCACCGACAAATAAAACATCAGGTCGGAACCTTCAGATTGAATAATAGAGAGCTTAGTTCCAGCATCAAGTAAGGAGCATGCTCGAGGGTCGATTAGTACGCGACAGGTGCGGTGGTGCTAATGGCTCTCACCTTCTACCGAATTCGAATCGAATTGGCCCGAAACAGTCATCTGTATTCAGAAGGAACAACCCTGACTAGAAGTTTTAATCGACAGCAAAAAAAAATGAATGCCAGTGTGATATGGTTTGAAAGTACTTTAACGGACGGCTGCGAATAGTTATTCAAACATGACTTATATTTGATCGAGAAATGCCTTTCCAGAAAAATCGTGAACCACCCCCTGACACACAGAGCAGCCGCAACCGTAATGTGCGTTAGACCAGGCGGCAAAATGCAGGCGTACATTGGCCAGAAAACAAAATAAAAAAAAAACAGCGAGGTGTAAATCGCTACATGTAGTTTAAGTACGTACACAACGAGGCCTTTTTTCCTCATATTTGCCCACTAATGTTACCGGCGCGAAGGAGCAGTCCATTAAACGCCCTCCGCCTGTGGTCCGTCGACCAGGGGTTAATTGAATTGCGCAAAGTGACCACAGGCTTCATCAACATGTTGATGATATGTAATAATTTTCTAACACGCTTCGCAACCAGCCGGCGTCGATTGTTTTGTAGTAAAAGTTGCAAGTTTTCCTTAGCTGCAGCAATCACTAGATATATTTCCCGATTGAGTCACCGAATTTTGGCCGAATTACGTAGATAGCCATGTCACCAAGTTTCGCCGGTTTCGCCGTTTCCCATGAGGGTATTATGAGTCGTTAACCTACTTTTCCAACTCACGCAGCAGGCTGCAGCTCGGTCGGTGACAGTATTGTGACTTTCTGCAAAGAGAGCGTATCTTAAATACCAAAACGATGCACATTTAATTCCACCAATGATGGAATGAGTCTGCTGCTGAGCCGGGCACGTTATGACATCAGTTGAGAGGGTTTTTTTTTTCTTTTATTTGGAAGACAATGGTTGTTTGCCAAAAAAAAAAAACAAAAACAGAAATGAACTACCGCGTGTATTTGTTATGAGAAAGTGCTTTTCATCGGGATAATTTGAATTGCCAATAAGACGCTGTTGGCCATTGCCTAATGTAAAGTAGTTTGTAAATGATTGTTTGCAGTTAAACGAACAATCTGAATGAAGCTGTGACAATGTACATTCATAAAGGATTCAGAAAAGTCACCTCAAATAAAAGTGCTACCTTCAGTTGACTATCGAATTTTTAAATATGGTGCATGTGTCGGGTGTATTTTTTTTATATACTTTATTAACCTTTTTCGAGGTATTTTAAAAATGCTATAACTTTCTTAAATAAGCATCTAGACGTTTGAATTTATTTGACTTTTCCTAAATCATAGTAAGTCACCTTTATGCGTTTAAAAGATTTTTTTCTGAAGAGCTGTCGAAAAAAGTTACGAATAAGGTGTTTCGGGTCTTATTGACCCGGTTTTCAAACTCACATTGTAAAAACTTTATTTGACCAAATTTCAAAGTCTTTGCGTGTAAAGTGAGTACTGCCCATTTTGACTCGATTGACATCCAGGAATCTGAGTAGGAAGAGAGCATGTTTTGCTATGGTCCGTGTGGCAGCGACAGATACAAATTTTCATCGGAACATGTCTTTAGATGGCTCAAACTTAAGGATTTTTCATGAATACTTCTAGCCTTGAAATGGACCAATGACCATATTGGCCATTTCAGAACAATCCGGATGCCCCGAAGAGACCGGGTGGCTCAGACTTTATGGGTTTTTCATGAAATGCACTAATGACTATATTGGCCGTTCATGGGCAAGCATTTGTACCGAAAGATATTTATATTATCATTGCTTGGCTTCAATCAGGGATTACTCATACAGGGTTCAATCATACTTGACTGGTAGAACAAAAAGAGTCAGATTTGACGGTAATTTTTCTTATCAGTTGGGAAGGCGATATCTGGGATGCCACTAGGAATGATTTTCGATAAATTTTTAAAACGAAAAAGACTTAAATCTTAAAATGTGTTCATGAGCAGTTGCGTAATGTGATTGGGTGATAACCGGGGTGAATGCTATGTGCATCACCCCTTATGAATCAAGATAGGGTATGTGTCCCTCAAGTCAGCCTATTATACAATGATCGTTTACTTTTTCATTATAACTCATAAAGTTTTTAAGCTGTAAGCGAGATTCAACTAGTTAGACACTTGCTAAGAATAGTTCAATAAGGAATCACGAAAAGATACTCTTTTTATAAAGTCAGAAACATTCGAAGGATATGGATTGAATGTCGGTCTTTAAGCACTAAATTGGGTCTAATCGTGGATGCAACTTCGTCCTGTTCGATGAATTTATTATTTAATGCAGTATTTGTACGTTTTTTTGTTATTTCATGAATTAAGGCATTGCTAGCTGTATTCGATTTATTTATACAACATTTCACAAAAAAAACTGAAGTAAAACTCGAAACACTTAAGTGGTGTGCATATACAGTATGTAATAAAAGTTTATCCACCCTTTCTGACTTGGCACATTTGCTTCAAATAATCCACCAAAACATTGAAAAACGATTTTTAATATTAAGTTTATTTCTCAAGGGATAAAAAGAAAGTCAAATAACGATAATTTGATGCAAAAGCTGTTGTCAGAAGTGTTCGTGTCTGAGACCAAATATATAAGAAAACGATAAAAAATTATGCAAAAAAAGTATATCCACCATAATCCTGAAAATCATTCAATATTTCGTGTGACCTCCCTTGGCTTCAAGGACAGCTTGACATCGTTGTGGCATTGACTGGACAAGCTTAGCAGTCGTTTCTGGTGCGATTTTGTCCCATTCAGTTACAACAACTTGTCGTCATTGCTGAAGGCTTGATGGTTTGTGTTCCTGAACCTTAACCTGTGTCAACCTTTTCAAAATAGACCAGAGATGTTCTATTGGATTAAGTTCAGGAGACTGTGCTGGCCACTCCAAAACATTGATTTTCTTTTCCTTAAACCATTGGGATACCAGCTTCGATGTGTGCTTTGGATCCCCATCTTGCTGGAACGTGTATCTCCGGCCCAGCTTCAGTTTTTGTGCACTTGCTGAAAGTTTTCGTTTCAGTATGTCCAGATAAACCTCCTTTGTCATTATTCCGTCAATGAATTTGAGTTCTCCAACGCCAGACAAAGCCATCGAGACCAAAACCATGACTCTATCTGCACAGAAAATGATAAAAGCTAGTTAAGTTAGTTGAAAATTAATGATGTTGCAATAACTCACCTCCAACATGTTTGACTGTAGGCTTTAAACACTGGGTGTGTAGATTTTCACCGGTTCTGCGCCGTTTTGCTGTGATACCATCAGACCCAAATAGCATTATTTTAGTCTCGTCTGACAAAATGATCTCTCTCCAATCATCGACTGTCCATGTAATATGATCTCGAGCCCACTACAATCGTTTTTTAATGTTTTTCGCTGACAACCATGGTCTTTTAATTGCCACTCTACCCTTCAAACCTTGTAGATGCAATCGATTTCGGATTATTTGAGGTGTCACATGGATAGAAAATTCACTCTCAACTTGCTTTGCAATTTTTGCAGCTGACAAACCTCGATCTTGTTCCGCCTTTCTGACGATAGCCCTGTCAATCCGGGAACTTGTCTTCGCCAGTCGCCCTGATCGCTTTTCTGGTGTGAAAGAACCACTCTTTTTGTACTTCTGAACAATTTTGGTAACCGTATCTTTACGTATCAGAACGATATTAGCAATTTGACGGTAGCTTTTACCGCACTTGTGATGCTCTATGATGATACTCAGCGAAATTTGTGCGTTTTTAGGCATTTCGAAACACGAGAACTCAAATTTGAATCACGAAAGCTTCTTCACTACGAAAGGATAACTGTATGCAATGTTTACATTCTAAAAAGTGACAGGAGCCGCTCAATACACGGCAAAATTGTACTAAGCATGTTTGGGTGGATAAACTTTTTTTGCATGTTTCACTTCCCTTTTCTGTTGATCTTGGCATAGATTTTCAAGAGCAAGATTAATTCAAGTATATTTAATGGTATAATGATAGGTACTACATAATGGACCAAACGCATAACAACACTCATTTTATCAACTAATATTTGAATCGATAACAGGAAAATTGTAAATTTGACGCAGGGGTGGATTTACTTATTTTACATATAACTATAATTTAGAAGAAAAATTAGTAATCTCCATTTAATTCCAACTACCTTTGCTTATCTTCGACAGATACGCGTATTTCGTCTACAATGTGCAGACTTCTTCAGTGTCTCGTACTAATAAATCGACTTTTTAATTTTACATACTGTATGATTTATCAGCCATTCAATTATGAAAACATTATAATTTACTATACATTGATTTTGTTCCTTCAGTTTGTGTTTAAATGAATATAAAAAACCTCAATCTCATGCATTTCCACTTGAAATTTCAACAATAACAACCTTTTCACTACGTTATTAATACAACAGGCCAAAGTTGGGAACATACAGAAAAATATGTCCCCAACATTGGGTCTACGATTTTCTTGTAGAATCATTGTTACTTTTGGAATTTGAATAGTTAGTTCGTAACGTGTAACTATTTTCTGTACATCCAGGTGGCATTACTTGCTCTATCGATTCAATTAAGCCAAATTTAGACCACTTGAAGACCGTGTAGATAGAGCTTAACCAGTGAAATTATGATGCCCCAAAAGTTCAATATATCGAAAACTACGTGGAAGTGAACAACTTTAAGTGGATTAATATTGTCTCAATAGCTTTGGAATACATCGGTCATCCTCATAGCAACATGATTTTGTTGATTATTGCTAAATTAATGACACATTTGAAACATAGACCAAATAAAGAAGCTATGCTAACATTACATTCCCTTACCCTATCTATGAAAATTTGCCAGAAAAATTGTTGATCGTGAGGGATCATTCTTGTTTACAAATAAATATTTACTACATATTTTTGGCAATTTTTCCTTTGGATGCGACATGAAGTTGCAGCCAAGGCTTTAAGTTTTCACAGCATATTTATGTTTTTTCGTTAACTACACAATTATAGCCACCACAACAGGTTAAAGAAAAATGGGCACCTTTAGCTTCATTTTACGCTACATTTTATTTTGGCAAATTTTTTGGCAAATTTACGACATTCTCCCATTTGTCGTTTGCCAAATAACGTTTCCACCCAAGTAACAATTCAAATTCAAATTGGTTTTATTCATGTTTTATGGTAGTTTTATCAAAGCATTATGTAGATCATCTGGTTTTATCAGAGCATTTTCGAAGTTAAGGTGGTTTTAGCTGATTAACAGTTCTTAAGAGTGATTTTAGAACACTTATAGAAACCTCCATAAAACTACATAATTTATAAGTGTAATTCGCCTTATAAGTAATTTTTTAAGATACTTGATTCCACTCTCAAGACATTGTTTCGCAACTTTCATAAAACCTGATAACTGTTTTGAAAAAGTTTTATGACATTCTTCTTTAAAATAAATGTATCTAGAAAATGCTGCCATAAAACGCTCTTCGAACCATTTGATTTCGAATAAGAGCACGTATTCTTGAGAAAGAACATTATGTGAAAAATAAACAAACTGGACAATGGACGCCCATAGGTGAAAGAAAATATAGAATAGTGGATCGTTCAGGCGGAAATTCAATAAAACCTATCCAATAAATTGAATAATTGAATACTCCTTCATCTCAGCCACCAACGACAATTTTTTTTCACCATCGCTAGATTCCATTGGAATCGCAGCCTACTGAAACCAACTTATCAGAAGGGTCTATGCATTATGCGTCCTATTTTTTGTAACGAATCAAATTAAATGGTGCAATGTGTCGCCAGTTGAAAACCGAGAATCATAAGTCTTGATAAACCTAACGTCCCAGATAGTGCGTTGTCGCCATGCGTTATCGTTTTTCAACCACCGTTAAATCTAAAGTCGGAAGTGGTGCGCTGGAATCGCTCAGTGATCTACTACACAGCGCGCATCTTCCGACGTTAGGTTTAGCATTTAGATCAAGAGGAAAAATCATTTTTCGCTCAACTGATGTTTCCGCCATCGGGGCAATATTATTATCTGTTATTCTTCCCAAAACCATTGTTAGCATATTCAAGTTATAGTTTATATATATCTTTTTGTTTTTTTTATCGCCTTACGGTGGCGCTTAAAAACAATAAATTATAAGCTTATCTTACGAAAGACTTGTTTACCTCGAGTAATTCAAACAAGTTTTATTCAAGTGTAACTCATCTTTTTGAAGAGTAGAACAAATAAAGATGAACTTATCGCGCTCCTCGAAAAATCTTGTTAGTCTTGTGCAAGAAATATAAGTTTCATTTGCATTTTATGGTAGTTTTAGATTTGATATTCTGGATTCCCTCGGAATGGTAGCCATTTTCATAAGTATGCAACAAAACTCTCATTTGTACAATGGTACGAACAAACAATGTTGTTTAAAATACATTTTTAAACTTAAAATGGATTGTAGACACAATTTATTCAAGATCTAACAATTTATCAGCCTTGTCACCTTATTGTTTAATTTTCAACTTTTTTTTTTTTTTATTTATCCAATGTTCTAGCAATAATTCAGAGGCGCATGAAAATTTTCGAATTTTTATGTTATAAAACACCGATAAACTGAATGTCGCATGAAAAATTCATCAATTCCAGGCAAAAAACAGATGCATTTATGGTAAATTTTACAATTAATTTACATACGTATCCACTTTGGAATAGAAATATAGTAGCTTCCACTCAACTATAAACCAAAAAGAAAGTCCCCATTCAGCAAAACAAATCGAAAAATGGAATCTCTGAAGCATATTTGCAACGGACTGGAAGTGTTCTTAAAGAGGAAAATCATAAAACTATCAAAACTTGTGGTAGTTTCATCATAGATTTAAGTATGTCTTGAATGTCATTACAAGTATGTACCGATAAAACTATCGAGTTTTAAGCGAATCTTGGGAAATAGTCTTGAGAACCTCCTATAGTATGGGCTTTTTGGAACTTATGAGGTTTTTATGGCTGTTTTATCGATGTTATGTAGAATATTTAGTTTTGTGCGTGCTTTTATCAAATGAGTCTTGAAAACTTCTTCAAGTGCACCTTAAAATTGAATTTGTTACTTGGGAATTATGGTTTATTAATCGAAGATCGAAAAGATCAAAACAAAAGATTATCTTTCCGATTTGTCTGAGGGTCATAGGGAAGGTCCATAAATTATGTCACGCGGTAAGGGGGGAGGGGGGTTTGGGAAAGCGTGACAATCCATACAAAAAACGTTTCAATTGAGGGTTTTAAAAATTCAGTTTTTGCGTGACATAATTAATGGGTCGATTTAACAAATCGAAAATCGACATCAAAAGGGTAAATCTCGTAAGGATCAACTTAAGATCGCCCAATCCTAGGTCATATGTAAACAAAGGTAACTGGCCCTACTCTATTCTGATACAGTTTTTCTTTGTATTCTCCCATTCGCGGAGTAGCGATCTATGATGTAGTTTGAAAAGGAAATAATTTCATTTCACCATGAGGCTCTAGGAGTAGACAGCAATTTTTGCTAGAACAAAGTTGTTTAGAGAAGTATTGATAGTTCCGTTAGCGCACTGCAGGCTGTGAAAATTGAATAGAAGACGTTTTTACTGTATTGTTGGTCAAGAAAGGAACTCCTCTCCCCACTGACGCAGTTTCTATTATAGCAGTTACATCTTCCTTATGTTCAACTTGGGCCAAATTATGCTTGAAGTTTTACCTCTGGGTTAACTCTGTTGATATTCATGTGTTCTAAATTATGAATAAAGATAGCGTCTGCATTATGTCCCTAATCCCACTAACAATATGGGGGAATGTGCTATACAATGACATTATTCAAGAAACAAAAAAACTCAAATTATTGATGTTTTTTTAAATGTTTTATTATATGCATCTAAAATGAAGAAAAATACATCAAAATGGATTTCGGGTCTAGTGACGAAAATGAAATTTAATCTAGGTCGGAATCGGAATCAGACGAAGATGTTGATGATGTTATTGACCCATCGTATACATCAAAAGACGGGATTCGCTGGGAGAAGGCTCCATTTAAACATAAGAGTATGGAAAAGGATTTTCATGGAGAATCTTGGTTTTCAATTGATTTTCGCAGAAATCCAACGCAAAAAACGGCTGCCAAAATCACCTGCTGCTGTTCAAGTCATTCGTAAACTTCGGTTTGATGTAAGTCAAACTACACCAACAGCTTCAAGAGGTACGTCTGCAGACTGTAAACAAAAGAAGCAAGAAGAGCCAACGGACAAGCGAGCTCATTGATTGTTGTGCAGTAAATCAGACTCCAAGTATTCAATCCAGTGCGTGGAAAGCAAACAGTTTATTTGCAAAACTCATTCCGAAACACGGTGCGCAAACTGCACATCCAAGTAACATATAGGTATTCTGATATTGCTCTTGTTTTATTGCCTAAATGAAATAAGAATTAATTTTTGTTGAATCCTAGAGATTTTGAGCTGTTTAGTGGAATACCTGTAACAAGAAATGAATCTTCAGTGTCTCGTACTAATAACTCGACTGGCAGTAAGTAGTACGAGACACTGAAGAAGTCTGCACATTGTAGTCGAAATACGCGTATCCGTCAAGAAAAGCAGAGGTAGTTGGAATTAAATGGAAAATACTAATTTTGCTTCTGATTTCTAGGAATTTTTGTTATTTTTCATAACCTTGGAATAAACCTTGATTTTTATTATTCAACAAAGACTACAGATATATTATTTCACCTAAAATGTGGGGCTAGAAATAGATTGTTTACGAAAAATCATGAAGTTTGAGCCGTCGTAAGGCAGGTTTCGACAGAAAACGTATTTGTTCCCTCCTGAATGGTTCCTTCAAGGCCTCCGTTTTGTCCCGGAATACCCAATATAGGCATTCGGCCATTTCTAGGCTAGAAGTAGACTACTCATGGAAAATCATGAAGTTTGAACCGTCGACGAGTATTTTTCGATGAAAATTGGAATTTGTAGCCGAATCACGGATCGTAGCAAAACATTCCCCTTTTTGGAACAGATTCCTTGTAGCCAATCTGATTAAATAGGGCAGTTTTAACCAGAAACTGAAGATTGGGACTCTAATAAGCATTTTGACTGAAAAGAATTTAAATTTGGCCTTACAAATGTTCCACAATGTGAATTTGAAATCCGGGTCAATATGACCCGAAATACCTTATTGTATGCATGTTTGTATGTACATGAGGTAGCCACCATCCCTTCATGCTCTTAGCTTGGATGCAGCTCCACTTAATAACAAGATTAAATTGAGCCACCGATCTGAATTCACAATATCACTGTATGAAGATCCAAAAACGGAGGGGTTGACCCGTAAGCAGAGACACTTACGCGAAATCCATGGAAAATTAAGAATCTCCTTCCAACGATACGATCCAACAAATCCAGTAACCCAATCCGCAATACTCATTAATCTTTCTACAGGATGGAAAAAAGGGCGCGTCACTCTCACTGAAACTGTATAATTCACAGCATCATAACCGAATCGGTAGGATAAAGAGAATGACAATGCTAGTTCCATTCTAAGCTCAGGCAGTCAATCAAACCATCGTCCAGTTCCAGCTTGAATGATACCCTGATGCTCACTCCCAACCCAGTATTTATTATATATAATGTAAATAATATGTCATACTTTGCAATATTTGTTGTATGTAATAGCGAAGTGAAATATACATATACTAAAATATGTCATAGTTGGAATTCGCCATGCTGTGATTTTAATATGGTTATATATGACCCGAAACACCTTATTCGTCACAAAATGTTAACACCCAAGGAAGGTCAATTTCGAAGGATCAATCGCGTTAGCTTTTCGGAGTCGATAATTCATTGTGTATTGATAACATTAATGTCTTTATTCTACGTTCAGTTGCACCTGGTCCGATTATTCGTGGTTTACCCGAGGTTGAAAGAGTGTAATTTTTTGGAGATATATTGGACAAAAGAACATGGAAATGGAATTATGTAGTCTCATCATACACACTTAGATTTTTTTACAGAAATCTGTAAAGTTTTTCCGAATTCTCAACAGCTGCACGTTCGGTAATCCGATTTTACGAATTTCGGTGAAATTTTACAGATATCTATAAAAAATTACCGGATTTCGGTAAAATTTTACCGAAATCCGTAAAATCGGATTACTGAACGTGCAGCTGTTGAGAATTCGGTAAAACTTTTCAGATTTCTGTAAAATAATCTGAGTGTGTAGCGTTGTTGACAGCATCGTTTTGCAATATGATCAGGGCTTCCATTTAACGTATGTATTCCAGTCAATGTTGATAAACCTATAACATAGACGTTGACACACCAAGGATACTTCCAGTAGCTAAACATTAAGGTGCCAGTCAGATGTATGGAAAAAATTTGACCATCGATTTACAAAAAAATAGTACTCGTCAAAAGTTTTGTCTCCTCAAAAAAAGTCTCCATACAAAACTTAAGCTCAATCGGGCATCGTTAAGTGGATCTCCAAAGTGGTCAAAGTTTGACTATTTTGACCCATGAAATTTCCGAAATCGATATTTTGTTTTGATGCTAAAGGTCTAAGAAATACATGAAACGTCAAGAACTGGTGTTAGCTTAAAAACAATATTTTTGAAAATTCAATTTTATTTGAGAATTTTATTTTATTTATATGATTTGAATTCAACTGAGATATTCATGGAACTAGTATTGAATCATATCCTGTATCATCATTGGCAATTGCTTGCATATTATATGTGGTATTTCATTATGGTGGTTCACTTATTTCCCATTAGGGTGGTCCTTTTTGATGAAAAAAAAAAGATTTTAAATGAAATATAGAAGATAATTGTATTCACTCCTCTTCCCAATAATCATCAGCAGCTTGTTATGTGTGGTATTCCATAAGCGTTGCCCACTTTTTTTTTCATGCGAGTGGTCCTTTTCGATGAAAATTTAAAAAAAAATCAAAAAAATCAGAATTTGAATGGGATAGTAAAAGCAATAGTATGTTCACACCTCTTTCATCATCATATTCCATTTTCTATACAAGATTCATGATATTTCATCAAGGTATGCCCACTTTTATTCCTCTGCACAGTGGTCAAAAAAACAATTTTTACGCTCTCAACTGATAGCTCTCTAAATAGCGGAGCTAGAGCAGTGCGTCTTCGGAAAAGTTGATGGATATGACAAGTTTTTTATTTTGATGGCATGACTTTTGTGATCAATTACTTACCTTCAAAAATTCATTTTTCACTAAAACATTTTTCTTTTATTTTATTTCATATTCTCCGGGGGGCTTCAAATAGTGAATTGAGAACTTCGAAGTTCCTCACAAGTTCCTACCTCGAGTCATATGATCACAAAAGACTGCCAGTTGAAACATGGAGACGCTGGTTTGCGTAGCCTGTGCAATGTTGTCATTTTGACAATAGCGAAGTGAAGGGGTGCACCCTGTAAATCATATAATAATATTTTCCATTCTCATATCTTTCAGGTTTTCAGGTCATCTTTGTTAAAAAATTAACATTTAAAATTCATTTTTTTTCTCATGGCTGTCATACATTGTTTAAGTTTTCTGATTCATAATGGATGCGCAAGTTTGTCAACAATTGCAACAAAACAGCAGTCCGCACACATGGAATTTTCAGTTCATCTTATAACATCCCTTCACTATATATATTATCTTATATGACATTGTTTATTCATGACCATTACCATTCATCTTTATCTTCATCATTATCATTTTTGTCAATACTTGTGTTTTCCTGATTTATATATTAACATTAAAATAATTCTAAAATTATTATCTAATAGGTTATATATACTTTTAATTATTATGTCTTATAAGTCCAATTATTATTTTGATTCTTTCTTCTCCTCTTATGATTTAGAATTATCTAGCGCCTTGAATACAAGAAGCTGCAACGGAATCTGCACGGCTTTTGCACATATTACTAAATATATTTTTCATTTCCGATTTGTGAATGGACATTTTACTAAATTTGTGCTGATCTGATTCGTGCAGCGCTTTGTGTCATCTGGCTAGTGTCTGAGTTCAAAGTTCATTTTTTTTGTCATTACTGTGTCATAACTCACAACGTCAGTATATTTGATGATATTATTTTAATGATTTTGCATCATAGATTATTTAAACATTACTTATTGTTTTTTATGTCCATTTGTCATTAATTCCCTTTCAATTGAATCTTCCCTGTTTCAGGAGCAAGAACTATGGGGTCCGCAAAAATAGAAGTGGATTGCTGTAATAACATCAACATCAAGCAGCAAATTGTAACCATAACAACAGTAAATTAAAATGTATAAGTGTTAGTCCTTTAAAATTTCAATCGATTTAGCAAACTTTTTCAGGATACCTCAAATCACTTTTTTGGTGAATTGCTGCTAACGCTGAAAACGAACGAAAACGTGCATAAGCGTGGACCCACAGAACTCCACACATTAACAATTTACAACATTTCTTGCATTTCAGGATCAACTGAATGAAGATCATATATAATTTATGCGAATGTTTTATTTTTCTTACATTTACATAAATATATACACTATGAATATTTCATTGGAATAGGAGGGCCCATCAGCGCACCCGATTGAAGCACTCTGGATGGGGAGAGTGGGAATGCCAACTCCACATTGCTAACAGTTTGTGAATAGAGCGCGGGCTCTTCTCCCCACCCATTGGGCATCCTCATGTTAGATGGCTTGCTCTTTTGACCAATTGTTCAATCTTGTTGTTGGAAGCAGATTCTTTATATCCCTGTGGAAACATATAAGTGATGTTGCTTATCGATCCACCCAACCTCTGCTTGGCCCTTCATACAATGGCATGATTAGGATAATCAGTGGTTATTAGAGCTTGATCAAGCTTAACAGTGAGGAGAGTCCATTGCTGTTGGACTTAGTTTCCGTGCTACAATGGGTGTTAGTACATATCATACATCATACATCATACATTGTACGGAATTTTGAAAATTAATTGTTACATAAAATAAAATGCAAGACTTCTAAACCTGGACATTTTACTTCTCTAATTAAACAAACTGAATTTATCTTCAGTCAAAATATAGCTGAATAAAAAAACTATAATTTCAAAATTCAGAGATGTGGATAGTTTTCAACCATCCAATAGAATTCGATTTAAGTTTCTCATTAAATAACTCTTTGAACCAAGGTTCTTTAAAGTAGAATTCTATGAAAAATTTGAAGTAGAATTCCGAGGATTATTTCATCAAAAACCAACTGAGAACCAAGTTGGCATCACGGCAGTTCAAAAGAAACATCCATGGGTAATTTGTGCTTGAACTTAAGAATTTGATTGACATTGATAGTATTCCAGGGCATCCACATTTCATGGAAATTTTTCGAAATTTTTTGAAGGTTTGGCAAAAGAATGTAAACAACTACAGTATAGATGAATATAACAAATGCATCTACCGTGTGTTGAATTTTTAAATTTTCAAGTACAGTCTTCAAAATGGCATCAGATTCGCCATGTTAGAAGGTTTGGAAAAAAATAGTTTTTAAATAATTAAAAATTGAAAAGTTCTACAAAAATGAATTCTTTGGCAAAATTTTTCATTCTTATGAAATAAACTATTTTGTCAAAGAAAATATATGATTTTAAAATTTCCATCAAATGTGGTCTTAAGGTAGTGTAAAAACAGAGACTTCACATCGCTAGAACAATGCTGGGCAATTGGCGGTATGGAAATGTCCATTAATTATGTCACGCAGTATGGGGGGAGGGGAGGGTTTGTGAAAACGTGACGATCCATACAAAAAAAATTGGTGGTCCATACAAAAAATGTGACAAGGGGGGGGGGGGGGGGTTAAAAAAAAGTCAATTTTTGCGTGACGTAATTAATGGACGTTCCCTATTTGAGCACGACCAAAAGCGTACATTTTTGCCAGTCAAGGTGGCGGATCGGTTCTTGCCCTTACCTACCCCGCATGGAGATGTGTGGCAAAAGTATATGCGTTTGCTTGGAAATACTACTTCACAAAAAGCCATACGCTCAATTTCTAGCAACTTCTATTCAATTTCATAACCTGCTGAGCTCAATCGGACCTATGGAACCTCTTCTGGAACATACTGCTTTGTGAAGGGCCAAAAAGGGTTGGACAGGCCTGTAAGCAAAGACACTTACGCGAAACCTGAGAGAATCTTCTTCCAGCCATGTGATCCGATAAAACGAATAACACAATTTGCAATTCAGTTAATCTTTCCCCTAGATGGTTTGTTTGAGAAAGGCGCATCAAATTCATTACAACTGTTGGATTGGCATGCACCAATCATAAATGACAGACACATCCCCTCCTAGACGCCGGTTGGCTGTCCACTCCGTTTTCCAATTGTAACTTCAATGATGCCCTGATATATCCTCCCACCTCAGAATTGTATTTTTTAAAAACAAAGAATTATAATTAGGTTAATATATGTCTAATTAGAATACAATTTGGAAGTAAGTCTTTATAGAGCATATGTATTATTTTAATTTGGAAATATCTTCCCAACATCATGGGATCCAAGTAGTGAATAGAAACTTCTGCTAGATCCAAAGATGTGAAGAGAAAGTATTGATAGGTCCGATAGTGCTCGGCAGGATATGAAATTGAATAGAAGTAGTTTTAAATTGTGCGTAGGGTTTTGGTAGGCAGTACTTCGAAATACAGTTATAACATGTTATAATGGTTGTTAAATCATTTCAACAAGAAATTCGTCATCAAGACAGACTTATAACATGTTATAACTGCTCAGTCTGGCCAGTGTTTTAATTCAATCAGTCGTAGCTACCTAGCAATAGAATTTTGTTATTTTTATCAGAGTTTCTTAAAATTGAATTATCTACAAATTTATAAAATGATTTGTAGCTACAACTCAAGAATATAAGAATTATTTATCTCCATTCTTTAAAAATCAACCACCTTACATAGACAAAAATGTATTATTTTTATTACTTTAATATCGAGATTTTCAGCCTGGGCAACTTCATCTCCCGTCGTAGCCGCTCAAATACCGTTTGGGTATTTTCGTAACATGTCCGGGGTGAGATTCGATCTCATGACTTTGGCGTGAGAGCTAAGGATGTTAACCACAATCCTCCCCAGAAAAAGTAATGACTTTTAATAGACGCGAACTTGTAAGCCAAAGCATGCGTTAACAACGAAATCGATGCAATCTTTCATTGAACAGACTACACTGAAAATTTATTTTCGCTAAGTAGCTTTCACGCGTTTCGTAAACGTGGATTTTGTACATAGAACAAATGTATCGTTTAATGTAGGAAATATTCATATTGCGTTTTATATGGTGAAATGCTATTTACACATTACACCATTTTCCCTCTCCATGGCTGGATTTTGTACCTGGCCGCTGGTGGGAGGGCCTAATCTCATTGGAGATAGCCGATTAATCATTGATGTTGCTAAGTCATGTCATTGTATGACCTTCTAGTTTAATGAACCATTCATGAGTGAGCCAAAGGTCCACACAGTTGTGATAATATTACACTTGCTCCTCTTCATATTTAACAGCTGCGTCGTAGCACGCATGTATACAGGCACTAAAGTTGAGTGTGATATTGGCGGGTTGGGCCGCAAATCACTAACAATTTAATCATAGATAGATTGATTCAATTTTGAAAACATTTAATATTCAATTTGAGGTGGAAGTTTGAACTGTGTCATAGAATTTCCTATGCAGTGGACTTCTAGACCGTGGCATTAAGTATTGTGGTTTGTGGGATGCGGAGGGCCCGTTTAAAAACTCAGAGTATCGTATCACTGGGGTGTGTTTGTTCAGAATGAAAGCGGTGTGCTACCGGCGGGCTTTACCGCAATTTACGCTTAGACGAGGCTAGAAACAGTTTGTAGACGCCTGACATCAAGTAGTTAAAGGACACGACAGGAGGGGCAGTTTTCATTGGCGTGGCAATGCTTTCATTGTTGTTTATTCATCGATTCTCATTAACTAAACACCAAACATACCTAAATTGCAATTCCAATTCTAATTCTAATATAAATTATAGTTAAAATATATGCGGTAAACGTCAGGCAATTTTAACAAATCATAGAGAGATGTTACTTTGATATAGCAACTTGCAGCGTAAGAACAACATGAAATTTACAGTGGCATCTCAAATAGCCTGGTCACATTAAAACGAAGTACAGGGAATAGCTTTTCACGGGTCACCAGGGCCTAGTGAGATCAACCACGGATTCAGTATCAGAACGTTCCAAACATTCAGGTTCGAATCCCATGTCAGAAACATTAAAAAACGCTGGACAACCCCACGTGGTTGCACTTTTTTGTCAATTATAGATCTATCAGTCCTTCATGCAACCACAAGAGCGATGATTCTTTTTATTTCGTGACAAAATCTTTGTAGCTCTTTATATTGTTTTCGTACAATGTTCTTTCCGTGTCTACAAAAGCTTCGAGTTTTTGACAGTTGCGCGTGTGCCATTAATTACGAATGCATCTTCATAAAAAGTACAAATCAGTTTCGTTGCAGAAAACAACGAAAGGATATGTGAGTATTACCTTCGATTTTATGTGTTTTCGATATGTGTGTGTGTGTGTGTGTGTGTGTGTGTGTGTGTGTGTGTGTTTTTTTTGGTAGCAATCAATTTCCCACTGACCGGATGGAAGAAACTTGTCTGCATTTCTTCAGTAATTTATATGTAATCACTATGCGCAAACATTTTTAGCCCTGGAGATTGAAGGTGACAGCTCTATTGAAAATCCAACGACTCATTTCAAGAATGCCTGTTCCTATACGTACATTCTGAGGTCATCTTCATATACAATGAGCCCCGCATGAAAATCTTCGCATATCAAATGGATATGTGAAGAGTTTTCGCACTTCCAGAATCAAAAATGGTCATTCTTGATCCTGGCGTGTATATAGTTAATTTATATTTTTGATAATATTAAACGACCTCACCAATGTTCCTTTTCTGATGTTGGAAAGTTCGTCCGGATGTGAGAGCGGGGCACTAAAAAAACAAAAAACGGGGAAAAAAATACCGACGCACAATCTATCTAAAGAAACGCGACTATAACACAAAAAGAGATGGATTCGATTCACAACGTCCTACGCAAATTACTCGAAAAACTATAATTTCACCATTTACTTTAGTTGAAAAAAGGAATAACTTTTAATTTTATTTCCGCGAAAATAACGCAGCAAGAGCAAAACACGTCATTTTCAAAGCACGGCTTGCTGCGATCTATTACCTTCGATTTTATAATATGAACCAAAATTAACTTCCAGTGTAGATTCAAGCGTTATCGTGCTGCAATTTAGGAGAAATATCCATGGAACTTATGCCAAATCTTGCTTTCCATATATGTGCATTAGAGAACGCAGAAAATAACATGTTTCTTGCAAATTGTCTAGTTCCCACGATTTTTCAAAAGAAAGGTCATTTCTTCTAGACAAATTCTTCCCAACGCATCAAATCTCTAGCCCTAGAGGTTTTTGAATAATGGATTTTTGTCGAGAAACATACCCGTTACGACCATAGTGCCATGTCAAGCCCCATTTACTCCCATCATTACCCCGCTTATCGTCTGGAGCGGTCTGCTGTTTGTTTCGCAGCAACTGCACGCCCATCCCACCGGTCCACCTCGAGCGGCACTGGCGGAAAGGAGGGTAAGTTTATTTAAAATCCACTCTCACTTTCCTTTTTTATTATTATTTTTATTTTCAAACATACATAGATCGAAACGAAAGCAACATCATCAGCAAAAGTGCAATGACGAATCAACCAACGGAGACGACGGGTGACCGTGCCAGCGAAGGTGGAGGAAACAGGTTTTACCGTCTACCAACTGGCAACTGTTACTGTGGCAGCGGGGTGGTGCAACGTCACAGATTACGTCGCCGAACAAACGAGCCATCGAAGATCAAGTTTTTCTCCGCCGGATTTAAAACGGCTTGCTTTCGTTGATCGGCCGGGTATGTACGGAAGCGTCATCACATCATCATCACCAGCGCGGCAATCGTCATTGTGGAGAAGGAAGGAGAAAGGAAATTCCTAAAGAAAAGCGAAAGATGCGCGTAATAAAATGTGTTCAGTGCATGGCACGGAGGGAATCGTTTGTGGTTAACTTCCAGGTGATTTGGGACCGTCTTCAGTTTAGAGGCGCATCCGGTTTTCTCGCCGTGCATCCAATCGATAACTAGTTGAAGGAGTTGCGCACACCTTTCTCTCTTTCTCCTCCATATGTGGTCGGATTGCCCAATGCTCGGCGGCGTAGACATTCCGAAATGTCCGTGACGTATTCCGGGGTGGTCATCCGCACGCACGCACCCACCTCACCCTCTCTCGGCCGGGCCAGCGTTGTTCCTTCAGCTCGGGGACATGCGTCCGGAACGGTGTCTTCCAATCAGTTGGCGTAGCTCATCGTGTTCGGCTTGAATTCGTCCCGGTCCGTCGGTCAGTTGGTCACATTTTTTTTTCGCTGTTATCGGCCTAATTCAATTTGGACCAGTGTCCTTGGGCATTACAACAATCCACGCATTTGGATTATATTTGTTTTGCCGATTAGCTGATGTGGCTTTAGACCGTGTGTGCCTATTTTTGCGGTCAGTTTTTGAAGCCCTCTTCATCGGGTTTGGCGCGTTGATCTGTTGTGTTACGGTTGGCCTCGTCGCTCAGCAGCGCAGTGTGGCTGGTGGCAGTGGCGCACCTTGCGTAATTCGGCGAAATTAGGCAAGAAGTGATTTCTCGCGCGAGCAGACTGCGTATTACCCGAGTTTTCGCGATTCACGCATATTGTTTTGCTTTTGTTGTTTGGTTGATCGATTGTGAAGGGGGCGCCCGCTGCTGGCCCGGTCGCCGTTGTCGCTGTCCTCTTCGACGGTGAGAAGCTCGAACGAGTAGAGGAAGAAGCGAAGGAAATGTGTTGCAAGTGTCGATGCAAGTCAATACTGTGATTAACACAGCAGGGACTGACGCGATCCTATCGATTTCGAACGCCTTGACGGGTTGCGATTTAAGGCGATTTTGAGCGGTGTGTGTATGTGTGTTTTGCTGGATTAGAGAAGAATTTGCGAGGTGAGTGGATCAACGTCTTAAATTGATAAATTGTTTTTGTTTGCAACCTATGGATCATAACAGTTTATGGTTGGTCATCATATAGTATCCTCGTTTACGAGACCGTTTATTCGGAATGTAATTGAGAATCGTCATTTTCAATCATCAAAGCAAACCGGATGATGTTTTCTATTTCTAATGGGAAACTGGTGAAGATCTCAATGTTAGGAGAGTGATTGAAAAGATAGATGATGGATTTCAAGATTGCAAGGAAAAATAGTAAACTATGAAAGTGGAAGCAAAAGATGACAGAAGATTTTTCCCAGAGTAGTAGAGAAGCGCAAGAATTCTCTAAGGTCTGTATCCGCAATAATCCGGACATCTCAAAACATGAATAAAACATAAATTTCGCATTATATTTCCGTCGTAGTTGTTTATTTCAGATTTATGGGATGTGTTTTAACAATTCGTGAAGACAAAACATAGTTATTCGGTATTTGTATACAATTTTCGAATTTTGCGCTTAACTCCGTCCATTCGGGTTTGTACAGACTCTTCAGAAATCGTAGAAACCGTCTTTGTCCAAATTTGCTGGAAGTGTTTGATTTCTTTGATTCCTTGCTTCTTTTCAGAAAGCTTCCGCTTCATCAGAGCCCAATATCTCTTGATTGGTCGTAGCTCTGGGCAATTTGGCGGGTTTGAGGTTTTTGGTACAATGCTCACTTGATTTGCTTGGTACCACTCCATCACAGTTTTAGCATAGTGGCATGATGCCAAATCGTGCCAGAACAAAGGTTTTTTCTTTGTGACTTTTGATGAAGGGTTGCAATCGCTTCTGCAGACACTCTTTCCGATAGATCTCCTTGTTGATTGTGCCTGTAGTGACGAAAGATTTACTCTTTTTGCCACACGTGCAAATTGATTGCCACACAAGGTATTTTTTGGGAAATTTCGATGCCTTCTTCGTTCTGAAATGCTCAGCTGTAGCATTTATGGCCATAGCAGAATGAAAAGCCAGCTCTGGAAGCTTCTTGAAATCCTCCAGGACATAAGTTTCATCGTCCATAACAACGCATGAAAACTTCGTCAAATATTCGCAATACAAACATCGAGCCCGTGATTTTGCTGCCAATTTCTGTTTGTCGTTGCGATTTGGAACTGTTTTTACTTTATACGACTTAAGTCCCAAACGTTGTTTTGATATTTGGACAAAACCAGGCGATATCCCTATTTTACGAGCCACCGTTCGAATGGAGAGATTTGGGTTTTTCGTTAATATCCTATTCACCTTTCGGTCCTAATAGGATCAGCGCGTCAAATGTTCTTGTTACTTCTCGGTTTCCTCTCCACCGTCAAACGTTCCGAAAATGATTTGAGCACATCGTGAACAGTGGATTTAGGCAAATCCAATGTTTTTGCAAGGTCCCTTATTGACAAGTCAGGATTTGCCGTACGCCCGTACAAAAATTCGCTCGCGCACTTGTTTTTCTTTCGTCGCCATCTTGAATACTAAACATGAAATGTGAACATCAATCATAGTCTTTTTCATCATACACTCTCTGCTATACCACAGTGAAATTTTTCATTCCTACGTGCAATATTTCAAAAGTTACAATGATTTGAAGGTGTCCGGATTACCACAAAAGTTCAACTCAGTGGACACTGTGGTTCTACGCCCCAACAAAAAAAAAGGTGTTCGGATTATTGTGGATACAGACCTTACTATCTAAATTGAGGCTTCGGTTTGCCTCAATCTAAGCATCTCGTTCATTTTCACTTTTTTTAAACACTATTTAAAAAAAAAACTTTTTTGAGCGTATTAGTAGAACGATTGTGATTGGGAAACTGGGAGAATTTGAAAATTAACACTTCATTTGATCACTTAAAAAAAAAATATATAAACCTTGAAACAATTTTCGAAAAAGTGTTTCAAGGTTTATTTTTTATTTTTTAATAAGTGATCAAATGAAGTGTTAATTTTTAAATTCTCTTAGTTTCCCAATCATGTCGTTCATGTTCGGGATTAGTTTTTTTAAAACAATGACTGTGAACTAAAAAAATCGGTCTAGCAAGAAATATTTAAAAAAAATATGACTAGTGTACATTTCTCCTAACTCCTAACTAATATGCAGCGATCGATTACATTTCTTAACATAACTCATATATTATTTAAGCTGTCAACCATATTGAATTAGTTATACTGATGCTAAGATTAGTTGAATAAGGCATTTGATTATATGCAGCACTCAAAGATACCCAACTTATGTCAGCTGTACTTATTCATTTTACAGTTGTACTTTACACAAAATTTCAAAAAACAAATTATAATAAAATTTATAATAAAACACTAGAAATGATTTTAATTGACAGATACGAAAGGAACAGGTCAATTTACATTGCAGTCTAAACGATTAGTGATAAGTTTTATTTGACAAAATCTAACACATAATATGTTAGGATTCTTTGATCGTAACAACGATGTTGCTTGCAAGCTTCTGTGCTGCTATGGTCAACTCTCCTTCTCAACTTAGGTGGCCTTGATTCCGATCATGCCTCGCAACGTCTTCGACTTGATTGGTCCCAAGGGCTTGATAAGTATGTCCTCTTGCATCCGGTTTGTTGGACTGTAATGGGCTGTATAACGCCAAATTCTACTAGATCCTCTGAGAAACAGAACTTTACACTGTTCTGATAATTTTAAATACACTAATGATTAACCGTCAATTGCGTGTAGTATTCAGCCAACTTTTGGCTGCGTCCTGTTGTTTACATCCACATTTAACTGATGTTGTCACTCTAATAACGATTATGATGTAGAAGGAGATGTTCACTCATCACCTTGGTTCGAGCACTACTTTACCCATGCCCTTTCGCTCAATTTTCAATACTTCTATTCTATTTCCAACCTACCGTACACTGACGGAATTTTCAATACTTTCTCTTCATATCTTTCATTCTAGCAAACATCCCAAGAAACATTTCCAAAACCATACAACTTTAATAACTTTTATCAATGTTTCTAGAAAGCCACTAGAAATCAATTTGGTTTTATTATGGCAGTAAGAGGTGCCAATAGGTTTCAAATTGTAGTCAGCTTTATGAGAGCCTACACAGCTTTTTTTTATAACGATGTTGAAACCTTGTCTTCTACAATTCCTTTTTTTCAAAGGTTTTATTTTGACTTTATGAACTCGGAAAATGCTGTTTTGAAATGCCGTTTTAGGACTCATTCTAATTATCTCATTATGGTCAGTCGAAAAAGCTTTCAAAAACCATTTTGCTTCAAGTAAATGCTTTAAACGGCAATTTGGCAATGAGGAAAGTCACCAAATGACCAGATATTAATGCAAATGAACTGTAGATCAGAGACCAATTTTGGCATTTTTTAGATAACCTTATTGAATTCCATAAATTTTCAGGAAATTCATGATAAATTTATCGAATATATTTGTTTCAATTTTGTTTGTGTTGATGTAAACTAGCATAATTTCTTCTGCGCATTTATTTTCTGCTCTTATCGTGCCAATATTCAGTGCATTATACGCTATGAAAAACTCAATTTGTTTTGGTATTTTGTTATCAAACAAAATTTTCCGCAGCACTTGAACTTTTTTCTTAGATATTATTTACTGGTAGATGAATAAGAAGGGCATCGAACAAAGCAAAACAATAAAAACCAACCACCATATTACCGTGAAGTTTGACAGCTGTGGCCATTTGGTTTTGGCCAATTAGTTTTATGAAGGTTCTCAAGTGGTCATAACATCTTTCACCACCACATTTTCAAAATCTTTATGGTCTTGTAAAGGTTTTATTAATTTGTTTCCACAACCGTCTATAGAGTGGGCCACTTTGTACACATTTCGGCTTTGAAAAAGCATAGAGGAGGTATTGGTGGACAAAACAGTTTTGAATGCAAACCGGGAGGAGTGCTATACGGCTGGAATAAAACTTAAATTGTTACTTGGGATTACTGTCCACTCTTTGTGCCTCATGGTAATGAGCGAACATCTTCTTCTACATGATGTTGTCAGCTTTTTTGATATGCTCCTCCTTCGATATTCGTGCAGCATCTTCCATAGGTTTTCATAAAAAATAGTGATCTTCCCTTGAACACAACACTTACATGTCATTCGGATTTCGCACTTCACCATCTTCTTACCAGTTGCCAAACCTTTATGCCCGATCTCCGCAATCGCCTCAGGATATCTACGTATCAGCTCGCGATGCCATGTGTGGATACACTCGTCACTATGCTTAGGTTCACCTACCATCAAGGATTTCTTGGACACCAGAATGACGTGGCACTGGCCTGCTGATTTTTTCGCTGAAGCAATTATTCTTCCACTAACTTGCACTTATTTTCGCAAATTCTGCTTTCGCTTCTTTTCCCGACAGCTTTCCGATGGACATTTAACTTCCTTCCAGTTCAGGTGCGTAAATCACACCCGTAATCGTTTTTTTTTTATCTTCAGTCCATGATCGTCCAAGCACACAAGAACACAATCTCTGATACCTTTCGTCTGAAGTCGAGATCACCGGGGTCACGTTACTGTCCAATCGCACAAACGCACTTCTATCATTTGTGAATTACGACGTCGCACCCGAGTCAACTACCTATGGCCAGAATTTCGTACCTCTTCCAACGGACGAACCATTTAAGTCGTTTGAATGCCCTTTTAGCCTGTTTCCTGGGCTTCTTCTTAAAGTTAGATACTCTCTGCATTCCTGGTAGTAGGACAGCACCTTCAGACGAGCTCCCACCTTCAGTGCCTGCTCGGTAGCGTCGTCATAGCCATGCTTCCGTTTATCAGCTGCATTCGTCCGTATCGTCTAGTTCATCGCAATCGTCAGATCCTCTTTATTCCGGGCCTCCAATGCCATGATCAAGCGAGCAAAGGAGTCTGGAAGCCCTCTGAGAACTATCGCAACCTTAAGACATTCTTGTATCACAAAACCATGAATGCCATCAATATATTTTTTCACAGAACCTTTTGGAAACGTAGTCGTGATTCAAACTGGCAAAAGAGCATCTGTTAAAGCATGAAAGAAAGAAGCTTGCAAGTTTCCGTCTAGGGAATTAAGGGTTTCCCAGTAAGTCCAAGCACGATTTGTAAATAACAATACAAGCGCGGTTTGAAAGTAAGTTGAGTTTTTATTGCACTATTAATTTCTCTACAGGGTGCGGCAGAAAATAATGCGAAAATTTGTTCTATTTCTTTCAAATCCCATTTTCAACTAATTCAAGAACAATATCAATATTTTCGAGTGCAGTTATCTTTATAACGTCCTTTTAAACAAATTTATTCAATGTGCCCTCCCTTTTTATTAATAACATCCACGAGCCTACGCCGCAAGCCACAGCATGCCTTTCGGACGTAGTCCTCCGACATTGACTGCCATGTGCGTGTTATGGTTGACTTCAGGGTTTTTACACTAGGGTGTGATGTTTTGCCGGCTCGTGCTTCAACATTTGACCAAATCAAATAATTCAACGGATTAAGATCTGGACTGCTAGGGGGCCACAAATCCTTCGGCCAAAACTTCATGTTATCGTTCAACCATTGTTGGGTTCAATTGGAAGTGTGACATGGCGCTCCATCCTGCTGTAGGACAACATTTTGGTCCTCGGAGAAATTGGCCTTCACCAAAGGAAGCAGTTGGTGCTTTAAAATTCCGATATACGCTTCGGTATTGATTTTAACTCCAGCATCCATGAAAACAGGCGGCATTTTCAAATCGTTGGACGCCACCAAGCCAAACATCATGAAACCGGCCGGATGTTTGGTTTGAAATTTGAATTTCACTTTTCCGGTCCGTCGAAGAACAGGATTATCATTTTTTCCTTCATCAACAAGGAAAGCAACCTCTTGGAACGAGTCAATCGTAGTTCCTTCACCCGGTCCGTAATAAAGTGGCGTTTCAATCTGGCTCTGGAAGATGCATGCAGGTCTCCTTTGATGATTCTCCACAAGGATTTCTCCGAAATATTGGCTTCCTTTGTAAGTTTTCTTATGGAACGCCCCGGGTTGCGAGCAATTTTTGCACAGACCGATTTGATCACGTTCGGCGTGCGTGCAAAGCGCGGACGTCCACTTCCCGGCTTCCGCTGCCTAGGACCATCCAGCAGGGACTTTTTTATGCGGTAAAATTTTACCAAATGGCACCCTACCACCTTGGCAATCTCTTTCGGCTTCTTTTGGGCGAACAACAAACTGGTGATCACTTCTTTCGCGAACATTTTGACGAATTTGCAATAAAACAAATAGAATGTGTGGATGCAGCACTTGAAAGTAAACATAAACAAATACACTTTCGACAGAAATTAGTCACTAGCTACACGAATTAACCCATTACTCAAGTTTGAACATTTTCTGCCGCACCCTGTACCTTATTCTTCTTCATTTCAATGTGACATTTCTGAGGTTCATTTAATCGAGCGTTCTTTTAACTTCTGCTCATTAGCTTCAGCACCGACCGTTTGCCTATGACTTTTGATACTTATTTCTAGCATCTTTCAAAAGTCTAGATAGAGTCAACTGGCTCAACATGTTTGCGCAAATATGCCTCTGTCAGAGCAAAACAATTTTAATAGGTCGTGCCTGGGGACAGGCTACCAGGCTTTGTACCAGGCTACCGTTTTCTTCGCGTAATGTAGTGATGCCGAATCCGGCCAAAACAGCACTGGATTATTATGTTTCCGGATTATGGGGAGCAGGGTCCGCTCCACGCATTCCCTGACGTAAACAACATGAGACATCGTATCGGTTGTTACAAACGGATTTGAATGCATTCTACACTTACAAATTGTTAGACAAACCGTCTTTTTTAGCGAACTTTTCGGCAAAAATTGACACATCGTCTTCGTAAATAGTTTCAAAAGCACGGACCGTGTAGAACTGGTCACCCGTAGGCGTCAAATAATCAAATTTCACGTAGGATTCATCATCCATAATTACGCATGCCGATTTTGTACACAGCAGTTCATCGTACAACTTACGGGTCTTTGGTTTGACAGATGCTGCTTGTCTTCCACTTCGTTTATGCTTCTTCTGCTTCTTGAAAGTCCTTAGTCCATTTCGTGTCTTTGGTCAATCGACGAACGAAAGATTGCAATCAATGTCGTTGTTCTGGGCAACAGTGGGGCATCAAAATCATGCTTAGACTTTCTGGGACTCCCTATACCTTTTGGTGTTCTCATAAATTTGGAATTGACTCTGCGGGTGGCACCAGCTGGCATGCAAAATGTTTGTATTAATTGGTTCTTACATAAACATCTTGAGTCCCTGGCCATATGGAAATGATTTGCTTCACTTTACTACTCTACTGTCTTTAGGGAAGTTGTTCAGCAAATCCTTCCGATTGGTGGATAGTAATCCAGAATTGGCTCTTTTTTTTAGCGGAATGGAAAATCTGCATACAGATTCCTGAAGAACTCAGGGAATATTACTTCGGACCGTGCGTTAACCACCCGCTTATGTCTAACTTCTTTGGGCTTTGGTAGTAAGTTGATCCCTCTGGCCTGTAGCTGGCCATTTCGCCACTTGTCCTATAGCTCTAAGAAAATCTGGGAGGCCGCCGTTATTTCCGCATCTCAAGTGTTTTGTTCTTGACATAATCTCTGGACAAGATTGTCCGGCGTCGTGTTTCAATCGCCCACGGCCATCAAGCCGTTGAAGCGAGGCAAACTAAGAACACATGTTCTGCAGTTTTGTCCGCTTCCGCACTTACGGGACACGCAGAGGACTCGGCGTGCTCGTACTTTTTTTTAGCTTATCGCCATGAGTTCCTGGTTTGTAACGGTCGCTTCGTCACTTTCGTCCGCGATGCCAATGTCGTGGGGCAATTTTGCTGTTATAGGAGGCCAGGGTCTCTGGTCATGACTCGGAAAGAGTCCCCTAATGATGACCTGTAATAGCTCTGGTGATTGCTCGGTTGGAGCTGTCATGCCTTTAGTTATGGCCTTTACAACCCGATAGACGTTACCCCATGGGTTCGTGTTGGTTTTCAAACACAGACCTTTGTAGCAGGCTCGTCTGCTGGCCTTTATCTCTTTCTTAAGTGCAGCCTGAAGCAGAGTTCTTTCAGAGTCCAACCGCGCACTTTGCATCCTTTTTCTAGGTCGGTGGCAGGTTCTCCGAAAGTCGGCGATCGTCTCTGTCCGCCAGTACACCGGCGACCTTCCATCCCTAGGTTTGACTTTTCTGGGCATGGTTCGTCGCCCACTCGTGTAAGAAGTGCTACGAGTTGATCACCGCTGGGATCTTGGTAGCGCTTAGTCTCTGTTCCAGCTCTAGCGCCTCTTTAAATACTTCTTTATCGAAGTACGACGTCCTCCAAAGCAATATCTGGCCCCTCGAGTTGGTAAGGCGGCTGCCCCACTCTAACGCCCAGGTGTTGAAGTCGCCCGCTACTACCAGCGGGCTACGGCCAGTTAGCGCCGTTGTCATCCGATCTACATATATACCATTGGTGAAAACTGGTTAATCGACCATCTCGGCGCACATATCAGCTTTAAATGAACGCTCGGTTCACTTTTGCGACCGTGAAGCCCTCGTTTGAGGTGGACACTACCTCCTGGGCTGAGAACTTTCACGTCATCCATAGTACCGCCTTACTAGAACTAACCGCAACCAAGTTTCCATTACCAGCTCATAACGCGGCGTTATTGAACATATGAATATCTTGTACAAGCAGTATCTCGGGATTTTGGCCATCTAGGAAGATGCTCTCTTGGACAAAGTTGTACAGATATGCCGTACATAGATGTCTGGTGCCATTTTAAAGTCCAAGATGATGGATCCCAGTTTTAGTAATATGATGGCTTCGGTTGCATACAAAATACTGTTAAATACTTGCAATATCGATAGTTTTGGATCAGAATTAAGGTCGATAGCTTTGGAGCTAATTAAGGCTGGAAATTGATGTCCTACGCAGTTTTGGAATCCTAAATGACGGTTTCTGTTCTAGATCTTTTTGGAAACGTAGTCGCGATCCAAAATTTAGGAACTACTATGGCAAAACAGCTTTTTCTAAAAAAAAGAAAGAAGCCAGCGAAGTTTCAGCATAATTGTAATTCCTGAAGATAGCACTACGCAGGAATCCCAAAACAATTAAAAAAAATGAATTGAAGTAAGTCTGGAACAAACAGATGGGAAAAGCTGTTGTTAAAAATTCAAAGCATGAAATCAGGGGAGAGGTGCGAGCATTTGGAATGGGAAAAAAGTCAAGTGAATTTCTGTCTGCATGTTTGAACCTTATTGACTCGGACACTACTGAACCGATTGACGTGAAATTTAGAATGGAGAAGTTTTTGGGACCGGGAAAGGTTCTTAAGATAGTTAGAGACCTCTCCGCTCTCTGAAGGGAGAGGGGGGGCATTACTCGAGAACTAATTAAGCAAAGGAAACCAAACTTAGCATGTAAAAGTTTATAGAAGAAAGAAATGTTTCTATGTTGGTTTGATACCCCTCCCCTTTCTGTGAAAGGGGAAACGTTTCTGCATAACTCAAGATCTAATCAAGCAAATGGAACTAAATTTGACATGTGGAGATCTCTAGTAGAAAACTATGTTTTAACGGTGGTTCGAGACCCCTCCTCTCTCTTAATTGGGGGGGTATGAGCTCTCATAAAATGAAACTGAAAATTATTCAAAACTCGAGCACTAATATAGCGAATGGAATGTGGGAATTTTGAAGGCAATAAATGTTTCTACGATATTTTAAGACTCCTTCTCTCTCTGCTAGGGGAGCGAAGGGGGGTCTCCCAATCAAGTAAATGGGATTTTGGCAAGTAGAGGTTTTTGAAGGCAAGAAATGTTTCTATGGTGGTTTGAGACCCCTGTGCTTTCGGTAAGAGGGGGGGGGGGGCATATAAATTAAACACAAATTTCTTTGGCATGTGGATGTTTTTGGAAGAGGAAAATTTTTGAGACTTCTTCGCCCTCTGGAGGGGGGGGGGTTGATACAAATTCAAAACAAATTTCTTCATAGCTCAAAAACAAATCTATAATTAACTGGTGGAGGTTTTTGAAGGCAAGAAATGTTTCTAAGGTGGTTTGAGACCCCTTTTCGCTTTTTGTAAGAAGGGAGGGGGGTCCCATACAAATTAAACACAAATTTTTGCATAGCTCCAGAATTATTCCAGCATATGGCACCAAATTTGGCATGTGGATGTTTTTGGAGGAGGAAAATGTTTGAGACTCCTCCACCCTCTGGGGGGGGGGGGGTACAAATGCAAAATAAATTACTGCATAACTCGAAAACTAATCAAGTAAATGGAAGCACATTTGGCAGGTGGAGGTTTTTGAAGGCAAGAAATGTTTCTAAGGTGACTAGAAACTCCTCCCCTTTCTGAATGGAGGGCTCAAATACAAATGGAACTCACATTTCTGAATAACTCGAGAAATTATCAACTTACTGGAACTAAATTTGTTTTTTTTGTGTCTTTATTAAAGTGGCTTTCAGCCTCCTGGGCTGGTTCGCCAACTAAATTTGGTATGCGAAGGTTTTTCAAGGCAAAAAATGTTTCTATTGTAGGTCGAGACCCCTCCGCCCGTTGAAAGAGGGGTCTCTCTTAAAAATGAAACACAGATTATTGCATTACTCGAGAATAAATCAAGCAAATGAAACCAAGTTTGGCAGGTGGCTGTTTTTGAATGAGATAAATATTTTAATGGTAGTTTGAGACCCCTACCCTTTCAAAGCAAGGGGGAGGAGGGGCGCTTCCGTACAAGTTAAACACATTTTTTTGCATTACTCAAGAACTAATCCAGCAAATTAATACTTGGCATATACGGATTTTTGGAGACAGATTTCTATCTATTTATATATATAAAAATGGATTTCTGTCTGCTGTCTGTCTGTCTGTCTGAACCTAATAGACTCGAAAACTACTGAACCGATCGGCGTGAAATTTTTTATGCAGGGATTTTTGGGGCCGGAAAAGGTTCTTCTGATAGTAAAAGACCCCTCCCTTCTCTGGAAAGGGGCGCTCCCATACAAATAAAACACTAATTTCTGCATAACTCGAGAACTAATCAAGCAAAAGAAACCAAATTTTGCATGTGTGAGTTTTTGAAGGCAAGAAAGGTTTCTATCACAGATTGAGAATCCTCCCCTTCCTTAAGCGGGAGGGGGCTCCCGTACAAATAAAACACAATATTCTGCATAACTCGGGATCTAATCAAGTAAACGGAACGAAATTTAGCATGTGGTGGTTTTTGAAGACAAAAAATGTTTCTATTTCGGTTTGAGACCACTCCCAATACTAAAGGAGGGGGGGGGGGGCTCCGATACAAATGAAATACAATATTCTGCATGACTCGAGAACTAATCAAGCAAACGGAACCAGATTGAACGTGTTGTGGTTTTTCAAGACAAAAAAAGGTTCTATGTTGATTTGCGACCCCTCTCTTTTCTGAAAAGAGGGGATCCCATACAAAAAAAACGCAAATCTTTGCATAACTCAAGAAGAACTTATTAGAGAAAGGGAATCACATTTGGCATGTGGAAGATTTTGAAGGAGAGAAATGTTTCTATGGTAATTTGAGACTCTTCCGCCTTCTGATGATTCTCAAACAAATGAAACACAAATTTCTGCATAACTCGAGAACTAATAAAGCATATGGAATCAAATTTGGCATGTGTATTTTTTTGAAGGTTAGACATATTCCTATGGTGGATTAAGACGCCTATGCCCTGTGAATGGGGGAGAGGGGGTGGTGCTGGTGGCACCCATAGAAAGAAACGCAAGTTTCTGCATAACTCGAGAGCTAATTAAGTAAATGGAACCAAATTTGGCAGAAGAAGGTTTTTGAAGGAGAAAAATGTTTCTATGATGGTTTGAGACCCCTTCGCCTTCTGAAAGGTGGGTTCCAATAAAAATGAAACACAATTTATTGCATAAATCTAGAGAAAATCAAGCAAATGGAATCAAATTTGGCATGTGGATTTTTTTAAGGTTTAAAGATAGACATATTTCTATGGGGGTTTGAGACCCCTCTACCCTCTGAAGGGGGGAGGTGCTCCCATAAGAATGAAACACAAATTTCGGCATAACTCGAGAACTATTCAAGTAAACGAAACCACGTTTGGCATAGCAACGCTCGCACCGGGATCAGCTAGTATATATATAAAAAAGAATTTCTGTCTGTCTGACCCTTATAGAGTTCTGAACAAATCAGCGTGAAAATTTCTTATTATTGATTGACACCCTTTCTTTCTCAGGAAAGGGGCTTCTTGTAAAAATGAAACACAAATTTCTGCATAATGCGACAACTAATCAAGCAAATGGGACCAAATTTGGCATGTGGGGATTATGAAGGCACTGATTGTATGGTGGTTTGAGAAACCTCCTCCTCTGGAAGGGAGGGCTCCCATACAGCTAAACACAAATTTTTACGGAACATGAGAATTCTCCAGATTACTAAACGTGTATTTCTCGGCTAAGAAGCATATTCTGATAGAAGTTTGAACCCCTGCTTTGTCAAGAAAAAAAACTCATTCCGAAAAACAACCATAAGCAGCGTTCGCACCGGGTTCAGCTAGTCAATTATACAAATTTCAGTTTGTTAGTTGATGTTTTATATTCTACAAGTTACAAAAGTACTCGATAAGAGGCAGAATTTTTTTGAAAATATGTGTTCCCACGAAATCACCCTTTCATCTTAAAGTATATGGAAACCCTTGATAAACCAATAGTTAGGTCGATCTACACAATTTTAATCTTTGAAAATTATGGTTTAATTTATGGAATTGATTTAAATGCGCTTTTCTCATCTTCGTAACTTCCTAGGTGCGTCTTGTGATCGTTAATTAAACTGACTTTTGATCCCCGACTTGCTAATTATTACCTCGTTTGACTACTTTTGTAAAAGTATTCAAGCATCCTGATTCAATATCCCAACTAGTTGGAACTATATTTCCGCAGCAGCAACTAATTTACAACTCGTTTGCCAAACCAAAAATAAAACGAAAAACACGTGCAACTCAACCTTCAAGCTTCACGGCGGTGAATGATCGACAGACGCATACCTCGAAATCATCTCTGCACCATCTTAGGGTCGTTTCGATTTTGATCTCCATCCAAAGTGCAACACCTCCCTCTGCTCCACCAGCCCATTCCCACCGATGGACCGAAGAAACCATCCCCTAGCCGATCTCCAACGACTGTCTGATCGATCATTGACATTAATTAACGAGTGTGAAAATAACCGAATCACGCGGCCATGTTTTGTCCACAAACACCACACGAAACAACAACGTGTCAGATGACCGATCAAATTCGGGAAAATTAATATCTTGCACAGCTGCATTCCTCCTCGCAAACGGTTTTGTTGTATAGAAATTGCCGAATTTCTTCACTCGCATTCGGTTGTGCTCTGCCGATCGACCGACTGAGGTCTCCATTGCAGCATCTCTCTGCTGCTGCTGCTGCTGATTTGCTTCGGTGAGTCAAATGATGCAATTTGTGCATGAATAGATCAAAACGTGTGTGTGCACACAACAACGCTTCGAATGAGCTGCAAATTTAGCGCAAAAAAAAAAAGTTCAAACCACTCTGGATTAGTTCACATTTTAGGATTGAATTAAGGATGCCGGTTGCCATAGCAGCAGCTGCAGCACACTTTGTTATTGATTGGTGGAAAAATTTCGACTCGGGTTTGCGACAATGCAATGCAGCACTGACTAAAAGGTTGTTGGGAAAAAGCGAGAAGAAAAAAGCGTTTGCGACCTCAATGGGTCTCTAGCCCTGCCCGTTGGGACCTTTCACTTTCTGAAAACTGTACAACTCTGCGCGGAGAACGCGGGGACGTAAGCGAACGGAACGGTGGTCATTGTCTTTTAAGGTCCTTGCTGCAGTTGTCGTATGGTCCCGTGTCAGGCGATCGGTGTCAAGGATGTTGCTCAGAGTTCGGACTTTCACTTTGCAGTCTCTGGATGTCGGACACTAATAGGGGGAAAATAGACCAAATGAATCCTTCGAAGGTTCTGCAATGGATGTGTTATGAGGAAGTAGCGATTGAACTTTATCCAAGAGTCTTCGACCTGGATGTCCTCAATGGAGGTGACCCATAATGATGTTGGTTTAGATGACATGAAGTCGATAATTTAATATTTTCTATCCAACTCGTTCAAATCGAAAGCATCGTTCTAGCACAATGTTGTGCACCGATTAACAAGGTTGACAACATTTATCGAGAACAAGCCGAACTTGAAGCTTTGTGCGGAGCTTGATATCTCTTTCGCTTTGAACACAACGACGGTGTGGCGTTTGGAGTCGGGGTTCAATCTGATTCATCAAGAGACAGGCGTCATTAATCCTTACGTGTGCGGCGTTTTATTGACATCTAACTATTGGGAGTTTGTTCAATATTTTGTTTTGATATCGAGTGCGACCTCTCGAACCGGAGCTGTCAGTTATTAGATGAAATTTGAAACGGATGCTTTCAATGCGGTTGATTTTCACTGGGACACATAGACAGAGGATACAAAACAAAAAGAAGTTGGTCGGGCGCTTGGAGCTCTGAACTACTTCGAAGTGGTTTGAAGCAGTTTGCTGGATGATATAGACGAGTTTGTCTCATTTTGAGTTCAAGATCATGAACGTTGTTGACAAAATTAAGTAGTTTGAGAGTTAAAGATTCGGGTGTTTTCCTATGTAGGAATTTTCCTATCCAGAATGTGCCGGAAATCCCAAAAATCATACCCGATCATCATTGATTTGGATGAAACTTGGCACATGAGTTCGGTACGTTGGAAAAAAAAATTCCACTGGTGTTAAGATAATTTGGGTTCAAGAGTAACTTTTGAGATGGGCGTATGTGTTTTCCAACATTTTACTTGAAAAATCGTAGTTCAAAAACCATTACATTTAGAAAAAACTTTATATAAAGGAATTGTAGGGAACTAAAAAGCCTTTCTTAAAAAATATACACAGAAAAAAAATTTTTTTTTCATCAAGAAAAATCAAAAATAATTACTAAAAATAAAATATCTAAAAAACATATTTTTAATATTTTTTTAATTAGTTATATGGAAATTTGAGAAAAAAGACACGTTTTAAAAAAACTCTAGGATGGACGCTCTTATAATAAAAAAGTTTTTCAAATAGCGAACTTTGGTGTATATTTCAAATTTGGGTTATTCATTCTTATAAATAAATTTTGATGTTACAATATGGTTTGGAGATCATTACAAACAATAATGATTATAATAATAAACCACGTAAACGCAACCGTTTTCAAGATATTTCTGATTTTCTTTCAATAAAATTTCAAAACCTCAAAAAATACGCCCTTTTCATAAATTACTCGTGATATTAAAACAACAATAGCTAACGATTGTTTCTCTTGTGTTTTTAGCCTTTTTAAAACACATGTATGTGCCTCTTACTTACTCTTAACAGCTCGTCGATTGAAAAAGCTTCAAATCTCATCACTGTCGTAAAATTGCAAAATTTGGTTTTTTATTTCCGGGTTCAGACCGTGTCCCAGCTTTTCGTTAGGGGCAGCTAAAACACCTTCGTGCTTTGCAAGGAATTTAGCTTGTGATACGATGTACTTGTTTGTTATTCCGCCATTACTCTTTGATTTGTCCAAGATTGTGGTAAAACCGAAAGTATCCTTACTTGATCGTCCCTCGAAGTTTCTGGATCAGCATACCGGTCCTTTAGCTGCGCGATTATTTCGTCATATTCGGCTGCTTTCACTTTCAATTGTTCCAGGTCATCCTCCTCCGCTTGATCCCCAAATATGTGTGTCCGAATGCCGTTTGAAACATCTTTGAACTTTTTGCGGGCATAATTTACGTTCAGGAACTTTTTAGCCGATATTGGCGAAACGTTGATTCCAGCTACGCCCTTGTTAAATAGCTCAATATTATGGCGCCTTGAATAATCTTGCACACTGCTATCAGATGGCACTGACATTAATGATATTGCCGATGGCGTTTCCTCGAGACCATACAAGTCTACTTGCCGTGATGTAGATGGTTGTGGATCCATAATGTTAGTAATTGATGGTTTCTCACTAGGCTCCGAAATTGCAGCATGGGATTGTTCCGTTCTATTTAAATGCAAACGACAATTATCACAAATCATCAAAGAAGTGTCCAAATGTGTTTTGCCCATAAACTTGAGTTTTTTGACATTTTGTTCGGTTAATTTACGAAGGTTTTTTGAGCACCGTTTAGTGGGAAACGGCATACAACACTTCTTCATGTTAAACTCCATTTTCAGTTCACTCAGATAGATTTTACTGATGAATGCGACTATGTATGAGCATATATATTGGCTGTGGTACCTTTGGAAATGCAGGTATAAAACATCTCTGGTAGTTTACAGGCAGCGTACATTAGCTGTTTTTTATGAGAAGATATACCTGACATACGTTATAGCTGCTATTTGTCTACCTACCTTAAACAATATGTGTTACTTTCATCGCTACATCACCGAACTGTTCGGAGTGTAGTTTTCACACACTACACCCGACCTCTAATATCGTTGGAGCTTGGCAAAATAGTCAGCAGTTCGATTAATATGCTTCTTCTATATGACCCTCCGCATAATTTCATCATCTGTCCATTTCACACTTGTCGCCCCTGCGACATCTATCTCGCTGTTACTTTCATCGCTTTAGCAAATTCGCTCCCTTCATTCTCTGAGCGGCCCGACCGATACAGCCATAAAACAATTATAAATATATTGATTGCAATATTAAAACAATAGTGCTATTTATCTTGTTCTTTTCAAATGAGTCTTCTTATCATCCTGATATCAAAAGAAAAGAGGACATTAGAGTAATGTGAACGTTATAATATGAAGATCTTGGAAAATTTATCATTTCTGGTGGAAATCTCGATAAACTTAAGAAAAGAGCGAATTTTCTGATGTTTTTTCATTCTATTGAAATAAAATCCGAAAAATCTCGAAAACGGTTGCGTTCAGGTGATTTATCATTATAATCATTATTGTTTTTAATGATCTCCAAAATCATATTGTATAATTAATTTTCATTTATAATAATGAATAACCAAAATTTGAAATATGCACCAAAGTTCGCTCTTCGGAAAACTTTATTATTATAAGAGCGTCCATCCTAGAGTTTTTTTAAAACGTGTCTTTTTTCTCAAATTTCCACAAAACAAATTTGAAAAATATTAAAAGTATGTTTTTTTTATATTTGATTTTTAGTATTTATTTTCGATTTTTCTTTATGAAAAAATTTTTTTTTCAGTGTACATTTTTTTACAAAGCCTTTTTAGTTCTCTACAACTCCCCCATATAAAGTTTTTCTCTAAATGTAATGTTTTTGAACTACGATTTTTCAAGTAAAATGTTGGAAAAAAACATACACCCATCTCAAAAGTTACTCTTGAATCCAAATAATCTTAACACCAGTGGATTTTATTTTTGGATTTATTCAAGCTGTTTACATAATATAACATATTCAATATATTTAAAATGTTCAAACTATTGTCATTCCTTGCGTAAGATACACTTGAAAAAGTGACACACTTGTGACACACTCGTCTTGCTTGCACTCGCTTGATTACATAATGCATTAGTGTGTGTTTAATAACACTAGTCGGCAAAATCGGAACTTTTTTCGCTCCCGTCGGCATTTCTGGTTGGATTTTATAGATTTCGCCACGCTGAATTCAAATATGGGCTCAGAAATGCTGTACCGCGTCCAATTTTTGAAAAAAATGTGATTAAAATTCACAAAAACACGTACTTCCGTAGTAATATGATCTACCTAAGCAACAACCAGAATATTGGCTCTGCCCTTTGCAAGTTGGACTTGGATTTTATGGAATGGACCTCCTTGAATCCATTCGTGAACACAGATTTTTCGTAACACGTAAGATTGATGAAATAAACCGGGTTTTCATTCACAAAATTACGAATTTTCATGAAAATCAAGATTTCCTATTTTGAAAACATGAATTTCAGCTCCACCCTTCGAATGTTGGGCTTGGTTTTTATGAAATGGACCTCTCTGTATCCATTCGTGTTGAAAAAATGAGTTTTTATTCACAAAATTGCGAATTTTCATGAATATCAAGATTTCCTATCAGTCAGTCAGTCAGTCAGTCAGTCATTTAGTTGAAATTTTCTCTATATTTTTCAACTTAAATTCACATTATTTTCTTTTTCTTTTTATAGTTCTCCAAAGGTGTTTCCCTCTGTAGCATCCAGCAGTAGTCCGCTAGCATCGCTGGGCTCCATTTGCCAGCAAAGTTCTTTTCAGTCTGTGCGATATCTTGATGAAATCGTTCAATGCTCATCTGAGACGGCTCCCATATTCTCTATATTATTTTGTGCCTTGTTTTTTGGTGGAGCCTTTAGGTTCAAATTTAAACAAACAGTAAGACCGCTATAAGGGCTTCATATTAAGTGTGATGGTGGGTTTTCATTCGGAAAACAAGGAAAATTTTAAGTTAAACTTGAGTGCCGTTTTGCAACGGATTTAAACCAATAGTAAGAATACTGTTGGGGTCACTCATGAAGTGTGCTGGTGATTTTCGCTGGGAAAACAAGATACAATTTAAGTTATGCTGGCGATCTGATTTGGTCTCATTTGAACGATAAATCACCATTAGTGATTTATCGTTCAGGAAAATAGGCAAATATATAATTACGCTTGAGATTTCATTTGGCCCCATTCAAACCAACTGTAATGATGCTGGCCACTCACAAAGTATGAAGATATAATTTAGAAGTAGATGTTCGTTCATCACCATGAGGCACCAAAAGTGGACAGTAATGTTTTAGCTAGAATGAAAGATATGAAGAGAAAGTGTTGAAAGTTCTGTCAGTGTACGATAGGTTGGAAATAGAGCAGATATATTGAATATTGAGGGAAAGGGCATGCGTAAAGTAGTACTCGAACCAAGGACGTCACCCCTTGCCTAATATTCTACTGCGGAGTATGCCGAGGCACGGACGAATCTGCCATCTCAACAGGCAAAAGGTGACGTTTGGGAAGTGCTCATGTACCACTGATGGCTTTGTGATAGTTATTCTAGCGATATTTTGTACGCACTCTGTTTTGTTGCGCACATGGGAGAGGAACACTCTCCCCTTTTTTGGGTTTGTTTTGATTCGCAACGTCTGAGATCACTCAAGTTTTTCTCGTCATCTCTAACGTAGAGACCTCGGAGAGAAACACCGTCAAGCGTTGCGATACTGATTCCCACTAGTATGATTAATGATTACCACCATTTATCGAGGTGTGGTGAAGACGGAGGGTTTTCCGGAAGATCCCGAAACGTTTTCTCTTCGGTGTGGTGTCGAGGACGACGATGGTTTGTTCGATCGTGCTGACGTCGTAGAAATCTTGATATTGTTGAGTTAACGGCGGATTACCGCTTTTCTACAAGATGACGGCCTGAGCTCGTGTGCAATGGCCGAATTAATGGTGCGGAGGGAGTGGCGGCTGGACGGAAGGCTTTCGATTTGGAATCGTCGAGAGCGTCCGGAATAACCGTTTCCTCGAGTTAGCAGCCCGGTTTCCCTTACGACACGGCTTCACGTACCTTTTCTGTTCACCGAGCGAGGACTAACTACGAACTACTTTCTCTCGGTTCGGGTTTGGTCCTACGTACGATAATTGGCGACGTACGGGGACCGCGCTCTCGGACCCTATCCACCGGGTTTTCTACAACAGTTTGGCGACTGCCTGGTGAGTTTCGCTCGACTAACTTGCGAACTTCACTCCCCTCCGTTTGGTTACCTCGAAAGGCGGGACACACGAGCACAATTGGTCGGTAGTTGACCCACGACGAAATGATCGGGAACCCCAATTCGACTCCGCTGGTAATTTTGAAATTTCCAGCCCGTACGAATAAAATGCGCCAAAGCGCTGGCTGTAAGTCCACCGCGAATGGCGAGCGTTAGTTTGATATTCTACCTATGTTTTCTAGTACCATTACCTTTTTCTGTGGTTTTAATACAAACAAAACGAAGTGAAAATCACGCAAAGGTCAGTCACGCTGACAGAAACTTATTTTGGAAACACACCAAAACGATTCGTTTAAAGCACTTAACCTTCAAACCCACTTTTCTCAATCTATTACCTTCGGACAAACTTTGAAGAAACACACGTTTCACTACTCAACTAATTGTGTTAGAGATTTTTTTAAGTTCAAAGCAAGCTCTCAACTAACAATATATGCTGAATGGCAACAAGGAACTTTTCTTAAACTTTCAAGTTGCTTTCGATGTTAATGTTACTTTAGAGAAAATTAACTTCTGTCTGTACGTGAAGTATCTTGTTATTCCACCAAAAATATCCATGAAATTACAACTTAATGTGAATTTCTGAGTTCTTATCTCAAGTAAAATTCGAACTTCTGGTTGCTTGGGTTAAGACCCTTCAAATAGAACACTCCTGTTTTCGGTATAGTTGTTTAGTAGGCCATGGCCTTTTCATAGGTTATTGATAGTTCAGAATTTTCTCGCTATGCGTTGTCACTGCACAGGTGAGTTTCCCGACCATAATGTACTTTTCTATCCTGTGGAAATTTCCTTTGGAAATTTCCTGGCTTCGACAAAGTTGTTCAGTAGTTCAGTGTCATTAGTTTGATGAAAAGAAGAAGAATTTTTTCACACGCGACGCCTTGTTCTACTGTACAACTTTGCCGAAGATAGAAACCTTCTTCACTAAACAATGTAACGTTAGTATAGATTTTATCTCTTATTTATACTTTTTCTAATATAAAAATGAGTATGTGTTACTACGGGTGGTATTAGAGATATTGAAATAGGGTAGAATATCCAGCACAAGGGAAGAGAGGAAGATTTAGATGTATGCTGATGCGTCACATAGCGAGAAAATTCACTCTGCTGGTCATCAATCGAAAGGTTTTGATTGCCTAAACAACATTTTCGATGACAAAATCATTCCAAATGGACAGAATACTAAGGGCAGAATATTATAGGCCCATTCTGGAATACTGTAGCATTGTCTGTTCTTCATTTCATAGCACGCAAGTTAACCGAATAGAGTCAATACAGATGGAAAACGTATCCTCTTCCATCTTACGAAGCGCACTGCATGCTTATCAATATTTAAACATTGCAACAGCGTCGCGAATTTGCAAAGGTTTCATCTGTTAACGACATAGTTTTACAGTGAATAGGTTCAGCAGAAAATATCATGAACTACGGTCACAATTCAAGAGGTCTTGACCTACTGAACAGTCTTTCTGAAGACCGAAGTCTTGTGTTTGAGATCTAGCATGATGATGTAGATGATGAAATATTACCCTCTATTGTAGCAAGGTAACTTTCCATAGCAGTGAAATAATCTGAAAAACGATTTGATCAGGATTCTATTGTTGTTTGTGATCATCAAGCTCTTGTATGAAGGGCCAAAAACGTTTGGGCGGGCCCATAATCAGAGACACTTACGCGAAAACCCCGAACATAGGTGCCAATAGGTTTCATATTTTAGTCAGGGTTTAAAGGAAACGGCGTGTTGTTTGCAACGATCTTAAACCTCATTTTATCTCGACTGTATAAACTCGTAAACTGTTTTAAAATACTGTTTTAGAACTCATTAATACATTAATTGTTATGTTATATATTCTCCGTGCGAGGTAACGATTATGATGTAGAAGGAGATGTTCGCTCATCACCATGAAGGCACCAAGAAGTGAACAACAATGTTTTTTGGCTAGAATGAAAGATGTGAAGAGAAAGTGTTGAAAGGTCCGTCAGAGTGCGGCAGGTAGGAAAATTAACAGATGTTTTTGAAAATTGAGCGAAAGGGCATGTATCCAATGGTACTCGAGCCATGGACGTCAATCTTGCTAACATCCCACTCCGGGGTAGGTTGTAGCGACGGAACAAGTCCGCCACTTCAGTCGTCAGTCGGTGCGAATCAAAACAAACTCAAAAAAGGAGAGAGTTCCTCTCCCATGTGCGCATCAGTAAACAGAGTGCACACAATAGATCGCTAAGAATAAACTATACAAGCCACAGTGGTACATGAGCGTCTTTCCATGCGTCAATTTTTGCCTGTTGAAGTGGCGGACTTGTTCCGTCGCTACAACCCTACCCCAATTTTCAAAAAAGCATCTGTTGAATTGTTCCTACCTGCCGCACTCTGACGGACCTTCAACATTCTCTTCACATCTTCACTTAGCCAAAACATTGTTGCTCACTTTGGTACCATGGTGATGAGCGAACATCTCCTTCTACAACTCATTAATATTATCTTGCTATAGTCAGTTGAAAGAGCATTAAAAAACCGTTTTGCCTCCAGTACTTTAATGCATTAAACGGCCAACTGGCATTGAGGGTAACAAAACGTCAAAAAACATGACCAAATTGTTCTGTAGTAGTCGAAAATAAATTGGCTTTTTGGCAAAACTATGTTTTCTACCAATCGCCATATTGCATGATAAGAAATAATTCAAGTGTGGAAAAAAATGCAATTGAACGGTAGATCATCGAAAACCAATTTCAGCATTCTTTTAAACAACATTATTGAATTCCATAAATTTTCAGGAAACTCATGCTTAATTTATCGAATAAATTTGCTTTAATTTTGTTTTTGTTGTTTTAAGCTCACCAAGTTTACGAGGCGCATTGATTTTCAGCTGTTATAGAGCCAATATGCATCATCAAATTAAATGCGCATATGATATGATAACTCAATTTGTTTCGGATATTTTACTTTCAATCAAAGTTTCCCGCAACACTAGATCTTTTTTTATTAGATACTTGACGCATTTTATTTCATCGTGCATTTAACAGTTTTGCACACCACTTATTTTGAAAATGTGTGCGTGTAGCATCATGCCTCTATTTTGATTATGAGATTAGCAGTTCAGTTATCAAAATGTCGTCGGCGAAAATCCAAACTGCGCTCACGCCAAGTTGGCGAAATTGTTGGATGTGGCTAAATCAACTGTTACCAACGTATTAAAAGTGTTTGGTGAACGTTTGTCGACAGCCAGGAAAGCTGGATCGGGGGGAAATCGAAAGCCGGAGGCCACAGCGACGACAAAAAGAGTTGCCCGCTGTTTCGAGCGGAACCCCAACCTCTCCGTCCGAGATGTCGCAAAGAAGCTGGGAGTGGCGCCTTCAATCGTAGATAGAGCTAAAAAACGAGCTAGACTGTCGACTTACAAGAAAGTAGTGACTCCAAATCGCGACGATAAACAAAACACGTCGGCCAAAGCACGATCGCGAAAGTTGTACACGACGATGCTGACGAAGTTTGATTGCATGGTACAGGACGATGAAACTTGTCAGGCGTTTCGCTTGGACAGGAATTTTATACGGCAACCGGACGGGGAAAGGTGGCAGATATTTTCAAGCACATTAAACTGTCAAAGTTCGCGAAGAAATATCTGGTGTGGCAGGCCATCTGTACCTGTGGCTTGAAGAGCAACGTTTACATTGCGACCGAAACCGTCAACCAGGAAATTTATCTGAGTGAGTGCCTACAAAAACGTCTACTGCCTTTCCTGAAGCGACACAATTGTTCCGTTCTATTTTGGCCGGATTTGGCATCTTGCCATTACGGAAAAAAGGCCATGGAGTGGTATGCTGCCAACAACGTTCAAGTGGTGCCCAAGAACAAGAACCCTCCCAACACGCCAGAGCTCCGCCCAATCGAACAATATTGGGCCATCGTCAAAAAGACTCAAAAATCTGTTGTGAGCGAGAAACAGTTCAAGGCAAACTGGCGTTCTGCGGCGAATAAAGTGGACAAGGAGACTGTACAAAATCTTATGGCAGGTGTTAAACGAAAGACCCGGCAACTCGCATTCGGTAAAAAGGAAGCTTAGCTGAATATTTCTCCTGTATTCTGTATTAACTGAACTTGAAAAAGAAAAAGAATTTGACTTATTAATAAAAACATTGATCGACTTACACACATTACTGTTTGACCAAATTTTGATTGGAACACCCTTTAAAATGTATTGCTATTCAGAATCAGAAGAGCTGAGGATCGAAAAAAGCAGATCAACAAAAAACCAACAACGATATCAACGAGAAGTTTGACAGCTGTGACCATTTGGCCCGTATGCTGGTTTTGATGGCAGCCAATAGGTTTTATGAAGGTTTTCAAGTGGGCATAACATCTTTCACAAGAACATTTTCAAAATCTTTATGGGCTTATATAGGTTTTATTAACTTCCACTTTGTACACATTTTGGCTTTAAAGAACCTTTGAGGAGGTTTATGTAGACAAAACAGTTTTGATTGCAGTTTTATCAACAAAGCCGTGAGGAGTGCTATACGGCTGGAATAATCTGTAACTGTAATTGTTCGCACGAGTGCTGAAAGGTTAAACTCTAAATTACACCAATTGGTATTAATGTAGCAACTTTAGTTGCTGAGCTAAAATTTGAATATTCTATTGTGGGCATGATCTTGTTGAGAAACAATCTACGCTTTCATAAACAACAACAATAACTCTAAGACTTTCAGACGGTTTGCAAGGCTTGATTTCGGAAAAGCTCACTTTTTAGCAAGTTTCCTTAAATAATGTTGATGTCTTCTGAAGCTCTCGAGTCAAATAAGTACCAAAAACATATCTCACATCAGTCGCACAACTCAATCGACATGTTAATCTACACCACCGGAAGCCCCAACCTTTGAACCAATCAACCTCCCGAGCCGCTTCCATTTCTGAAGTTCATCAGCTCGATCGTCCTTGCCAAAAATAGCGCCATCGACAACTTCAGCAACAACAACAACAAACGCCGTCGTACACAAATGTGTCTCTCCACTGTCATGCGATCCGAGTCAAAGATCGCAAAGCCGTGTGCATATTCTAGGCCCCCCAGACTCGGATCTGTTTTAGTCGCAGCCGGTGGCATCATCGTCGGTCGTTCGGCTGATCACCGCCGATTTTCGGAACCGATGACCCAGATGACAGAGATATACAGAACCTTCCCCGGATCCGAGTGGGCCTCGCTTCCATGCTGGAACTACAAAATAGGCAGCTACTTTAAGCAAGTTGTTCATTTTACAATTTAGCACCATTGGATCAGTAAGCAGCAGCGTCTGGAGACCGGTTGTCGAGAGTCAGTTGATCGTGAACGGATTTAGAAAAAAACTTGCGCTTTGCAGTAGTGGTGGTAGTAAGAAGAAGAAAAACTCTGCCAAAAGAAAACCAGTTTTCCTCCATCGAGATATTGCAGGTAATTTGTGTTTATTAGCTCGGAATAATGCATATGATCTACCACCCGTGTTGACGCAAGTCACCACCATCGTCAGATCAGGGTGTTTTTCACCACACTCTCAAGCTCTCCACACTCTCGCAGTTGAGTTGGAAAGCTCTCTCGTGTCAAGAGAGGGAGAGAGTTGGAGCTTTTTTTTCGTCGGTCGTTCGAAAAAGTGGGTGGTGGGAGTCGCGATCACTCTCACTTTCGATGGGGTCGTTGGGAAAAGCTGCCCATCGAAGCTTTCCGAAGTTTGTAAATAGTTGGTCGTAGTCGTAAGAAAGAAGTAGCGAGCTGAGGCAAAAAAGGCAAAAAATATCCAAATTGATCGCGATCAGTGATTGCCATAGCGTGCTGCCGCCGTTGGTGTTGGACGCCGCGGCAAAAGGCAACTCCGACTGGGGCCAACCGATCATTACGCCGTTTGGATTGGTTTGAGGCACACCTCGCGCGGGCTCGCATCACACACTTGGACCTACTTGGAATATTGTTTGTGCTGTTTTTCCTTTTTTTTCTTTTTCTTCTTCACCGTCATCTGTTTCTACACCATTTTCCACTATCCACCTTGGCATGCATCGTTTGGTGCCCGATCTAGCTTCCTTCTTGCGATTCCAATCCTTTCGCTTTGCTTCCTTCTTTTCTTTCAGATTAAAGTGTCCTAACGAGGAAGAGAACCCCACCGGGAATCCGAAAAACGACCAGCAGCAAAACTTCCGAGAAGAAAGCCTGTGTGTGTGTAACGACATTTTCGTGGAAAAAGAAGAACAGAGCAGTCATGAAGCCGTTCGGTTGGAGTGCGAGTTTGGTGGTTGTCCTGTGCCTTGGGGCTGCTCTGGCCGCTCCCAGTATCCGGATCAAGCGGGAGGACTCGGAGATCAGTGCCGAGGTGGTGCATCCAGTTGGGTCTGAGGTTAGTGCCATGATCGACAAATAACACAGAGTGAAAGAGGGGGGGTGGAGAGGGTGTGCGAGTGTGAGTGTGTGTGTGTGCGTGTGAGTGAGTGAAAGGACGCGTCAGCAGGAATCAAGGTCAAGTGAGTGTGTGCGATCGTGCTCGGCGTGAAGCGATGATAGTGCGTGGGATGAATAGGGGGACCATGAAAACGATGACTGAATAATGGTGGGAACCGTTTGAGTGCGAGAACACGTGGTTTCTAATGCAAACGGCATGAACAATTCAAGTTCAATCACAATTAGCGCTGCGATGCCGATATTCAAGTACGTGCGGTACGAGTATGATAAGAGAGTTGATGGAGATCAAGATCAGCATAGTTTGCCAATTGTTGGGAAGCTAGATGTGCATTTAAGGGGTAGAAGTTATACGCAACTGATGAGAATGACGATCATTATCTGCAGCAGTTATCAAGGAAGTGGCCAGTCAAGGGGTGTTTTGTGATGAAGTGACTTCCTTGTTCCTAGAAAGCCGATTGAACATACGATAACATGATACGCTTTTCCATCGATTGAAATGTTTGTTTTATCTAATTATGAGAAATATTATAGAGTTCTGCAGTGTCAAAAGTCAAATTTCCTAGATGAGTCTAAGACTATTAGCTAACGTCAATAATATGAAGTCTAAATAACTTTATTCATCTCTGTGGAGAGTTAGAATGTTCTGAAAATGAACTAGCGTTTCAGTTGGTCTATCATATTCTTAAATCATTGAAACTAAGTCCTTTTGCTGCTATCCATAAAATTTTTTTTTTTACGTATGAGTTTAATATGGAAAAAAAGTTTAGCTTGAGCATAAAATTCCTTATAAAATCTAACAATACAAATTGCACTGTACAGTGGGCCATAATCCAAAATAAGTCAAGAAAAAACATTTTCAAACTGTACTTAAAGCTCTTCAACGAAGTTGTCTACGACAAAGTTTTTCTAATCAGTGGATTTACATTTCAATATTTTTAAAATTAAAACTAGGGTGGTTCAAATTTTTATACAAATTAACAAATCCTGAAATAAGGATAATCACTCTTCGGAAAATTTGTAGGTTGCTAATAAAAAGTCGTTTATGAACTTTTTTTGTAGCTTCTATTATGATCGAGTTATTGATACTTTTCTTAGTTTAGTTAGGGTGTTCTCAAAACAATCAGTTGTTTTGATTTTATTTTTGATTTCAAATTTCTCAGTAAAGTAGTATCTTCATGGCATGTTTAACACTAATATTCATGCCCTCAGCTCGTTTTAAACTTGCAATCAATTTTACAGCCTGCCGTACTCTCACTTCATTTCTTCGTTCTAGAAATAAATTACTGTTCACTCCTAGAGCCTCTCATATTGATTGGAAATTATCTGCTTCTTTTGACGAATTTCATCACTATTATACAATTTTTTGTAATGAAATTAACTTGTCATTGACCGCAAAAAAAAACATAAAAACCTGTTTTTCTGTTCGTGGAACATTTTTTTAAATCGCTTCAATTCGGATGTGTCATATCCCAAGTAACAATGCAAAAACCATCCAGCTTTACTAAGTTTTATTAAAGTTTTATGAAAGTCATAAGAAATCAAAATAGTTATATAATGGTACCAAGAGGTGCCAATAGGTTTCATATTTTAGTCAGGTTTATGAGAACCTAGACAGCTTGTTTACAACGATCTTATAACCTTGTTTTCTCAATTTCCTTGTACTCCTATCAAAGGTTTTATTGCGAATTTATAAACTCGTGAAATTCTGTTTTTAAACGCCGTTTTAGGACTCATTCATATTAACTTATTATGGTCAGTTGAAAAAGCATTTAAGAACCATCTTGCCTCCAGTAAATTCATGAAACGGGAAATTGGCATTGGGGGAAATCACCAAATGACCAAATAGTTTTATAGAAGTCATTGCTAAGATAAGTTGGCATTTTGGCAAAACTTGTGATTTTTTCCAATCACCATATTGAAATATAAGAAATAGTTGAAATGTGGAAAAATAAATGCACCAGATTCTAAATGTAATGAAAATGAACTGTTGATACCAGACCAATTCCGGCATTCTTTCAAATAACTTTATTGAATTCCATAAACTTTCAGGAAATTCATAATTAATTTATAGTTCACATTTGTTTTAATTTTGTTTTTGTTGTTTTAAACTCGCGTAATTTTCGAGGCACATTAATTTTCGGCTCTTATTGTTCCAATATTCACCGTAAATTTAAATGTGCATGTGATTTGGAGCATTATTCGCTGTGAAAAAACTCAATTTGTTTTGGATATTTTGCTATTAAGGTTGAAGGATTCATCATCAATTTTCGGTCATCAACAAATATTCGAAAGCAGTTTTTAAGTTTAAAATCAAAACATAATTCGTGAAAATGTATTCACTGTTCTGCTCGATAAGCGGAACACAGTGAATACATTTTTATTTCCAGAATTTGAATATCAAACGAAAAAACTGCTTTAGGTTTTTGACGATGACGGAAAAATGATGATGAATCCTTCAACCTTAAAAAAAAATTTCCGTGACACTAGGACTTTTCTCCTAGATATTATTTATTGCTTAATGAATCAGGAGAGCAGAGAATAAAACAAAGCAGAACAACCAAAACCAACCGCGATATTACAGTGAAGTTTGACGGCTGTGGCCTTTTGGACGTATTTTGGTTTGGCAGCCAATAGGTTTTATGAAGGTTCTCAAGTGGTCATTAAACCTTATACTGGAATATTTTCAAAATCTTTATGGTCTTATGAAGGTTTTATTAATTTGATTTCACAACCGTCTATAGAGTGGGCCACTGGTTTTAAAGAAGCATTGAGGAGGTGTTGGTAGACAAAACAGTTTTGATGTAGTTTCATCAACAAAGTCGGGAGGATTGCTATACGGCTGGAATAAAACTAAAATTGTTACTTGGGATATGTCCCATGATCGAAATTAACTATCGAAATTCGGTTTTAAAAGTTACATAGGATTTTTTTCAAATTTGATAAAAAAATAACTCTCAACTAGGAAAATGGAAAATGTATGTTTATGGACAGAATGATGATCTAAATCTTCCATACTGTCCTTGTGCTCAGATCCTGATGTTGTACATGATCGACAAAGAAGCTTAGAGTGTTTTGACTGAACTTCTTAGCTGTGAATGCTACATGAAAAATCTTGGCAGGAAACCTTTTAGACACATTACAGCATTCTCAGAATATTAACGGTACTCCAAACTATTTCTGAGTTCAGGTCTTGGTGTTTTGCATGATCAGCAAGGTGATTTACGAGGACTCCATCGTACTTATGAGTTGGTAAAGCCCAATGGGACATCATTGCACAATTAAAGTCATATTACAGTATCCTCAGAATATCTACGGCACTCCAAACTATCCTTGAGTTTAAAATTTTATGTATTTCCAAATATTAGCGTGTCAAATGTCCTCTATCTGATTCTTCATCTTCAAACCAATTGCCGTTCAACTCCGAAATCTCCTATATGATTGAGATCTGAGCTCATGGATAGTATGGAATAACGCAGATATCCTGACAACAATAAAATACGATTATAATGGTGTTACTGTATTTAAATGTGTCCTCCATTTTTCTAAATAACATCCTCGAGTCGGTGCCGGAAGCCAGAGCATGCCTTTCGGACGTAGTCCTCCGACATTGACCATGTGCGTGTTATGGTTGACTTTAGGGTTTTCACACTAGGGTGTGATGTTTTGCAGGCTCGTGCTTCAACATATGCCCAAATCGAATAATCCAACGGACTGCTAGGGGGCCACAAATCCTTCGGCCAAAACTTCATGTTTTCGTTCAACCATTGTTGGGTTCGATTGGACGTGTGACACGGCGCTCCATCCTGCTGTAAGATAACGTTTTGGTCGTCAACCTTCACCCAGGAAGCACTTGGTTCTTTAACATACCGATATATCCTCCGGTATTGATTTTAACTCCTGCATCAATGAATCAATGCACAGGTGGCATTTTCAAACCGTTGGACGCCACCAAGCCAAACATCATGACACCAGCCGGATGTTTGGTTTGAATGAATTTCACTTTTTCCGGAATGTTCTCCATTTTTGCGGTGAAATGAACCGGCTTCGTGCGGCTGTTGGCCACAGCATCGATGCTGAAAAGCTTTTCGTCGGAGAACAGGATTATCATTTTTTGCCTTCTTCAACAAGGAAAGCAATCTCTTGGAACGAGTCACTTGTAGTTCCTTGACCCGATTCATAATCAAGTGGCGGTTCACTCTGGCTCTGGAAGATGCATGCAGGTCTTCTTTGATGGTTCTCCGCATAGAATTCTCCGAAATATTGGCTTCCTTTGCAAGTTTTCTTATGGAAATCACCGAGTTGTGAGCAATTTTTGCACGGACCGATTTGATCACGTTTGGCGTGCGTGCAAAGTGCGGACGTCCGCTTCCCGGCTTCCACTGCCTAGAGACCATTCTGCAGGGACTTGTTTATGCGGTAAACTGTTGCCAAATGGCATCTACCACCTTGGCAATCTCTTTCGGCTTCTTCTGGTGAGAAACAAATTGGTGATAACTTCTTTCGCGAAAATTTTGACGAATTTGCATTAAAACAAATAGAATGTTTGGATGCAGCACTTGAAAGTAATCATAAAAAATACACTTTTGACAAAAATTAATCACTAGCTAACGAATTAACTCAATACTCAAGTTTGAACATTTTATGCATATTTTCTGCCGCACCCTGTACATGTGCTTCCAGTAGTATTTAAATGAAATGTTTGGTCAGTGTAATCCAGCATTTGGGTAGCTTGGTAAAAGATTGTGTTCCTGAATGGGTACTACCTTTCAAATAACCTCCCGCTCAAATTTAAATTACAGCTATTCAAATTTCACGAGTCTACCGTACACTAACGAAACTATCATCACTTTAACTCCTTGTCTTCATTCTGGTGAAATTACTGTCCGTTCCTAAAGTCTCATGTCGATAAGAGAATGTTTCTTTTAAAACATTTTATTTATCTGTTTCATTAATTTCATATTCAGCGAAAAATGTTTTTTTTTATAATGGTTCTTAAAACTTCCGAAGACACATATTTTATTTAAAGATATGTTGTACCGTTCCAGAGTTATTACTGATTCTTCAATTAAAATTTGGAAATAGTAAAAATTCTTCTCAATTACCGGTGAGATTTGATTTATCTATCTGCCTCTAGCAGAATAATCAACATCTGTAGATCAACTTCTCTGGAGCAATTTAAAATATCGAACACTAAGAAAAATAACAAATTTTTTGTTGTTTACGCATGTACCTTATTGAACATAGCCGTTCCTGTTTTTGGCTCATTTTCGCATGTTTGTTTTTTCGATAACGGAAAAAAGTTCGTATTTTTGTTGTAGGGTAGTCAGTATACTCTTAGACTTGCATATAATTTTTTCACTGTCATATGACCACTCTTTTCCAGCCCTTTCAACAGTCCTCCCTCTCAGCTCCAGCGAAGTTATCCTTGCTGTAGTTTATTGTGGCAAGACAGAGATTGAAGGTCGTACGTTCACTGAAAATCTGCATCCGCAATAATTCGGACACCTCAAAACATGAATAAAACATAAATTTCGCATTATATTTCCGGCGTAGTTGTTTGTTCCAGATTCATGGGATGTGTTTTAACAATTCGTGAAGACAAAACATAGTTATTCGGTTTTTGCATAAAATTTTCGAACTTTGTGCTTAACTCCGTCCATTAGGGTTTGTACAGTTTCTTCAGAAATCGTAGAAGCCGTCTTTGTCCAAATTCGCTGGAAGTGTTTGATGTCTTTGAATCCTTGCTTCTTTCCAGAAAGCTTCCGCTTAATCAGAGCCCAATATCTCTCGATTGGTCGTAGCTCTGGGCAATTTGGCGGGTTTGAGGTTTTTGGTACAATGTTCACTTGATTTGCTTGGTACCACTCAATCACAGTTTTAGCATTGTGGCATGATGCCAAATCGGACCAGAACAAAGGTTTTTCTTTATGAATTTAGATGAAAGGTAGCAAGCGCTTCTGCAAACACTCTGATAGATCTCCTTGTTGATTGTGCATGTAGTGCCTGAAGAACGATTTACTGTTTTTGCCACACGTGCAAATTTCATGCCACACAAGGTATCTTTTTGGGAAATTTCGATGCCTTCTTCGTTCTGAAATTCTCAGCTGTAGCATTTCTGGCCATAGCAGAATAAAAAGGCAGCCCTGGAAACTGCTTGAAATCCTTCAGGACATAAGTTTCATCGTCCATAACAACGCATGAAAACTTCGTCAAATATTCGCAGTACAAACGTCGAGCCCTTGATTTTGCTGCCAAGTTCTGTTTGTCGTTGCGATTTAGAACTGTTTTCACTTTATACGACTTAAGTCCCAAACATTGTTTTGATTTTTGGACAAAACCAGGCAACATCCCTATTTTACGAGCCACCGTTCGAATGGAGAGATTTGGGTTTTTCGTTAATTTCCTTTTCACCTTTCGGTCCATGACAGGATTAGCGCGTCCTCTCCACCGTCAAACGTTCCGAACATGATTTGAGCACATCGTGAACATTTGATTTAGGCAAATCCAATGTTTTTGCAAGGTCCCGTATTGACAAGTCAGGATTTGCCGTACGCCTGTACAAAATTCGCTCGCGCACTTGTTTTTCGTCGCCATCTTGAATACGAAACATGAAATGTAAACATCAATCATAGTCTTTTTCATCATAGACTCTCAGCCATATCACAGTGAAATTTTTCATTCTTACGTGCAGTATTTCAGAAGTTACAATGACTTGAAGGTGTCCGGATTAATGTGGATAAAGATTTTACCTAGGGAACGTCCATTAATTACGTCACGCAAACTTCTGACTTCTGACTTCTTACACCCCCCCCCCCTTGTCACGTTTTTGTATGGACCTTCAAATTTTTTGTAAGGATCGTCACGTTTTCCCAACACCCCCCACCCCCTTACTGCGTGACATAATTAATGGACCTTCCCCTACCTACGAAGTGATCGTTTTTGGAAAATTGGATTTCACGACAATAAATTTAAAGTCAAATGCGTATTTTTTCTCTAAAACAATCGTCTTCAATTTCTTAAAAAATAAAATTTCGGGATAGTTAAAAAATGATCTATTGTTGATGAATATATGTTTGTGAGCCTAAGAAACAGTAAGCTTATGGGTTTAGTGGTTATTGAGATATCTCTGATTGCGATTTCGAAAACATGGTTTCGAGAAAAACGCGATTAATTTTTTGATATTATAAGACGCCTCTACTATGTTGGATGCAAATGGCAGCCCTAAGTTTGCACCTTTAAACTGAAGAAATGATCCATTAAAAACTTAAAATCGTTCCACAAAAAACGCATTCCTGACCCATATAACTCTGGTCAATATCCATAATAAAATGAATATGATCCATAAAATTTATCAATGTGATCCATAATTTATACAAAATTTAGCAATAAAATGTCAAAAAGTACCGTTATATATCTAGGGTATGATCAATAGAATTGTACGGATTACCCATAAACATATAACAAATGTTCCATAAAAGGTTCAATATCATTCCTTAAAGTTGTAAAATTGATCCTTAGAATGAAACGTTTGTGAACTTAAATATATACACATGATCAATAAATTATTGATCCAATCGTCAATGATCCATGATAGTTTTGAAAAATTAACCACAAGCTTCTAAATATGGCCCATAGGAAATAAACTTTGGGCATTTAAAATAAGATTTAGGATCCATAAATTGTGCCAGAATTATTACAATGTTGGGTTTATATTTTTTTAAATTTTGGCTACGGGGAAATCGATCCTTGACTGCGCTACTACTCAGATCTATTAACGTGTCCGTTTCCTTAGCTATGCGGCTCAAATATTGCTATTAAAGAAGGATTGTTTTTTAGAAGATTTCCAATTTTTCAGAGAGCTGATTTACTTTCGCGATTTTATGTTCTTTTACGACCGCAACTGCGACACATGTTTTCCAATAAATTTGTTAAAGAGAACTCGTGCATGTAAAGAACTAGGGAAGATTTTCCTATATTAATCTCATCACTTTTGCAATTCATCCTACTTGAAATTAAACAATGGACAGGTGACAGGATTAGTTAGTAATGTTTGTTGTTGTTATTAAAAGTAAGCAAACATTATTAGAAAACAAAACCGATCCTTCAACTGCCCAATTGTTTGATTCATCGTAGGATGAATAAAGGAACAATGAGATTAATATGGGGACAGTTACTCTACATGTCAAATTTAAGGCTTGATCAAACTGTTATTTAAGATTTTTTAATAAAATTATGCCGGGCAAACGCTTGCCATCCAACTCGCTATCGCTCGTCGGACCTAACTACAAAAAACATCCTCCGTTTGCATTATACCGGGCAAATGCTTGAATCAGTCGTTAACTTGAAGACGATATCGGAAACTTCGACCGCTTTCTACTTCCTTAGTTCTTCAATCCTCAACTGCTCAGCAGAGCAACATTGGTATTTCTAGCACTTCGAGTACAGCATAACAAATCGTGGCTACTATGTCACACTGTACAATATAGTGCGTCTAACTGAGGAGAGAATGAGAAAATTTTCTATAAGAATAATTTGCTACGGATCATTTATATGAGTTTATAGATTATCATTCATTGTTTTATGGATCATAGACAATTTATTTATGGAACATTTTCAATAATTTATCAATCATGTGCACGTATTTTAGTGCACAAATTTTTACATTCTGTGGATCAATATTACAACTTTAAGGAATGATATTGACCCTTTTACGGAACATTCGCTATATGTTTATGGGTAATCCATACAATTTTATTGATCATACCCTAGATATATAACGGTACATTTTTGACATTTTATTGCTAAATTTTGTATAAATTATGGATCACATTGATAAATTTTATGGATCATATTCATTTTATTATGGATATTGACCAGAGTTTTATGGGTCGTGAATGCGTTTTTTGTGGAACGATTTTAAGTTTTTAATGGATCATTTATTAGTTTTTATATGCAAAAGTATGTTTGCCGATGCAAATAGATGTATTATTGTCTATTTTGTGTGTTTCTTCATACTGCTTGTATTTTATTGAACAGCAAATAAATAAGCAAAAAAATACGATTCCTAAAACTAATATCTCCTATTGCTCTTAAATGTTGTATAAGTAGGTAGGTAGGAGAGTAAATCGGCAATTTGAGAGAAGTTTCTGCAATAATATCACGACCAACGTTGCATTGAATTTGATCACCTACATTTTTGTTGAAGGACCACCCTAATAACGATTAACATTAAAAGATGAACATCATTATTAGGAACAACTTTGCTTTTAAATTTGAAACTTAGGCATTATCTATCGAAATTCACATTCTGAATCAGTGCACACTGTAAAAACGTGAGAAAATGAAATTCTCTCTCAAGTACCATTAATTTTCTTAGGAACAGAATTTTAGACGTAACAATGTAACCCTTATTTAGCAAAACCGATGCTTTTAGTGGCTAAGAGCTGCTTTGTATCGTTCGATTATGGTCAAAATTTCAAAAAATTGCAACAAAAAGAACCTATCCCTAGAATAGAAGCTATCACTTGGTGAAGATTGTTGTTAGGGTGGTCCTCTGATTTCTTAGAAATATTATAAATATTCATATGGGTTAATTGTATGTCCTTGATGAGACTGTTCGACTGCAATGAAAAGCGGTATAATGACATTCTCCGTCTCGGGATACCAAAATAGATAATTGTCCAGTTTTTTTTAATTAGTTCGCTTATTTGTTGTGCTCAGACGTGTGTAACACTTTATGGAGCCGATATTCAATATTTTTGTTTTCAAACTTTTATTTTTCGATATTAGTAAAAGTTGGGTTTCAATTACTCATGGCTGGCTCGAGGTTAATGGGTCACATTGTCATTTGGAAGCCATAATTATGCATTGGCTGACGTTTCGGACCTAAATCTGTATAAGTAAACAGTGATTTTATGTAAAATTGTGTGTCTTGGAACAGGAAAAGACGCAAGTCAAAAAAAAAAACCGGTGTGTTTGATGGAATTGATTTCATGCCATTGGGTGTGAAAGTGACTCCGTTGACTGCATACCACTCCAGGACAACATTTGAATAATGTACAAAGGAAGCAGACACTTCTGTAGACGGTGCACTCCGCATGAGCAGATCACTTGCCAAATGTTTCCTAGCTGCATCCCGTTTTCGTGAGTCGCTTTAGTTGTGAAGAAAACTGAATAATGTCATGTCCTAGAAGTGAAAATTGAAAGGGAAATGCGACCCTCTCTTAAAATTTTCAACATTACACAACACTGTCATGTTTAAGATTTGGTTATAAACATTAAATTGTGTTAATATCACTGAAAGGTTATATTTTTTTTATTATTGAGGCTTCCAGCCATTGACTTTGAACGAGTTCAACTCGATTATTAAACAATATTCGAACTTCTTTGAAAGTGGTGTGAAACAGGCCATTAACAATGATTAAAATATTTGCCTGCACTAAGTAATTCAGAAAAAGCACCAAAATATGAAAAAGTGCCACTAAATTATTAAGGCCTGTGCCAACAAATAATGTGCGATCATGATTAAAAATTAAAAAATGAGCAATAATAGATGAGAAAATATCTTCGGATAACCACCGGATAATCTGCCGTATGAAGCAACAGCTATTAGTATATGTGCAAGTAAATATGGCTTGATTTCCGCCAAATGGTGTTATTTGAGCACTAAACTACTCGCATATGTCTTGGATTTTTATTTGATTTTCCCATAAAAACAGAAAAATGAACAATAAATAACTGAATAACCACAATTAAAAAACTCAAATGTCCTAGGTAGTAGATACAGTCATGTATCTTGAAATTTAAAAATAATTTGATATCATGAAAACTTTTCCATGAAATAGTCAAAAACACAATTTAAAACACTCTGGTCTCTCTCCAAATGTCGAACCATTTGAAAACTGAATGGGTTCCAGAGAGCAGAAAATAAATGCATGCATAAAATTGTGAATGTGCCATAAAGAGATGGGATGTGTTTTGGGCCAAATTCAAAAGTTTTATTTTGACCTCATGAACTCGTAAAATGCTGTTTTGAAATGTCGTTTTAGGACTCATTCGTGTTATCTTTTAATGGTTAGTTGAAAAAGCATTTTAAAACCATTTTGCCTCCAGTAAATGCATTAAACGGCAAAAAGGCATTGAGGAAAGTCACCAAAAGACCAAATAGTTTTATAGTAGCCATTGCGAAGATAATTTGGCAAAACTAAGATATCTTCCAATCGCTATATTGAAATATTAAAATGTGGAAAAATAAATTTCAAATTTTTAATGTTATAAAAATATAATACAAAAACAAAACTCATTGAATTCCATAAACTTTCAGGAATTTCATGAATAATTTATTGAATATATGTAGTTCAATTTTGTTTTTGTTGGTGTTAACTGGCATTATCTCCGAGGCGCATTTATTTTCGGCTCTTATCGTGCCAATATTCACCATACAATTAAATGCGCACATGATTTGGAGCATCATAAGCTAGAAAAAAAAATTCAATTTGTTTTGGATATTTTGCTTTCAAACAAAATTTCCCGCAAAACTAGAACTTGTTTTCTTTTATATGATTTACTGTTAAATGAATCAGAAGAGCAGAGGATAGAACAAAGCAGAACAACAAAAACCCACCACGATAGGTTTTATGTAGGTTCTCAAGTGGTCATAGCATTTTTCACTAGATCATTTTCAAAATGGTATTGTAAAGGTTTTATTAATTTGTTTTCACAACCGTGTACAGATGGCCATTTTGTAAAATGTTGGCTTCAAATATGCATAGAGGAGGTGTTGGTGGACAACACAGCTTTGAATGTAGTTCTATGAACAAAGCCGGGAGGAGTGCTATACGGTTGGAATAAAACTAATATTGTTACTTGGGTTCTACATTATTTGCTTCACCTTCGCGTCCTTCTGGTGGTTCCTAAGATCCGTTTTTGCTCTACTTGCAGCCTTCCTGGCTGTTGTCAAACGTGTGTCGAAAGATTTAAAAACGTTATGGACAGTTTTTGCAGGGAAACCAAGCTTTTTTACAAGTTTTCTTACTGACAGATCCGGATTTTCATTGCGACCGCACACAACTGCTTTTCGGACTTGCCCTTCTTTCGACGCCATCTTCGATCTAGAATTTTGTTGTATTGCCATAAATTGATTTGACACAATGAACAGACATACGTTCATCACTTTGCGAAATATTTCACGCGTTGATGAAGTGTTTATAGAGATAAACGTATTTAGGGGTGTCCAGATTTTGTCGCGAACAAGCCTAAGGTCTCTAGAGATAAACGTTTTCAGTGATCTGCTTTGTACTTTTTCGATGCATACTGGGTACATCAATGCGAAAAGAATTCAATGTTGGGACTTTCAATATTCATAACATATTGATGGATTTTGTGAATTTGCTCTAGTTGGTAAACGTTCTTGCTCTATTTCTCTGGGAGAATTCACGCCTATTCTCGTTATCAACCAATTTTTGTTTGTATTGTGAGACCGACCCACTCATAAACGGGTGCTGATATGATGATTGATAATTGGTCAACCGAATTACTTAAATGAGTCACACAACAGTTATTTAAATAGATATAGATTTATAACTTGAGTTCTACTTGTACAGTGCAAAATCTGTGGAAAATTCTGCTAAGAACATTAATTTTTTCATGGAAAATGTAAAGAAAAGGCCAACAATTCTACATTGTAGAAGTGCCTTCTCACTGAACATCAACGTTTCATCATTCTAACCTTGTACTATGGATCACAAACTGTGTCATCCTATCTACTCTTTACCACTAGAAATGTTAAATGGAGTGCATCAAACCGCACTGAAATCAGTTTGCGGTCGAATGCCTCGAGAGGATGCTTCAAATTTTGTGTACGATTTATTCTTAGACGTGATTATGGAAGCAAAATTTCAAGAGATGGAAAAGTTTATCGTTTATCATATGTAAATCATTGGACTCAGTCAACGCAGTACGTATCAAATAACATTCCGAAAAAGTGCACATTTTCACTACGTTCTTATTCTTGTAGGAAGCCGTTTTTTTTTCAACGTAGCATTGCGTTCAGAATTGCATTCGTCTAATCTCCATCCACTAGCCTTCAAGACCCGTACCGTCGGAGATTAGGAGAACACCAACACACCGAATCGAATCTACCCCCAGCCAGCAACCTTTCCAAAACAACCTCACCACTAACTAGCTGCTCAACAGTCGAAACCAACCAGACCAGTCTTGCGAGACTTGTCGTCCTAACATCTATGGCAAGCGGAAAAAATCCTACCAACCCCTTCCACGCGTGCCTAGCAAAATAGTTGAAAAAAAAACCACGTCGTTGCACATTATAGCCGCTTTTGCCTTCAACACTGCTGGACCAAACCACACACCTCGCTAACTTGCTTGCAACCTCTGCTTCCCACCACCGCGTAATCACCACGGCGATCACATCACGCTAATCATATCTCAAAGTCATTGCCTTCGATCGTCGATCGGATCCGATTGCGATTTCTGCGGCAATTTCGGACGATTTGCTCAATTTTAGCAATTCCCAAAATAAAATCTCCCCTTCTAGGATAAAGCTCCCCCTTCAAGCGAAAATTGGAAGTGGAGCAATCAATTCTGCCGCCACGCCTTGACAACTGCACTCTGTGTTGGTGTCGATCGACGGTGGTCTCGAACATTGTGCAAAAAAAAAAACTAACTCTCCTTGGCTGTGGCTGCCTTTCGGAATCGTTCTTGTTTCAAACTCATACCCCCGTGGCTTTCGAATGTTGAGATTTTCTCGGGGAAAATTTCGAGTCAACCTCCTCCGTTTCCTTATCGACGAGGTTTATGACTTCAGTTTTTAATTCCATACGTTTCCCTCGATTTGGGAAGAAACCTCAAGGCAACTCTGCCCGGCGCAGGTTACACTTAAATATGCTAATCGAAACAGCATTGCTCCAGATAAACATAACCTGGCAAGGTCTTTCGCCTTACGGTTGACATGGAATGCGAAATCGAGTTCTGAACGAATCCTAATTATACTGGACACTCAAGGCCACTCTCCGGGCTCAGCTCGAGTACTGTAATTTGATTGATGGCTGCGCTCGCCAAACAAGTTCAACACTTGCCTTTCACTACAGTGAGCAGGTCCCGCGGGTTTGTCCTTAATTTTTCGAGAGTGGTGATTGTCCTGAGATGGATTGGTAGGTTTCCGGTTATTTACCGATGTAATCGATCGTTTATCGAGTCATTTCATCTGGACGACTGCGGAGGCTGCAATCATAATAAGACTGCAATTACCGACAATCACACCTGGCTGGAACTTGCGTGTTGGCGATGCTTTATGGTAATAAGGCTCGAATTGAGGGATTGTTCGATTTGTTCTCATGTTCTCATGGAGATTTATCACAAATTGTCGATTCGCTTGGATTTCACAACGCTCAAATTGAATTCATTTATTGTGCGGTGAAATTATGTCGATTTAATCTGAAAGATCGTTCCGATACTTAAAGGATTTTTCTTCACAGACAACCCCCGATATAAACGTGATTTTGAATAACCCGGTATCCTTTAAGGTTCTTTTCAACGGTCTCCATTAGCGTGATTCACCCAGGAACTACAAAACAAAGGTTTGTTCGCGACATAATCTGGACAGATCAATTTTTTTTTGTATGGTTTACTGGCGGGACTCTGAATAGAGTAGAAACCTCTACGACAGGCCTTTGATGATATCGTTGCGTAGATCCTTTCGAATCATTTTGCCAGCCGTACACGGAACATGTCGTCCAAGAAGACGCTGTTGCAAATGACTCGGAAGGAGCCACGTTTGAGAATTTTGTTTTGTTATGTTGGTCTTTGTTATTTTTTTCCATAGTTTATTTGTGATTTTGTTAGTCAGTATCACGTTTTCAGCTTGAATGATTTGTTTCGAAGTTCCTTCTGTCTTTTGTAGTCTAGTCCGTTAGATTGTTATTTGTTTGAAAGTTTTCCGAAGCAGTTTTCTCGAACCAAAAATAAGAAGTTGTTGTTCCTTGTGTGTTAGACTGACATAACTTAACTCCCTTTGAAGCATTTCACCAGCCGTGCAAGGATCATGTCGTCCATAGAGACGCTGTTGACATTGCCTCAAAAGATATTACATTTCCCAGGTTTGCTTCTCCTTTCTTTGCATTATGTTCAAGTACATTGTTTTGTGTCATTTGGTCATTGGCGTTATTTTGTTCTACATTATTGAATTTTGTTTTTACTATCCTTTCATTGTGTCTGTTATATTTGTCTGAAACCAACTTCCTAGTCTTGGCGGTGTTGGCCGATCTCTTTATATTATTCCGCCATGGTCTTTTAATGTCATATAAGTTGACCCATCGCATAAGATAGTGAGAGTCTCAATTATTTGTATAATTTTTTTATAAAACCCCAGCCTTTAACTCCTTGTCAGCATCTGTCATAAGTTACATTTTTCAATGACCTTTGTTCAGTTCAGAAGGTCTGATCCCTAGCTAAATAATATGTTGTTAGAGTCAGTGGCTTGATCACGGCTGTCGTATAAAGCGTACATTTAAATTATAATATATATTTGCATTATCTGCGCCTGAAACATCAGGACATATTACTAGTTGCTAACAATCATGATCAAAACACTCACCCTTTTCGATAATGATGGGAACAATAAGATTATTAAGAATACCAAGTGTGTAGGTGTATTTGCTGATTATTCAATGACAATAAGAGCCCAAGTAACACACAAAACATCTTTTTAGAATGATTTATAATTGTTTGTAATATAAATGTATTAAAAACGTATTGCAAAACTGGTCAAATTTGAAGCGGTTTGTATTGCTAGTATTGTATATATCACTTTGACAAACGGTCTATCTAAAAATATTTTTTCAAATGCTGCAAGTGATTAATACTTTTTTATTGTTCTTGAAAACATGGTTCCATACATTTATAAAACATAAACAGGACAATATTTTATGGTCAGTTCTATATACTGTTGAAATGACATTACACCAACCATTTTGATCAAAACGTGTTCTTTTTTCTCAATGCGATGAATTTGTTGTACAAGGCCGTGATTTGCCAACGGTAAGCATATCATAGATACTCAGAGTTCACTTCTCAACAATCTTAGTTGGCTTAGCAAAGAAGCTACAAACCTATCACGCCAAGGACTAGTGTTCAAATCTCACGCTTGTCGATGTTATATTTTTGTATGCGGATAGTTTTTTTTTCAATTCTATGTTTTATAAGGCTTTACTTTTTGCGCTTTTTGCGTCATATTAAAGTACGAAATACAGTATTATACACCTAAATTTAACACCTGTTATTGTCATTTAACAGTATTTTCAACTCGTTTAATACTAGCTGTGTTGCTTGGGGAGAGTAAACAGCAAAAAAAGAGTTGTCAAGCAAATAAAAAGTGCACTTTTTGTCGTTTCCCTAAATTATTTGAAGGAATTTGTAGATTGTTCCCAGCTTCGTATAAAAGTAAATTGCTACTCTAAGACACCTCTTTCAGTGCCTTCAAATAAACGTACTACGACGTGGCAATTTAAAGAAAGTAGAGTGTGATACTATCACTGCTGATCATGTTCTTAGTCTGCTGGCCTTTTGCATGGGGTTAGCCCTCAACCATGATCTTCGAGAGGGAAAATCTGGACAGATCAAATTTGGAATATAACAAATTTGCCGTTAGTTCAATCCAAAATGCAATTTTTGTTCATTTAATTGTGCCTCATTAGTCATCTTAAAACTAATTACAGTTACTCAATCAGGCTGCATCAAGAAACTATGAACTTTTGAGATTACTCTAGCCATAAGGGTCTGTGCAGACTTCTCTACAACCGATTTAGTACGCGGGAAAACTTCGTCAAATATTCGCGATACAACTTGCAAGCCCGGGTTTTAGCCGTCACATTCTGTTTATCATTACGGTTCAGTTGTACAGTTTTCATCTTGAACGACTGCATACCTTGCCGGTGCTTGGAAGTTTGAACGAAAGTTGGGAACATTTCTATTTTTCTAGCCACATTACGTACCGAAAAATCTGGTCTCTTCGGCAATATTTGCTTTACCTTCGCGTCCTTCGGGTGATTCTTGAGATTCGTTTTTGTTCCGCTCTCAGCCTTCCTGGCTGTTGTCATACGTGTATCGAAAGATTTAAGAACGTTATGGACAGAGCTTGTAGGAAAAACAAGTTTTATCACAAGTTTTCTTACTGTCAGATCCGGATTTTCATTTCGACCGCACACAATTGCTTTTCGCACTTGCTTTTCTTTCGACGCCATTTTCGATCTAAGAGCTTGTAGTATCACCAAAAATTGATTTGACACAATGAACAGACATCAGTTTGCGAAATATTTCACGCGCTAATGAAGTATTTCCAGAGATATACATATGGATGTGAACTGAATTGCATTAAAAAATTCCAAACTAGTTTCAGAGAGCAGTCTAGGGCTCAGTTTCTCAGTATGTCAGTTATCGTCTTTTAACATCATCAAGTTATTTCCACAGAATGCTGCAGAGATGGCGCTGCAGTCTATCTTTGCAAGGCTTAGAGAGCCGTTTTCTCAAAATTTCTTGGAATTAAATTTGTCGTCTTTTGAAATTATCACATTAGTTCTAGTTATTGCCGCAGCAATCTTTGTGGATGGCGCAGCAATCTTTGTCAAATGAAGCTCTAGAGAGTGTCCATCTTGAGCAATGTTTCTCATTGTGACATTTGTCGTTTTTTGACGTAATTATATTAATTCCAGATCTTTCAGCAGCGATTGAGCTGTAGTCTTTACTAGTTAAATGAATCTTGAGAGAGTGGATGTCTTCGGCTTAGTTTTTTGGTATGTAATATGTCATATTTTGTCATTGTCATGTGAACAGATTTTGTCACAGAGATGGCACTGCAGTTTATCTTTGGCAGGGTAATAAAACATCAATAAAAATGGAAAAAATAGCAATGAAAATATGTGAAATTTCCATTAAATTATTAAACACTGTGCCAACAAAAAAATTACAATTCGCACTAGCAAAACTTAAAATAGCAATAAAAAATTGATAATTCACTTTCAATAATTCAAAAGTGACCGGTAAAACTTTCAAAAAAAGCAATCGAAATAAGTATAAACGCAATAATAAGCTGATAGTTTTCCGTCATAATAATAAGTTCTAGCGGTAAACATGCGACAAAAGTCTTCAAACACTTCAACTCTTTCCACAAAATCGCAATAAAAAATCAAAACATTAGAAGAAAACTAAAAGATTATTTTTGTTTCAATTGGAAAGATTTGAAAAATTTGAAGACTTTTGTCACATGTTTACCGCTAAAACTTATTATTGCGTTTATACTAATTTCTATTGCTTTTTTGGAAAGTTTTACCGGTCACTTTTGAATTATTCCAAGTGAACAATCAGTTTTTTATTGCTATTTTGAGTTCTTCAAGTGCGAATTGTTATTTTTTCGTTGACACCGTGTTTAATAATTTAGTGGCAATTTTGTGAATTTTCAATGCTAAATGTTCATTAATTAGTGCCAGTATATATTTTAGTCGTTTATCTTTGCCAAATGAAGCTTTAGAGAGTGGCCGGCTGCGGCAAAATACTTAACAAAAAACAATTTGCTTTATAGTCAAAACTATATTAAGGAGTGTATCGAAAATAAGCTATCCACAAACTTTCTTTCAAATTATGTTGAAAACCGATATTTTATTCATACAAAAAATTGATCCTTTATTGTACGAGGTTAAACTTGAACATAATGAAGACCGGATGAAATCTAAGTTATTCCTTCACGAATTTTCGAACTTTGGATCGAATGCTCTTCATCAAGTTCCGGACAAGTGTTGCATCGCAATTTTTAGACGCTTAGCCCAATTTTTTTTGAACTTCTGCATGTTTCCAGCTGCCTTACCAGTCTTCATGAAGACCCTCTTCACGATTGCCCAGTAACGTTCGATGGGTCGAAGCTGAGGGCAATTTGGTGGATTGATATTTTTCTCAACGAAATCTATACCCTTTCCCGCAAGCCAATTGAGAGTGGTTTTGGCATAGTGAGCCGACGCTAAATCCTGCCAAAACAGTGGAGGTGTACTATGCTTCTTATATAAAGGCAACAATCTCTTCTGGAGACACTCAGATCGATAGATTTCCGCATTTATAGTTCCGATAGTGTAAAAAATGGTTGACTTCAAACCACAGGAACATATTGCTTGCCATACCAGTACCTTTCGACCGAATTTCTCCACTTGAATCGACCTGTACGCACCGCTCACATCCTCCCCAACGACGGCAGTAAAGTATTGTGAACCTGGAAGGGTTTTTGAGTCCTCCTTTACATAGGTCTCATCGTCCATCAAAACGCATGCATCCGGACGCTGCAAAAGACGCGAATACTATTTTCGGGCCCTTGTTGCTGCTCGCTTCTTCTGTTCTGCACTTTGTTTCGAGATTTTCTGCTTCTCGTAGGTCTTCTGATGGTTTCGCCTCTTGATACGCTGGATCATTCTGACACTCGTTCCTGCTTTTATGGATAAATCACGTATTGACATTGATTTGTTCTTCATGATTAGAGATACCACTTTATGCTCCAATTTCGGGTTGGAAGAACCAGGTTTTCTGCCTCTTCCTGGTAGCTCATCCAAAGAATAGTGTTCCCCAAACTTATTAATGATGGTTTTAACACTTGCATGATGAATTCCAAACCGCTTCGCCAATTTTCGCAAAGTAATACCCTTCTCACTTAGCCATGTGTTCAGAACCTTAATTTTCACTTCCTTTTCAATACGCGACATTTTGAAAACGCAGAATTTGAACCGCACAAACAAGTAAACAAAAGAAAGCTGACAGTCAAACGCACAGCATGCAGTGTTCAGAGCATAAAAAACCATCACAAATACATGCGTACAACGCAAATGTATGCGGATAGCTTATATTCGATACACTCCTTAGAGCACCCGGTAAAGAAGACCAGGCCATACTATACTATACTATCTACCTTGGCAGCCGAAACCCAAATCAACCTGAATTATCTACCAGGCTTCTTGGGGTCGGTAACAATATCGAGCGGCAGGTACCATGTTCTTCGTGGATCGTTGCAAATGTTGGCTGAATAACTCTTTGGCTCTGGTTTTCACCCAGAATTTTTGATCAGCACTTTGTTTTGCAATTGTCTGCTTCTTATAACTCTTTAGGTTGTTGCGCTTCTGAATTCTTTGTACCATTCCGACGGAGGTACTAGCTTTTTATGTCATCATGAATCGACATCGATCAGTTCCGATGGTTGAAGTTTGCAGGTATTATGCAGTCAACAAATCGCACAAAACCAGAAACCACACTTCAAACGTCAAGTTCACAGAACGGTCATGAATCGAATAATGTCCTTTAAGTTTGGTGCCGCACTTCTCAGTGCATGGAATCATACAGCGAATTTGGAGCACTGGATTGAATTGGAATGATCTAATCGGTTGTGAAATATTGGAAGACTGGCACGAGTGGAGCGGACAACTTTCAAAAGTTAACGAAGTTCGCGTCCCAAGACGCAACTTTTCCTGTACTGAAGTCACACAGAAAGACTCCGCAGCACTGATAGCAGCGAAAACCAAGGTAGTGCCCCCAAAGCCCATTTCAATTTGCGCGACTGGAGCTACAAGCGGCCCTTATCGGTTCCAGACTTTTGGACAGTATCTGCAAGGCGTTGACAGTTCCAGTGGCTGCTAGGTATCTCTGGTCCGACTCTTCGACCGTCCTCGCATGACTGAGATCCGAAACGCGACGATACCATCAGTTTGTTGGCTTCCGAGTGGGAGAGATATTGTCCACAACTACCGAAAGGTCCCATCCAAGGTCAATATAGCAGACCAAGTACATAATGGGGAGGCTGCCCTCGCTTCAATCCAGATGCCTGTTGGTACGCTGGGCCGATCTTTCTTAGGGAATCAGATGAAACCTGGCAGACTCGGACAAAAGAAGATCTCCGAGCAGTTTTCCTTCATTTCCGGACTATACCGCATCCGGTAATAAACGTAGAAAGGTTCTCCAAGTGGTCGAAGCTTCACCGTGCTGCAAGATATGTTATCAGAGCAGTTGCAAAATTCCAGGGACATAAGACGAAAGGTCCGGTGACGCATGAAGAGCTGCAGAAGCTTTGATTTGGCAGCAGGCACAGATGCAGGAGTACGCGTACGAGTTTGCAACGATTGTCTTCAACAAAGAACATCCCGAAGCAGAACCGAAGCAGATCGGTAAATCTTGTGCACTATACAGAATGTCCCCGATGCTAGATGGTGATGGTGTCCTTAGGATGAATAGCCGTATAACAACAGCACCCATGTTGACGATGCGTGCGAAGTACCCTACCTTTTTTACCTAGGATCATTGGGTAACCTGTTTACGTTAAGCAGGGATGGATCGCACTGATCAGGTGGCTGTCAGTCAGAGCAATGCACCTAGGCCATAAGAAGATTCGTTACGCGCAGAGGTTCGCCTTAAACGTTTTGCTCCGACAACGGAACCAACTTTGTTGGGGCAAATAACTTACTAAAAGAGCAATTCCGAGCAGTCTATGAACACTGCGCAGTAACTTTTACGAATTTGAACACGAGATGGCTGTTTAATTCACCACGAATGGTCACATCGGTGAAAGCGGCAATGGTAGCGATTGCAAACCATCCCCACCATCCTAACGACGAGGTCCTGGAAACCCTACTGCTCGAAGCAGAGTCAGTAGTAAACTCGAGACCGCTTACGTACATCCTTTTAGATCACGCTGAACAAGTACCACTTACACCAAACCAGTTCCTACTCTACGGAACAAAAGTCATTAACCAACCTTCTCGGGATTTGGCGGAAAATGCTTCAATTTTGCGGGACAGCTGGCAACTGGCACGACACGTTTTGGAGTCGCTGGATTCGGGAATATCTGCCAACCCTAACTCGTCGTACCAAATGGTTCCAAACAGTGAAACCATTGAAACCCGGTGACCTGCTGGTGTTAGTCGACGACGGTAAGCGTAACGGATGGATTCGAGGACGGATCACGGATGTTATGAAGGCGAAGGACGGACAAGTTCGGTGGGCCAAGGTGTACACTTCGAGAGGCACAATCAGCAGACCTGCCACCAGGTTGGCACGGCTGGACATTCGGGGTGAGTCGAAAGGAATGGCAGCGGAAGTCTCTGGCGTACCGGAACTATACGGGTGGTTGCTGGCAAACCCACTGGGCAGTTGCCGCCGGCTACCAAGTGAGTCCCAGTGACGCCCTTTAAATTTACGGCTGATCGTTGGTAGAGAAACGTCAGTTTGATAGATGATCGATAAACAAGGAGAAGGATCGATTGTTCAACATAAGACAGTATTATGAGTGAATAGAACTTTACACAACAGAGGATAAACATAGTTTGCCTGGTACGGACAAGAAGTAATTTTCCATATTTATAATAATATGAATGTGAATTAGTTGAGAAAATAAGGTGGTAATGAAATGAGGTAAAACTTGACGTTAAAATTTAAACAGATTTTTTTAACAGAGTTCGCGACCGGGAGAATTGGTGGTCTTAGACGAATGTCGCAAGATTAGCAAAGAATACCAAATGTGGGTTTCACATACCTTATTATTCTAAATTAAATTTCAGCTTAAAGCGTAGCACCATTCTAAGTTGCCTTTAATTGTATTTTTGCCTTTAATTTCGACCGAAATTCGGCCAACAACAAAGTTTGACTACCTTCCGATCTTCATCTTCGTGGTAACTAATCGAACGAGTTGTGTTCCGCGAACTTGTTGATGATAGTTTATTATTCGCTTTCGATATGAATTCCGAAACGTTTCGCTATTTTGTTCATCGAGACATCCTTCTCACGATGTCCACCAATTGAATTTTTACACTTTTCTCGATTTGCGGCATCTTGAAAACGATCGCTGTTTACCGAAAGTTCAGGAGCTGATCAAGTTGTTGACAGATGAAAGCGTCGAATCTAAGTAGGCACAGACCAATAGTGTTACGCATGTATGTGTGAGCGCATTATAAGCGTAGCCAGTTTATTTTCGATACAATCTTTATTTACCAAGAAAGAATTTATAAAATTCGTTACTGGCCTCTTTCAGGCACGACTATCATGTCATATTCGCTATGTTGCATTTGGAATTGGGATTTATAATCCTCAATAATATTCTGTCAAGAGCTATTCCAATCAGTTTCCAAACAAGTTTCTTTTTAAGAGAATTGTTGATTGTGCTTAACCCAGAAACACCAGTTAATTTAGCAGCCGTTTGATAGCTCCATCTCAGTTCTGGTAAAGATGGTGCTTGAAATTAATTCACGATTTAAAGAAAGACAAGTCATTTTTCATATTAAGATGACGTTTGTCAAATAGTTTATTTGTAATGGCTCATCATGATTAGATTGTCAGATTCTACTGAATATTATTCAATTCAATTTGCTTAAAAATTACAAAAGCCAAACCAGTCACCCCGAACTCGAAACCTTTCCATACTCACCTCACCATTATTGCTTCCAAACCAGGCCAGGCAGGTGATTCAAAACTCGTGCCTTCTGCTCAAATCTCCATCGAATGCAAACAAACTCACCAGGCTGCATCATCCGACAGAAGGCACGTCACTGCGGTTGCATAATTTAAAACCACTCATAAACGGACTGGGTGCCGTGAAATATTGCACATTGGGCGACAACCGTCCAAAAACAAAAAAATTGCAAACATTTCGCTGCAAGCTCTTTTTTTGCGATAATTGAAGAGCGCTCCAATTTCCACTGCAATTAATTCATTTTCCCCCCCGAAAACAATCATCCAATCGAATCGAATCTAATCAGTCAAAATTTCAACATCTGCGCGAAGATGGCGAGAAGAAGAAATTTACCCACTTTTTCTCAGATTCGGCCTTTTGGCCATCGGAATCTGTTTCTGTTTGCCCATCTATTAACCAGTTAGCCCGAGCCAACGGGGAGCTTCTGCAACCGTTTATGCGCGAGGAGAGTGGCTGTTTGCGCGCGGTTGGGAGAAGAAGCGAAAGAAGAGTTTTCTCTATTGCAGCAGAAGTTATGACATCGAGCCGAACAGGTGCTGTCGACTAACCTCCCGACGAGTGAGTGTGGCAGCAGTCATAGCTTGCTTGATCTCCGCTCTGCAAATCGCCGCCGCCGCCGCCGCCTGCTTGAGCAAGACACTCACCGGCAGCGGGATTAATAAGCGGAAAATTTTCGATCATCATCATCATCGGATCGACCTTGGATCGATTTGAGAAACCGGTGCCGGTAAAAAGTTCGTTGATTGTTTGTTTGTGGGGAAATTTCGACTGATGAGGATGAGAGCTTTGGATGTTTGTGACATATATGGAGAGTGTGGGTTATTTGTCTTTTGAACGGCTATCGGTTTCTTAAATCGTTCGAGGGACACGTATTTGATTTTGAATAATGGAAGTACGATTTTTCAGTTTTGATTTTGCTTTTTTTCGTTCAACAATGATGGATCAATGTCGTAGATTACTCGAATAAACACCAAATACACCCTTACACACCCACCACCCAATGCAATCTTTTTCTCCTTCCCCTTTCTTCCGCAGGACGCCTCGCTCAGCAATGACCTTGACCGTGACAAGCGAAAAATTCCATCGGACCCCAAGTTCGAAGCCAAGAACGCCATCCTCGGATTCGTGTTTGGAGTAAGTATTGCGACCACTTTCACAAATTTCACATAACCAAACAAACTGTAGTCCCCCTTGACGCACTGAGCACTGCTACGCCCAATTTGGAGACCTGTCCAAAAAAATTGAACTTTACCAAGGGCACAATCCCTATAAGCTAAGCTAAGCACCTAACTCTCACCTCATCGAACCGACGGACCAGCTGCTTTGAACCGCAATTCCCTCCCTCCCCTTTGAACTGCCAAATCGATGACGACAACGACGACAACGACGGCAGCGACACGGCCGGCCGGCCGTCACGTGCACCGAACAAGTGCTGCTGTCAAGACTGATCATACTGCGGGTGTTGTTGTTGTTGCTGTTGTGAGCTACTAACTATAATATGCTAATTTCGGTGATCGCCTCTGCTTCTGCACGGATGATTGGTTATGGTATGCTTTTGAGACTCGCGCCTAAGTGTGTATGACGGTAATGACAGGCTTCGGATCTCTGATCCCTCTTGAGATCTCCACGCAAGTGACGGTGACCTCTAGGCGCAACGAGATCAATCCGAGGAGATCGTGTGCGGTGCTTAAATCGATTGAAACCCTGTCATTTAATTCTTCATTGGGGCAGTTTTGTTTGGCGGAATATGACGAAGCTCTTTCGGTGGGTATTGTGTCAACAGTGGGCAGTGAATGGCATAATAACATAATGGATGTTTAGTAAATGGACTGTTCCGATTGCACGAGTTCGACGACCTTCTAAGAGATTTGGGCTGCGTTGGTTGTGGTTGAATTTTGGATCTTTTCATTACTACTAATCGAAGTATTTGACTTTGATGTAAGTGATAATCAACTTCCCAGGAAACCAATAATCATTAGCATATGCAGTAAATCAACCATAAATCTGCATTTTAGATGCTACAAGCATTATATAAGCATTATATCAGCATCTTGAATGCTTTCTGTTGTAAAGTTGCATTTCAAATGCTATTTTAAAGCTTGTAACCTGTAATAAGCATTTCGAATGAAAAATGGCATTAATGAAGCATTATTAAAGCATTGCAGTTATTGGGCCAAAAGCGGCATTTATGTTGCATTCAAGTTGACCTAACTACTTCATAGGTTGCCGTGAGGACGCTTTGGAACCGCTTATTGGTTACCTAAGTAGTTATACACCTGCTTAGATACGTTTCAAAAGAAGTTTTATAATTTTATAATATGTGTCACAAAAAGGAAGCAACTTCAATGTAGGGTATCTTTTTCTATTTTAAAACCAATCGGGATGCAATTTTCTGACTTTTAATATTATATTGAATTCGTCATATCTGCATAAAAGTATTTTTATGAAAAATCAGTTTGAGGTAGTTTTACAAAAAAAAAATGACACATAACCCGAGCTAAGGTTTATACCAAATTGATAACAAGTTCCAGGTTATCAGTATTTGATGACTTATTTAGGTTAATGAACAGCCAAAATAACAAATGAGATAACAAATTAATATGCTTTGGATATCACAATATTAGCTCAGCGAGTTCATTTTGATAACTGTCAGCACTGTCAGCGAGTTCATTTTGATAACAAATTTTGAGATATGAAAACATTTTTTGAGGAAATTTCAAATTATGTTACCAAAATGATATCAAATTCATACACTAAGAACTGAAGTAGTGCTTCTGGTGAAAAGCTCAATTTCATATCCATCACATGCTGGTAATATTCAGCATTCGCCAGCATACTGGTAGAAGTCAGTAACGTTCGTTAAAAATTGATAACAGATGATAACGAAATTTGACAATTTCGATAACTAAATTTGTTATGCGATAACAGGTGAGCCCAAAATGATATCTGAGATAACAAAACTTGTTCCTTATTTGATATCAGTTTGTTATTTTACTTTACTAGGGAAGAAATTACCCCAGCAAAGTAAAATAACAAACTGATATCATATAAGTAACTAGTTTTGTTATCTCAGATATTCTATTGTATGCATAACAAGTTCAGTTATCAACATTGACACATTTTGTTATGAACAGTTATCAATTTTTAGAGAGGATTTTCGACGAACGTTTCTGAATTCTACCAGCATGCTGGCAAATGCTGAATATCACCAGTTAGTGATGGATATGAAATTCAGCTTCTCGCCAGAAGCACTATTTCATTTATAAGTTTATGAATTTCATATCATGTTGATAACATAATTTGAAATTATCTCGAGAAATTTGTTCATATCACAAAATATTTTTCCAAAATGAACTCAATGATAATAAAACGAGTTAATGTTGCGATAACCAACGAACATTAATTTGTTATCCCTTCTGTTGTTTTTGCTGTTTACTCAGCCTAAATGATAACATATTTAGTGATCAAACACTGATTATCTCTGCTAGGGACGGTCATTGTTGACCAAGATTTCAGCCGTTCGTAAAATTTCGAAATATTAACTTAGAGTCAATGTTTGCACACCATTGGGAAGGTTCTGGTCTCAAAAATGCATTGGAGCAAAATAGAACTGGTTCCGGTAAAATTGTCCCCCGGGAATCTGCTGCAAAGGGAAGGAAGTTTTAGTTTGGCTGTGTTAACAAAACTGCAGAGAATTGGCGTCTTCACAGAAAAGTTTCCCAGTGCGTATCGAAATTGTCTTCTGATATTATCACATTAGTTCCAAATCGTGCTGCAGGGATGGCGCTGCACTTTATCTCTGTCAAATGAAGCTTTAGAGTGTTGCCGTCTTCAGCAAAGTTGTTGACAATGTAAAATGAAGAAATTTGAAATACACAAAGGTATTTTATCACGGGGGATACGCCACACTCTTACTATGAAACCGTGTAAAAACAAAACTATGTTGTGTATGTGTTGCATGTGTTACCTTTCCACGCAATGGTCAAAATCTGTTGTTGTTGATGATCTGTTTTTGAAATGTTGAGAATTTACACCAAAAATTGTGAAAAAATAGAAAATAGAAAACTAGCAGTTCAAAATTACTCCACGGTTTAGGAACTTCATTGGGTAAAAGTACAGGGTGTGTAAGGCAAAAATGCGGAAATTCATGATATTTCTTTCAAATTTCATGATCAACTATCTTTGGCATAATATCAAAATTAAGGGTTCAGTTATCTTCATTAGGTGCTTTCGACCAAATTTACTCGATGTATCCTCCATGTTTATCAATGAAACCCTCAAGACGATGCTGGAAGCTACAATAAACGCCCAAATCGAATAGTTCAACGGGTTTACGTCGAAACTTCAAGGGGACCACAAATCTATCGGCCGAATTTTCGTGCTGCGTCCTCATTAAAGTTGACCGTCACGCAGGGAAGCACTTGGTCCTTTAAAATACCGATATACACTTCGGGATGAATTTTAACACCAGCATAAATGAAAACAGGGGTCATTTTCAAACCGTTGCAACACCTGCCGGATGTTTGGTTTGGAACTTGAACTTCACTTCCTCCAGAACATCCTCAAGTTTTTTCGGTGAATTAAACAATCATCATCGATGCTAAACAGTTTCTCGTAGAAGAACAGGCTTTTATGGTTTTCCTTCTTCAACAAAGAAAACAATCTCTTTGAACGAGTCACTCGTAGTTCCTTTACCCGCTTCGTCATCAAGTAGCGTTTCACTCTACCTCTGGAAGATGCATCTAAGTATTCTTCGCATGGATATTTCAGAAGTATTAGCTTCCTTTGCAAGTTTCCTGATGGAACGTTACTTGCAAACCACGGACCTCCACTTCCTGGCTTCCGCAGCTAAGGGCGACCCTGTAGAGACTTTATGGTGCAATAAATTGTGCCCGAATGGCATCCTCCCACCTTGGCAATCTCTTTTGGCGTCTTTTGAACGAGCAGCAAACTCGTAATGACTTCTTTAGCGTACATTTTAACAAATTTGTAATAAAACAATTCCAATGTACTGATGCAGCACTCAAAATTTGACATAATCAAATACATTGTTATCAGGAATAAGTCTTAAGTCATACAAATTATTCCATTAGTAAAGTTTGAAAATTTGCGCATTTTTTCCTGCCACACCCTTTACTATTAAATCTAGTTATTAAATAGTCAAAAGGACGAAAGTAATATTTGTAAACAATAACATCTAGCGTTTTCTTCTAGGATCTGCTAGCTCCCACAAACAAAATAGCACCAGAAACAGATAGAGGGAGTTATAAACTTCAAGTCGGTAGTGGATATAGATAACTATTTCCAGAAAATTTACAATTTAAGTCATTTTTTCCTCGCGACCTCTTGACGATTTTGTCTAGAAATGCAATATTTTTATTGATTTGATTATATTAGGCATGGTCAAATAACACAGCTTTGAAGCCTTTAAATGATTTTCATGTATAAGTTGTCGGCCATTTGATTGTGAAAACATTATATTTCACTCTAAATTGATTTTGTGTTAAGCCATCTGAAAAACATTCAACCCTGACTTATAAATTTTCAATGAAAATCTTACCAATTCCTACATTTTTACTGCGGTATTAATACAACAGGCCATAATTGGGAACATAGAAAAAAAAATGTCCCTAATATTGGGTCTACAGTTTTCATGTTAAATCATCATTATTTATCTATGTGAACAATTAATTCTTACGTGCGATTATCTTCCGTATATCTCCAATGGACCCTCGGTTTTTTGTTTCAATTTTGTAATATTTAGATAAATTTAGTAATGATGTCTCAAACTTACTAATGCAATCAGACCAAGGCCGGTGTGTCCTTGGCTGTACATAGTGTCTCCATTCTATTCTGTCCATGGCTGCAACTTCACCAGCCTCATAGTCTAAATACTTACGACATGCCCAGCCCATCAAAGTCGACCGATTTTAGCAGTGTGTATGATGGGCGATTCTCTTTACAACTGATGCAATTCGTGGTCCATTCGCCTCCTCCACGTTCCGTCTTCCATCTGCATTACACTGTAGGTCCTCCACAAGCAATGTTCATGTTATCTCTCAGATGATGTCGTTATCGGTGGTCACCAATGAGCTCAGATACATGAATTCGTCTACCGCCATGTAAGTAAACAAAAAGCCATATCTGTCATTCCTTGCGTAATTTGCCCAAATTTGCTGTGGCGATTGCTGATGAGTGAGCTGGTGCGTTGCAGCTTTTTTGGAATTTGTCATTCCCTCTGCTTCGCTCAATAGAAGGGCTGTCTACAGTGTCAGACACAAATATCGGATCATCACTCTCACTCCTGTAAAGTTAACTTTCAATGAAACTCACGACCATAGAGTGAATTCATGACCAAAACTCAGAGATCGACAATTCACAGTGATTGCCAAATGGTCGAATGTTCTCAAAAACCATAGGTTTAAACCTTGTTCAGAACGAAACGGTAATTTGGTTCACATGGGTCGATAATCTGGCTGATGACATGCGGATGATGGGTCTAGCGCCTAACTCGAGCAAAAGTTTATATCAAATTGATAGCAAGTTCTAATATCAGCTTATCAGTGTTTGAACACTAAATATGTTATCATTTAGGCTGAATAAACAGCCAAAATAACAAAAGAAATAACAAATAAATATTCGTTGGATATCACAACATTAACTCGTCTTATAATCATCGAGTCAATTTTGCTTACAGTCGGCATCGGTGGTGTAGTGGTAAGCGTGACTGCTACTTGACACTCCAGTGGTATTAGGTTTAATCCCAGTCGACGTCGGTGTTTTTTTTTGAGGCGAAAAAATCTGGTCACGACTTCCTTCGCAAGGGAAGTAAAGCCGTTGGTCCCAGCTCATATTCATGAGTCGATAGTTGGGGTCCAGGTGGTGGAGTCATTTCCCTGGCGTCGGTGATTGTCACCATGTGAGAAAATAGGCCGACGAAAAGTAATTAAAAAAAAATTTGATTACAAATTTTGTGATATTAACAAATTTCTTGAGATGATTTCAAATTATGCTATCAACATGATATCAAATTCATACACTAAGAACTAAAGTAGTTTTTCTGGTGAGAAAATCAATCTTTTATCCATCACATGTTGGTAATATTCCGCATTCGTCAGTATGTTGGTAGAATTCAGAAACGTTCTTCAAAACGTCTTTAAAAATTGGTAACAGATGATAACAAAATTTGTCGTACGAAAACAGGTGAGTTCAAAATGATATCTGATATAACAAAACTTGTTACTTATTTGATATCAGTTTGCTATTTTACTTTGCTAGGGAGCTACTCCATAAGTACTGCCCCATGTTTGTCCTTCCCTTCGCCAAATAGTCAGTACAGATAATTGCCTTTCGAATCCCAAAAAAAACGGTGTCTTTCGGCCGATGGAACTGTTTTCACCTTCCTTAGAGCAGGTTCGCCGGATGATGTCTACTGTTTTGACTGTTATTTCATTTCCGGGGTGTAGTGATGGATCCATGTTGTGTCAATAGTCACGAAACGCCATAGAAACTTTTTAGGATTGCGCTTAACCGTTTCGGAACAGTGCTTTGAAGTTGTCATGCGATTCCGTTTTTGCTCCTCTGTGAGCAAACGCAGCGCCCATCTCGCCGATAGATTTCTCATACCTAATTTTTCATGAAGGATATTTTGAGATGCATATAATGGCAACAGTCTCTCTGATCTTCATACGGCAAACACGCTAACACGTTACCATGAATTTTGTTAACCATATCCTCCGTAGTCACCTTAATCGAACAGCCTGAATGCTTTTTATCATAAACAGATGTTCGGCAACGCTTGAAATCATGAAACCATTAAACCTATACTTTGATTTCCTCACACGCCTTCTAAAAAAAAAGCGAATCACTGATCGACTGATATTGCTCTTCCTCCATGGTTGCACTCAAAAGCGAACTTAACAAATTTCAACAGTTAGCAAAACAAAACTACTCGATAAGTCTGTCTGAAATTTTGACAGGTATTGTGTTGAAGACGGCGTTAAATGGTGCCATACTTATATTGGATCAGTGATGCTTCGCTGAATCTAGGAAGTGAAGTGCAACAAACTGGTTGCTTATCGTAATAATGTTTAATGAGGTTTTTCAACAAACACAAACATAGAAAACCAATTTTTGATATTGAAAAGGATGATTTTCTGTCTTCTGTATTTCACTATCGAGTTTCCTTCTATTCTTTCATTACAAACTTTTGCTCTCTGCTCTTATTTTTTATGTCTCATTTCTCTTCTTTCACTTCTCCTTTTTTTGTACTTCTCTTTTGCTTCTATGATTCTTTTTCATTTCTGTAGCATATATTCTTCTGTTTGTTTCCCTGCTCTGTTCTTATTCTCCATGTTTCGTCGATATCTTTTTCGGCTCGGCCTCTCTGGTATCTACGTTCTGCTTTTTTCCTCTTTTACAAATTGAAAGTTTTCCCTTCTGTTTCTTTATGCGTTTTTCTTCTTCAATTTCCTTCACTTTACTTCATATCCTTCTTTTCATTATTCTATCGCTATTTTTCTTCCATATTTCAATCACTTCTTTGCTCCATCTTTACATGATATCTCTTTTGCTTCATTTGTTTTCTTATTCTACACTTCTTCCTCCACCTTAACTCCTACTTAACTTTACTTTTTCCTTTTCACTTCACTCTATTTCACTCTACTTTTTTTTTCTCATGTTTATTTTTGCTCGGTTTATTAAACCGCTTTTTTTCGTGTTCTTCATTTCTTTCGGTTCGGTTTTCCATAGCGCAACTAGCTGTTTTCTGCATTGCTGTTTCTACATCCTTTGCTTATTCAGTATATTATCCTTTGTTGACTTCCTTTCGTGAGCGTTGTTTCTCACCTCAACTGCATTCTCTCTTCCTCCGCTATTCTTTTACAATTCTTCTACTGATATTTTCCCCTCTAAATCCATGTTATCTGCACTGCTTTGCTTTTTTCTTTATTCTGCTTCTCTCAATTCCTCGTTCTGTGTATGCACTCGCATATTGGTGATAATAATTACATTACTCTACAGTATACACTCATGTGTGAGGCTTATGAGTTAACTTAGTTAACAATAGTTAACAATATCTTCTATAAATTCAACAAGCAATTCGCCGAAAATTCTCAAGAACTTCGAATAAAATTCTACAAAAATGTTACAAAACTTTTCTAAAGATTTTTATAAAATGTTTTCAAACTTTAAATGTTTGGAAATATTTAATTGTTATTATCAAATATTAATCACCTTATATCTTAACAGCTTTAATTCTTTTTTTCACGTTCATAGTGTTGGATAGAACATAAATGGTGGAACCGTAAAAAAAAGGGACAAACTTGATTAAGTGCACACTGATTAGTTTTTTGTGCATATGATCAATCTTTATTTCTTTTTGACGTTCATCGTTAGAAAAACACAGGACATTTATTTGATTAGGCTTCCGATTTTCCAAATGCAAACTGTCGGGCAATACACACATTTCACACCTTCCATCATGTTTTGTTCCGCTGTTATATCCACCTTATTTGATGCTGAACGCCAATTTGCCTTGAACTGTTTTTCACTGTTTTTTGAGTTCTCTTGAGGTTTCGCTTTACGGTTGCCCAATATTTTTCAATTCGCAGTCGCAGTTCCGCCGAGTTTGGAGTATTTTCCTCCTTTCCACAGTCTTGGTGGCATTCCCCAGCCATTTTTCCGTAGTGGCAAGAAGCGAGGTTGGGCCAACACAGCACCGAGCAACTATGTTTCTCCAAGAAAGGCGTTTTTGCATGCATTCCTTTACATAAATATCTTGGTTGACAGTACCAGTTGTCACGAGGCTTTCGCTTTTTAGCCCACAAATGATGATCACCTGCCTAGGCAAGTTTTTTTTTTCGGGAACTTTGACATGTTTTTCTGCTTAAACTTGTTTTGAACCTTTCCTTTTACGGTAGCCGTACAAAACTCTTGCTGATAAGCCTTGACGTATGTTTCATCGTCCATGACGACGCAATCAAACTTGGTCAACAAACTCGTCCACAACTTAAGCGCTCTTCCTTTGGCTGATGTGTTTTGCTTATCATCTTGAGTTGATGTCACTGTAACCTTACATGTTGACAGTTCGGTTCGTTGCTCTTTGCACTGTTGTGTGGGACTTTCCCAATTCGTTTCCGATATCTCTGATGGAAAGGTTGGGATTGCGTTTGAAAATGCTGGCCACTATTCTTCCGGTTGCTGCGGCTTCCTGGTTTCGGTTTCCTCCTGATCCCGGCTTCTTGGCAGCCATCAGACGTTTTCTGGATACTTTCAAGACTTTCGTCACTGTTGATTTGGCAATATTAAGTGATCTTGCCACGTTGGCGTAGGAATTGCATATGTGCGTGCAAAATTTTGTTACGCTGTTTTTCTTGCTTCGACGCCATTTTGACAACAGAATAGAAAACGCACAGATAAAAATAATTAATTTTAACAAGCGCACAAAATTTCCCTTCGTTTAATTACAAGCCAAAGGAGGCGTAAACAACGCAATTGGTTGTAGTCTTTGATGTGCCATACAAGAATGTTTGCAATCTTTCATACAACAGCCTTGATTCAGGCGTTATCTGACTTAAATTTACATAAAATATCGCATTATTTTCTGCCAAATCTAGCATTCCCTTTATGTGCATTAGATAACGCAGAAAATTCAATGTTTCTTTTTATCTGTGTGGCAAAAACTTAAAAGAGTAAATACACCTACAAAGTGAAGGGCCTGATTATAAAAACTACGTCATATTTGAGTCGACCAAGTTTTGACCGTTCCATCCTTTATGCAACCAAACAGAGACGTTCGTAAAATTTACAGCAAAAATTTATGGTAAATTTGAAAAAAAAAAAAAGGCATAAAGGTGATCAAAATCATCACCAATCAAAAGTATTGTGTCCAATAAAACATAATTTATTCACAATGTACATTATGTAAATATTATCTAACGACAAAACAAGAAATTATCCTTCAGGACAAAACGAATGCAACTTCATATGTTGGCCACCAAATTGTCCTCGGCTTTCAATTTTTCGTTGCGAATTCATTATTTTCAATTTCAGTCTTGCACCTTTGCGGGATGGAGTGGATCAGGTTGTTAATAATGGTTTGCGGGATCTCTGCCCAAGTTTTTTGGATTTGCTCAATAAGTTGGTCCTCCATTTGATGCTTAGATTTACGATCTCTCAAAGGTTCTTGATCGGGTAGACTGCGGTGGCCAATTTTCAACTATTGCATTGTTATCCTTTAACCACTGTTTTTTGATAAGTGTGTTTCTGTTGAAATATCTATTTTATTGGCATATTCCACTTCGCATACGGTAGCATAACATCTTCGAGAATAGCTTTATACATAAAACGATCCCAAATCTCATCAATGCGATGACTCGGACCCAGACTGTTCGCAGAAGTTTTCCTTATACCATCACATTTTTCCCGCCGTGCTTCACAGTCTTCTGGTGAATCTTTGCGTTTTCCAATCGCCCGGCACATTCTGTTGCTTCGAATGATATTGAATTCATCACTGAAAAGTATCGATCGCCATTTCTGCGCACTCCAGGTTAAATGTAAGATCGAGCAAACAGGAATCGTTGCTCTTGGTTTTCCACCGATCTTCATCCCTGCACAGATAAAACGAAACATTGCATTTTCTGAGTTATCTGATGAACATAAAGGGAATGCTAGATTTGGCTGAAAATAATGGGAATTTTTATTTAAATTTAAGTCAAATAACGCCTGAGTCTAGACTGTTGTATGAAAGATTGCAAACAATTTCGTTGGTTACGCCTCCTTTGGCTTAAAATTGAACAAAGAGAAATTTTACGCACTTGTTAAAATTAATTATTTTTTTCCTGTGGGCGCCGGGAAAATAATCCGGCAGCAATGGCACGTCGGCTGGTTATCCACACAGAAAAAAATAATTAATTTTAACAAGCGCGTAAAATTTCCGCTCGTTTAATTACAAGCCAAAGGAGGCGTAAACATCGCAATTGGTTGTTGTCTTGGATGCGCCATACAACATGCTGGATTCAGGCGTTATCTGGCTTAAATTTACATAAAATATCCCATTATTTTCAGCCAAATCTAGCATTCCCTTTATGTGCATCAGAAACGCAGAAAATTCAATGTTTCTTTTTATCTGTGCAGTACGACTCAGGCAGGCGTAATTCCTTTTGGATCTTAAAGCACGAGTGAAACGGATTGTTTTTGATGCTTCTTGCAATCGACGAATTTCACGCCAACTCGTCTTCGTGACTGACAGTACCCTCTCAGAATCCAATTAAAAACTTTGTGAGTGTGTAGACTATGACTTTTCAAGCAACTTTGCATACTTTGTTTTTTCAAAATTTATCTAGACTACCATTTGAAAAGGGCTTAAGTGTTTTGATCGATTTTCTTAATCAAAATATAACTCAAAATTGAAAAGTCTTACAAAAATGGGGGTGGTACAAAGCATGGGTGACATTTAGAAACTTGTCTTAACTTTTATGAAAAAATTTGTTAGATTGTACACAGATAAAAGAAACCCTGAATTTTCTGCGTTATCTAATGCAAATAAAGGGAATGCTAGATATGGCAGAACATAATGGGATATTTCATGTAAATTTAAGCCAGATAACGCCTGAATCGAGCCTGTTGTATGAAAGATTGCAAACAATATCGTTGTTAACGCTCCTTTGGCTTGGAATTACACGAGGGGAAATTCTACGCCCTTGTTAAAATTAATTCTTTTTTTCTGTGTAAAATCGATTCTTACATGCCAAAAAAAAATATTTTAAAATTTAAAGCCAATTGGACGAAATTTTTTTTTAGTAAGGACTTTTAAGGAAAAAAAGTTTTTCTAACAAAAAATTTTTAATTTCCTATTTTTACCGTGTATCACGCAAACTCGTCTAGTTATGGTATTCAACACCTCTACAGAATCCAATAAAATTTAGCAGTCATAAAGAATTCAATGTTTTGAAAATTTGGTAAAAAACGATAATCATCTAGACCAACATTTAAAAAGGGTCAAAAACATTAAGTTTACCTTGACATCAGTAAAACAGAACCAAAAGTATGCGTTTTAGTACAAGTCATTCATAACTGCTTGTTCGGATATTCCTACTTTAAGGGGCTATTCAAACATGGCTTCGTATTTTTTGGATGGGAGGGGAGGGGGGGTTGAGTTAGGGGGCTGATAAATCTTAAAAATAAAGAATAAATTAGAAAATTCTAATATAATTCAATCGATTCAAAAATGACGTGAAATGAAATTTTGAAATACTGTTTATGTTAATGAAAACTCATAAGTTTTTTTCTGGTAAGGGTTTTATTTTATTTATTTTTTATATGTAAATTTTCACGTTTATGTAATTAACATAGCTTCATATATTTAATTTATAAATCAGAAAGACTTTTAGCTGAAATTTGATTTTCTAAAACAGTTACAAAGCAATGAACCTGGATAACAGGTATTGTTTTGACGTGGTTATAGAACTCCTCAAGTTTTTTTTGGAAATTTTTGCATACTGTTCAGCTGATATGAGGCAGAAATTTAGTTTCGTAATACTTTTATTTGACTGTTCAACTTGACTGGTCAGTTTAGTTCTCGAGGAGTTTTGATCGTGTTTCCATAAGCTTGAGCAAGGCTTGCTCTCTTGACTTGAGATTACCACCAATAGCATCACATGGAATCCTGTGATGACGTTGCAATGAAGTGCCATTCTACTTCCAATCCATACTTGGACTTGAAATTGCACAAGCTGGTAAAGTTCTTTTTGTTCTTTTAATGGGCAACTACTTCATTAAACAAAATTCAATGTACTGCTCAAAAATTAGTTCCATATCAGATGAAAATAATGTTCGAGCAGTATATTGAATTGAATATGTTTAATGAAATCTAGCAATTTTGATATAAACAATTGAACTGCTATTGAATCATTGGTCAATACTTCAGATATTATGATACAGCTTTTGTTTTCCAATTTATTGTCCTTCTTGAAATATACTTTAAAGGTTAAAGCAGAATCAATCACCTGATTTAATTGTATTGTCACTCAAGTTTAAAAATAATAATAATTTAAAAATAATCCCCTTCCAAATGGTAGCCTTGATTATTCAAACATTCAAAGACCCTTTGAAAATCCAAATTGTCATTATAATTAAATTTATTTTACTTCTGTGAGGATTTAGGACCAAATTATAAGACGAGTTGGCGCGGTACACGGTAAAAATTGGACATGAAAAATTTGTTGTTGGAAAAAACAAATTTTAAGTGCCCATTTTGCAACGTATGGCGAACTTAAAGACAGTTATATTGCTTTTATTGAGAAAAAAATTCCTCCAATTCTTAGATAGCAAATTTTTGCAAATGCGCTCTAAACTAAAAAAAATAAAATGCAATTTTACAATTTTTACCATTTATTTTCATAAAAACTAAGACAAGTTTCTAAACGTCACCCACACATCACTTTTTGGTAAAACGTTTCATTTTTGAGTTATGTAGATTTAAAAGAAAATCGATCAAAAAACTTCAGCCCTTTTCAAATGGTAGTCTAGATAAGTTTTGAAAATACAAAGTATGCAAAGTTGCTTGAAAAGACATAGTCTACACACCCATAAGGTTTCATTGGATTTTGAAAGGGTGCTGCCAATCACGAAGACGAGTTGGCGTTAAATTCGTCAATCATCGAGCCGTCTCTTACCGTTGCGGAACGTGGTCTTCCTCCTCGATGATTCGCGGCAAATTTTACGGCTGAGCGAAACTTCGAAGTCTTGATGCTCGATTTTCCCAAGTTGTATTTGTCACAAATGTTTTTTTTTGTGACATTCACCCCATGTAATCTTCGATTATTTTTTTTTTCGAAGCTCTATTCCAAGACTGTCTCGAGCCATCTTAGCACATATTGTCACAAATATAAAGATCATATATATTTTTTCAGTTTTAAAAGTTGTTGTTACTGCAATAAATGGTAAACCAACGTTTTACGTATAAGTAAAACTTTTCCGCAAGGTTATTAATTATACTTAGGCACTGAAGAGCAAGCAAAATCAGAAAGTTGCATATGTTTTGGCCAATGCAAAATGACAATTGCCAACAAAACTCTGACAGCGTGCTGTCAGCGACTACTAGATCACTCCAGCAATTACGGAGAATTGAGCTAGACTCTTGAGCATGTTACTTCATCTCGTTAATGGAATTTTAAAGTTTAGTTACGCTTTCAAGTAATGTAAGATAAAAGTTGCATATGTTGGACATACACTGTACGTATCTAATATTTACAACTACTTTTTGATACACTCTCTAAATTTGCAAAACAAAAGTTTACTGATTGAAAGTCAATAAGTTAATATTAATTTGTCACGATTGCTATAAGAAAAACAGAATTTTATTGCAATACATTAATTGCATGTTCCAGAAATTTTAGAAGATAGCGATTATTTTTTTATTCTTATTCTCCACTTTTATTTTTAAATAATAACTATGAAATTTTAATTTTGTTGATGGAATAAATGATTATTTTTTATGGAACCTGAGTTAGTTGGTTCAATTACAATAAAATTGCATTAAAATTGAGGTGATCTGAATTGCCCCACACCCCGGTCTGAATTACCCCACGTGCTTGAAATTAAAAAAAAATGGGTTTTAGCAGATCGACGTTAAAATTCTAAATTTCGACGTTAAAATTCTAAATTTTTCTTTTTGCCCAAAAGTGTTGCCAATAAAAAATTCCTTCAAGTACTGCCGTAAAAATTACGTTTATCTGACTTTTTCAATCATTATTTTTAAATTTGCTTAGGTAGGTCTGAAATGCCCCACCCTCCCCTACTAAAATGAATTTTCGGACTTTCTCGACGGCAGCCATTACCTCAAAATTGGGGGTGACCCAGACGTAGCGGTTAACTTCCATATCTCTCACGCCAAAGTCACGAGTTCGAATCTCACTCCCGGAAAAGTTACGACAATACCCCAAAGGAATTTGAGTGACTTTGACTTTGGAGTTGAACCAGCCCAGGGCTGAAAATCTCTCGATAATCAAGAAACTAAAAAAAACTACTTCCTCAAAATTTAGAATTGATATAACTCAGAATCTATACTAGATATTGAATATTGAATCACACCAGTTTGTATGCTTACTTGATATGAGCGATCTGGTAATCTGATGGAGTTCGATTCAATGTTAATTCACTAACAATCGAGATTTATTATTTTGAAATAGCAAGGTAAGTTTGCGATAGGGAGAGAGATAGAAAGAGAGAGAGAGAAGGTGAGAGATAAAAGAGAGAGAGAAAAGGGGCAGCAATCATGGTATCAAAAATCAATGTCGATCTCTTCACTGCTTTCAAAAATCATTACTCGTGATAAAACTAACAGCATTTTCCAATCAAACTTCTGTCAAAACATTCCAGAACTGACCACTAGAGGCGCTGCTACAAAGTGAATTTTATGCAATTGCTGAAGATTTTTCCCTCATATTCTCCAAATCAGTTAATGCCCTCAACTACTCAATCATATCATAAGAAGATTGAATAGTAGAGTTAGAGCAAAATTTGTTTTCACTGATGATTATCTTGAAATCAGCTTTCAATATGGATAATTGAATGAAACTCATAAGGTTCCTTTAAATCCATCTGCGATTATGAAATTTTTGGATTTTCGTTTTAATCTCAATCATCCAGTCAACTTGTTTTCCATGATTTCATTGCCTCTAAAGCTCATCATGTGTACCGTTGATGCATTCGATTCTTGATAAATAGCTTCGTCATAACCAAAATATACTTAACTCGTAAAAACTTCAGAAGTTACTCATTTAAGAACCCTATAGACCATTCTTAACGGTAATCAAGCGACCAAGTCCCTGACTGTTGACTCTCGGCATACATGCGATAGATTCTTCTAATTCGTGCGCAAACAACAGGTCACCCTCTGGTGACACACACTCCATCATAATCATTTGATCATCCCTCCAATCTCCGATCACCGCCATGCTAAGAGATCTATATCTCAGCAGTGCAAAGCATTCACCAGCCAAGACACACGATCTCCTCAACACGAGAAGGGGCTTCGCTTACTTGGTTAAGGTCGTTTGGTTTTTTTCCTTCTTCTATCTTTTGACGCTTCGGTGCGATGAATCTGTTCCTACTAACAACAATCCGGTTGCTGATGCATGAAAACTAACCCCGTCTAACCGAATTCCCACACGAATGAACACACAAAACTCACCAGCTAGGCAACCCATCCTCAAATACCTCCCATGTGCATGTCCCCCAACAGAAAATCAACTCCCTAATCGATGCCAAAACGCGCTTCGTGGACAAACTGGACCAAACCAACATCGAAAAGAACAAACAGTACCACATCGAGTCGCCTAAGCCGATCACCAGCTTCCAGACTCTGGTATCGTCGGTCATCTCGCCGAAGGTGCAATTCTTCACGTCCAAGATCGGTGCATTCAGCGGTGGTCTGCTGGGTGGATCCTCGGGCAACGGACACAGCAACGGCGATTCGGACCACGGAAACGGCAGCCCAGCCGCACCGGGACTAGGTGGCGTTGTATCGTCGCTCCTGAAACTGTCCGGACCGATCCTGTCCGGTTCGTCCGGAGCGAACGGGGGATCGAACTCGGTCTCGCTGGGCGATCATGACGACGACGATGAGTAGATCAAACTAGCTGTGAACAAAGGGGGGGACTCGCCTTTGATGTGCCGTACCATTTGAAGACATTTATATTTTGAGGTTATGAAAAGGGACGCGAGAGGGGATTCGGACGGCTTGCGATGCGACGTTTTTTTTTGTTTGGAATTGACGCGATCTTCAATTCAACTTATAATCTCAACACTATATTCAAACTCCTCCGGCGAGTTCAATTCCAAAGCGACGCATCTGGCCGTCCCATCCCCAGCAGGTCAAATCGATTGACTTGTGTCAAAATGCTTTTAAACCGACGCTGACGTTATAGAGAAAAAAAAAACGAAAATTAATTACATTGAGGGTAAATTAAGGGTCACGTGTAGAAATGTTCCATGCGCTAAAGGCTACAATGTCATTCCATTAAATACGACAAAAAATTCCATCGAAAAAAAATCAAACATAAATCAGATTCATCTCGCGATCATCAATGTACCTAAAAGGTGTGTGTAGAGCAAAATAAATAAAAAGAAAAACAAATCTCCAAGTCGGACAAATTGTATAGGCTTAGAGTTAGGGAAGAGTCGCTAGTTTAGCTTCAGCTAGGGGTGTTATTTCGAAAGTTTATTATTATCTTTATTAAGCAAAAAAAAAACCGAACTTCGAATTGTTATAAAAAATTAAAATCATGCAAAAAAAAAGATTATTCAAACACTTGTAAATAAAAGAAGAGGTGAACTGAGACGATGAAGGAGAGAGCGATAGAGAGAATAATAAAAGCTACCATAACAGACAAATTAACCATCAACCCGTGTTTTGAATGTTTCTTTCGATGCATACTAATCCCTGATATTGGCTGCAGACGGTTCGATTCTGATGTAAATATGTTGTTCGCGCCGATTGCAGGTTGTTGTTCTTGGTTCTTGCTGATGTTGCTGTTGTTTTGGCACCTTGTACTCTAACAAATGTATGAAGAAAAACAAAACCCAATGAGCGTAGGGTTTGTTGCATGTCTTATTTTTTCTTTTCTTGTTGCCGTTATTGTTGTTGTTGGTTATCAAAGGTGGAGCCGAATGAAGGTTTATTGCAGCTGGTGCGGTAAGTTCATGCATATCAATGATTACACAATGGTGACGAATTGGTGCAAGTGCGGGAAGCACTCGATTGATAATCTGTTCGGCTAGACTGCGGCAAGGTTGTTCAAGGATTGGGTGCAGAATGAGGATTTCCGTACTTTTGATAATATTTCAAGCTTGGAAAGAGCGCTTCCGTCGAGTCTACAGACTGTCAACATTCAAAGAGTCAAAGTTCAGCTCATTGGATTTCCTTAGCAGCTTCAATTTTCCAGCTTTCATTTAAATTTCAGAGATTTTAAGGATAGTATTATAGAGGTTTGAATTTCTTTGAACATCTTTTCAAGTTCAAATTCTAGCTGACGAAATTCTTGCACAATCAAATTCAAAAATATTTCCATTTATTGAATTGTTAATTCATTCATTTTTCATCCTACATGATATACACTTTAAATTGAAAAATTCCAGCATAACAAATACGAGCCAAAAAGTGAGCAGAATACTCGCCAAATTCAAACAATTCTTCGACAGTCGTAAATGCTTCGTTGTTACCAAACGCTGTTTGAAGGAATAGTTGTTGGAGAAGAGTGCCCATGCTCTCGGTTGCACTCGGATGCTCAGTTGAGAGCAGTGCCAGTAAAAATCAATTCATCTGCACTACAATGAGCTGAAAATGAAGACAACCTTAACGGACAGACCAACTATCTTATTGAATTTGAATTTTGAAATGACAGCATTCTCTTGACCAGAGCAACCGCTGAGTTTCGATGTCATTGTTTGGTTTTGTCCATCCGTCGATGTTCATTATCAATGAGGTCTATACAGGTGGAGAAGAGCAGGATGTTTGTCAGTATTAGTAACGAAAAATATGTAAACAATTCATGATTTCGGGTAGTGACGTAGAACTCCAAAAACAAGCGAATGATAACAAAGCAAGTTAAGATTTTTCCGCATACTTCTAGTGCACAAAGAGGCATTTTTCAGCAGAAACTTTTTAAAAACTATACCAATTACCGAAAATAAAAATTCCATCTTATGATTTGCTGCTGTTGTAAATTGTTGTTTTTGGAGATTAACGTCACGCATGTTTACAAAAAGCAGGCTGTGCATCATCTCACGAACACAATGACAGTATTTTGCATAACATTAAAACAATTTAACCACTTCTTCTCCACCTGTATAGACCTCATTGGTTCATTATCGCATGTGCCGTTGTTGTTATCAATATTCATTTTCATAGAGGTGGGGATGGTTTTGAGAATCAAATGATGAAACCAGATTTGTTTTTTTTATGGAGAACATGGTGTGTATTTTTATAGTTGTAATTACAAGTTGTAATTATGATAATAGAGAGCAGTTAGACTCTGCGATTGACACTTTCCAAAATACTCATTTTTGTTGAATTTAAAATGAACTTTTAGATGTTCGATGATCATTTGCGATTTTAACAAAGCAGAGTAATGACTACTCTGAAGCATAATTAGTTGATTCGTCTATCGCCCTTGATTTTGACATACGCGATTTTCAAAACAAACAAAATTCATCTGCTGTGCAGTGTCCAGAATTCGAATTTAGCTGGAAAGATACATTTTAAGTCTAATTTTGAAGTTTTGGAGCAAAATTGTCTTCTACAAAGTTGTTTCTTTTAATGAGGCCCTTCTTCGGTCTGAATGTAAACATGGGTGGTCCTTGTTTTCAGAGAAACCGAAAATACAGCTTTTTTATTCTCAGAAATAACGGCATATGTTCTGTGAAAAAGTTAAAAATTATAAGATTTTAAGTAACTCCGATTAAAAAAAAATTCTGTAGCTTTTAAAATGACCGAATAAGAGCAAACTTTAATTCTTTGCTTAGAGTGTATAAAAATCAGTTATTTTACTGTAACTTTTTTATTTCAAATATTTAAGCAAATTTGTTCTGCCATTAATTTTAGAACAATAAAAGATATAGTTTTTGGTGTGCTTAAATCGTCCTGATCATAGGTTAAACAAAAGTCATTATGGATTATGTAAAAATAGGCAATTTTCAAATGTTGATCTCTCTTGTTGGGGAAGACAGTAAACATATTTCTCAACAGCATTTGGAAGGATTTTTATTATTGCATATCCGAAAACTGAAGATAGGTTATTATTGTACATTGTGGCAGTTACGTTTGAAAGGGGCATAAATTTGCAAGAAAATCGTAAACTACTAACTAACGGTAAGAGGCAGACAAAGTTGTAGCTAGGGAGTATGAATGTGGGAGGAGGGGTTTTGGGGTTGATTTTATTTTTGTTATTGTTTTGTTTGTTTCAATTTTTTATTATTTATCTTAAATGTTTGTCAGGTTGCCCCTTTGCTTCAATGTAAAAGCCAAATTACGCGAAGTTGCTTCGATTTTACCTTGAGATTTTTTTTCCAAAATCCAATCCAAAATCTTAATATTTAAACCAATGTTTCGGAAACCAAATAATACTCGATTTAGAAACATAATTCATAGTTAGAAAGTGTATCAACGAAAAATTTGGGTTTGATTTGGGTCAAACCGATCAATGATTCCTCTCTGGTACACCAACGTGGTACTCGTTTTATTGGAAGCATATCCACGAGAATTCACTGGGATGCTGGATAACAAGAATCAGTGAATACAGGGTTCGTTTTGGTAAACGATAAGCTGTAATCACGTGGTGTTTAGTAAACTATTTAAATATAAGTACCGATTTCTTATTTAAACTGAAAGTAAGGATGCTATTGAAGCCACTCACAAAGTGTGATGGTGGTTTTTCATCGGAAAAACAAGGTGATTTTCTATAATTCTGGATATCCGATTTCAATCCTTTCAAACCAACAGTAAGATGTTGTTGGAGCCATTCACAAAATGGAATAGCGGTTTACTTGCTCCATGATATAGTGGCACAGTGAGCATGGTGAACTAATATTATAAAAATAAATGCCATATTAATACTATAAGACGTTGTTTTAGCATATGGTACAATCAATCAAGCGCTTTGGATTTTCAGGTTCTGCGTACAGATGGTTCGAAAGCTATTTGTCTGACAAAACTTAACGGACGGCTTTTATTGATTCTGTTTTGAGCCCTGTGGAGAACAGATGTGGCGTACCACAAGGGAGTGTATTAGGGCCAATTTTATTCATTCTATAAATTAATGACATGCGACGAGTCTTGCGATTTTCTGATATTAATCTTTTTGCTGATGATAACCGTGTTGTTCATTGCAGCTATAAGCCTTGAGGAGGCCGTTTCACATCTGAATGCAGATTTACGTCCTCTAAGTAGATGGTTGAAGTACAAACAGTTGAAATTGAACACAAGTAAAACTAAATTAATGGTAATTTCGCGGAATCGAGTTATCGAAGGTGTCTCTGTTAAAATTGATGATGAGACAATTGATCGCGTTCGTGAGATTAAATATCTTGGCGTGATTATTGATGTAAAGATTAAAATTTGACTCTCAGATTGACGATGTCATCAAGAAAATAGTCAAGAAGTACGGTATACTCTGCCGATTGAAAAACGATTTAACTATTGCTAGTAAAATACAATTGTACAAATCTATCATCTCTCTTCACAGTGAATTTCGCCCTTCCATTTTTTTTCTAATCAAACACAAATAGCAAGAAATGTCAATATCATGAGGTCATATGCTTTAACATATAGGCCCTACGAAAGGGCATTCTTTAGATCGATTAAAAAAACATTTGATTGATATTTGGGACCAAATTACTCAGGAAATTGTGCGTGCCAGCAGCGATGGGTTTATAAAGTGTTTGCGCAAAGTTATCACGGAAAAGGACGAGAGATTCGAATTGAATTAATATGGTTAATTTCTATAACATGTATCTTTCAAATGAAAAATAAATGCTACGATTTGGTTGATTTGTTTTGCTGTAATTCCATTTTGTTTTAGTGACACCTATTGTGAGACACCCTGTACTTGGTCCCAAATTAGTGTTCTAAATGCACTTTTACACTTTTATTATTTCTGATGTTAGGTTTCGTTGCAACATTCGTATGATTGTGTGGCAAGTACATTCGTACTCTACACACTCAGATTATTCTATAGATATCTGTTAAATTTTACCGAATTCTCAACAGCTGAATGTTCGGTAATCCGATGGTATGGACTTCAGTAAAATTTTACGGAAATCCGGTAAATTTTTTACAGATATCTGTAACAATTCACCAAAACTCGTAAAAAAGGATTACTGAATGATCAGCTGTTGAGAATTCTGCAAAACTTTACAGATTTCTGTAAAAAAATCTATGTGTGTATGCTCAGAGGGTCGATAAATTTTCCTTTGCAAAAAAATCCTATACTAGACCGGAAATTGAACTCCAGCATGGTGTTGCTTTAGAGCTGCGGCTTTACTGACTAAGCTTAAGAAACAAGACATTCGATACGCGTTTATTAGATTTCTGCTGTTAGAGTTTTGTCTTATCGACAAAACGCTCATCTTCAATAAAAGTTGACTAGTTTCTACTACACAGATAAAAAAAACATGGAATTTTCTGCGTTATCTAATACACATAAAAGGAATGCCGAATTTGGGACAAAATAATCGGATATTGCATGAAAACCCAAGCCAGATAACGCTTAAATTTAGCCTGTTGTATCGAAGATTGCAAACATTGTTGGATGGCGCATGAAAGATTGCAAACAATTTCTTTGTCCTTTGGCTTGGAATGGAACGAGAGGAAATTTTACGCGCCTGTTAAAATACATTATTTTTTTCTGTATAGGGTACTTATTGAAATTTCTAATTGCTTTTGCATTCAAACAATCCAGAAATCTATGTCTATGTAAAGCTTGTAGTACACTGTTTGTCCAATAGCCAAATATTTGGCATAGGCAGCTAGACAGCTGACAGATATCATAGATGTTTGTCAGATGCCTATCTGCCTATGACAAATATTTGGCTATTGGACAAACAGTGTACTACAAGCTTAAGAGTCTTTGAGAGAACCAAGTTTGTCTGAAAATCTCTGTAGTTGTTTTTGAGTAAATCTCTGTAGTGAGCTGACCATATCTATGTATGCTTACTCTTTAAGCTATGATCATCTCTGCGTTTATTGAGGCGAAATGACCACCATGTTTATTTTCTTACTTTTGCGCTTCAAATTTTGCTGAACTCAGACCTGCAAATTTTCCATGGCTTCGTTTCTGAAATATCTAGTTGGTTAGTAATTTCATGAACGAAGTAGGTAGTTTTTATTGTTACGGTTTTGTGTTTTGGAAAACTAACACAGCAAATCAGTAAATATACTGAGCCAAACAAACAAATTTAAGTTTGAATTTCGCACAAACCACATATTAGTTTGATTCATTTACCCGCGTTTATGCTGATTCGAACGGATCCAGCGCTGAACAGTCTGAGAAACACTTCTGTAAGCTCCGCATTTTCCGAATATTCTGCACTTGTCGGTCTTTAGGAGTTGCACAAAAAAAAGTTCACATATAAGTTACGATTTGAACCAACAGTAGAGATGCTGCTGATGTCACTCTCAAGGTGTGATAATTGTAATGCTTTAGAACCGATAAAAACTAACATAATCCAGTAATGAATATAGGAATATTCCGATAAACATGCACCCATTGCACAGTGGGCAAGAACTGATGAAAACTAAAAAAAAATCTGTAACTTTTGTCGCTTTTAAACGCGATTTGTAAAGAAGATCATTTCCGCTAGAACATTGGCTGAGAAATCGAATGGAATTGGTTTTAATCACCGCATGGATATGGTTGTGGAGTTATAGAGCTTATTTCACCACGCTTCCCTTTATATTCTCGAAAAATTTATAGATTACTTTGCACGGAGAGGCTCAAGATCAACAAAATAGTGCTGGTCCAATGTGAAATTTCCATAAAATTCGAATAGAAGCTGTTTCAAATACCGCACGGCTCTGTGAACAAAGATATGGCTGGTTTTACCCTACTTCCCCTTGTATTCTTGGATAGTTTATAGATATAATTGTTCGGAGTGGCTAGTTCTATGTAAAATTTCTTAATAGAAATTATGTCATCTCTCCGTGCAAAGTTGTCTATACATTATTCAAGAATATAAAGGGAAGTGAGGTAAAATAAGATCTTGATCTCCACAAACATATCAGTGTGGTGATTGAAACCAGTTCCATTCGATTTCCCAGACAATTTCCAAGCGGAAATGGCCTTGTTTACAAGACGCGCTTAAAAGTGACAAAAGGTATAGATTTTTTCCATAGTTTTCATCAGTTCTGGTCCACTGTGCATTGGGTGCACAATAACAGCGTTTTTGTTGAATGTTGCACTTGATGTTATAGTTCATGTTCATGACAAATTTTCCAAAACCTCACAATCACATGAACATTTCAATTAAATTAAAAAAGTCAGCTTACGTAACTTGGATGCTAATCTGAATCCAAAATACATCCTTAAATGGTTCAAGTTCCTACAATTTCTCACGTTCGAGAAAGTCATAACACTTTTTTTTCAACCCTTAGAAAAGGTAAACTAAAAAATTAAGGTAAGAATTCCAGGTCATGGTTTGAAAACAAACATCAAGATGTTATTACAGCGGATAGTTTTGTATGGTTTATTGTCAAATGTTTTATATTTGTCATGGGGCACAAACAAACTATACTTTTTGCCTCGATGATGATGGTGTATTTAAAGTTATTATTTGTTATTGTAATATAAAGTTGTATCTATTTTTTGTGTAGCTTACAAAAGTTTGAGCCTCGCGCGCGGTTTACTGGTATAAAGGACTTCTTTTTGAATTTACAAAAAAAATATTGGCTTTTGATGCTTGAGAAGATGCCATGAAATAGTAGTTGGTTGTCTGGTTGGTTGTCGGGGAATTCCTTGGTAATTATGTTGTGGTTGGAAGTAAAAGTTTGACTACGGCCGGTCCAGGATTTTCTCGGTTTGGAAATTTTCTCGATTTTCCTGATTGGGTATCTCCTTGGTCAGCCTAAGGTGGCTAAGGTGGCGGTTCCATTAGTGTTGGAACCTCATTGACTCTGTAGCGGGCAAGATCGGATATTGGCTTGTCTTTTGATAATGTCCTTATACAGGATTCTGTGATTGTAATTGTAATAGGATTTTCTGATCGCTGGGAATACTTGCGAACATTTTTGGTTTGGATCCCGCCTGGAAAAACTTCTCAGCACAATCCGTATAAATCTACGTTGTATTTGTTTATTCCTGATGTTCATATTATTGAAGTATTTTCGAGTATCGGTCGTTCCAGTGCATAGTGGAGTGTTTTGAAACAGGATCCTTACGGGTCCTCCCTTAGCTCAGTCAGTAAAGGCGCAGCTACAAAGCAACACCATGCTGGAGGTGGCTGGGTTTGATTCCCGGTCTGGTCTAGGAATATTTCGTTAAGGAAAATTTCTCGACTCCCTGGTCATAGGGTATGATTGTACTTGCCACACAATCGTACTAATGCAAAAATGGTACCTGGCATCGAAAGCTCTCAATTAATAACTGTGGAAGTGCATTTAGAACACTAAGTTGAGAGCATGCAATAAGTTAATTGTAAACGCAATAAGCTTGAAATGCTAAAAGAAGAAGAAGACCTGTTTTCGACAAATCAGCTGATAACGCTGTCATTCTTTTCCTTAACACAACAGAGTTGCTACGACTGGCGTTGCATGGCGTGGATTCACCACCAGGTGGCAGGGTAATCGTAGTCAAAATCACTGAAACCAATTCGGTTGACGTCCATATCTGTCAATTATTTTTAGTATTTTAAAATTGTTTCAGACACATCAATATAGCTTAACAATTTTAATGGTGTCCAGGTTCGATTCCCAGTCCTAGCTTAGGAATTTTTTGGGTTGGAGAATGTCTCGCTGTAACTAGAATGGAAAAAGTAGAATTGTTGACAACTGCTCAAGTACTCCCATATGATATTCACTTGAGGGTCTCTATAAGGTTATAAAGGTGCTGAGCTGTCTGTGATAAGGTGTGGTTCAAACTTAAATGAAAATACTGCTTTTGCGTATATTGTATGACGAGCTCGAAACGTTTCTCAAAAGAATCGCACACGTTACGCACCTGGTCCATCGGTATATCGTCCCAGATCTTGGAAATGAGCTCCTTAAGGTGAAACTGGAGGGAGTCCTTTTTCCATACGATTTATAGGTTAGGATAATTATCACGTCACGGTTTTTGAGATAAAAAACTACAAACAAAACAAAACAAACAATGCTGAAATTGCTAACCAATGGATGCTCCAGTGGAGCAAACAATTCTTGAAATTTCAAGCCGCAAGTCCTAATAGTATTTGGGCTTTGTGCTCAGAAAACTTCGCAGTGATAAGGACTTGATCCCGTATGTCCTTTAATTGGTCCATAGTGCTTACTTGATGTTTGCTCTGATTAGCTAGCATGTACGATCATACATAAAGTCCAGGGGATTAAGGTCCGGGGAGCAGGGAGGCCACAAAGTCTTATCGAGAAAATCAGTAAATTTTCCGGACAGCAAGCTTGGACTATATTCGACGTGTGGACCGTTGTACCGTCCAGTTGAAAGACGTAATGATCCTTCCTGTAGAAGTCCCGAAGTGCCGGGGTCACAACCTTTTCCAGAACCTCGGTCTTATAGTACGTGGCGTTGATTTTCACGTTTTTCCTGGTAAACACCAGTGGGAGCTTCCCACCCCTAGATACAGCCCCCAAACCATCACCGATGCGGTGCTCTGGAACCGCGGGATGTTTATGTTGGACGGAGAGATGCTTGGAAAGCTGTTTGACTGTTGCAAGACAAAAAGTTTCTCATTAGAAAACACGAACTCCTGACCTGCGTGCCACGAAACTATCAGTTTGGCTCTGTCTAGCCTCTTTTTCGTTGTGGCCTCCGTTACTCCGTGAACCTTGCGTTTCTTGTACAGACTGTATCCCAAGTCTTTCGTCATGATGGTGTGGGCAGTCCCAATCAACACATCCAGGTCAGCAGCGGTCTTCCGGATAGAGCGGTTCATTTTCGACGAACCCGCTCCCTCACCACCTTGATGGCTGCTGGCGTCCTCGCTGAACGCAGCCGCCCGGATCTCGCACGGTTCTTGGAAGCCCGTCTCCCGGTTCCGACGGATGGTGGCCCCGGAATATGTCGCTGGGTCGCTCACATCTCGCAAACAACTTTACTACGACATCGCGGTACTCCTGCATAGTGAGCGGTGAACGATCAACAAATGACAGCAAGTCGACACCGTGTACGTTGGATAGCCTATATTTGAGCCTAAAGCTGACACCAATACCAATACACAGAATGCACACCCTGTAATTTCCCGCTTTATCTTATGCGCGTATAAGAAGTGCTAGATTTTCCATAAATTCATGAAATGTCATGTAAACTTAGGCTAGATATCGTCTAAATCAGGTCTTTTGTATGAAAGATTGCAAACAAATTCTGTCTTACAAATTGAATAGGCGCTATTTTACGTGTCTGCTAAAAATATTCTGATTTTGTGTGTGTCTGCCTTCTTTGATTACATAGATAAAAAGAAACAATGAATTTTCTGCAATACAACGGACATATAGGGAATGCTAGATTTGCAAGAAAACAGTGGGATATTTCATGTAAATTCAAGCCAAATAACGCCTGAATCTAATCTGTTGTATGAAATGTTGCAAACATTGTTGTTTGGCGAATGAAAGATTGCAAACAATTTCGTTGGTTTCGCCTCCTTTGGCTTGGAATTGAACTAGGGGAAATTTTACGTGCCTGTTAAAATTCATTTTTTTTCTGTGTATTTATTCAAACTGGGTTTATCTAAAGGTAAACTATTCGGTTGTGAACATATTCGTCAGTTTACAGAAGTGCATCCACTTCCCAATCCCTCTGAACATATAAGAAATGTTGGAATAGCAAATACTACTGAAGACAGAAAAAAAAAATGGCAATATAATTATGAACATGTGTTCATAATTGTATTGTTTTATATTCAAGGGCCTAGAGGGAAAAAACCCAAAAAATGATGAGATTTGCATGTTTATCGTCTTTGCCCCATTATTCAAAAACGACACCAACACCACTAATTAGATTATGGATTCTAAATTTTAAAATTCTTGATTTTTTTAAATTTGTTTAGCGCAAACTGTGATGGATAAATCTATTTCTCTGATACGTGTTACTTCTTCAATTTTAACTTAAGTTCACCAATAAATATTGTTGGTCACTGAAGCCATATGCATATCAAGGCGAGCCTCCATTAAAAAATCAGCTTAATTCCTACATTCGACACTAACATCCTCCATCTTCCCTTTCACCTACCCAGGCTAGTCAACAGTCCAAACAAGCGGTAAAAGACGCCATCAACCCGACCGTAGCGCCGCCGAAGTCCGCCACTGACGACGCCGTTGAGTTCAATCGGCAAAAGGTCTCCCTCCAAGTGCCGGACGCCGTCTTCGGAAGCTCGTTTTCGCTCGTAACGAACATCTCGACGCAGTTCGGCAATCTGATCATGGTAGTATAGAGAAAAATGGCGAGCTTTAAGCTCGCACCGCCATCTATGGGAAACCGACCCGCAACCGGTCGGACCACCAGTACTAAAATAAGCTCATTTTTTTTCGATTTTAGAACTCAGCTCGCCGGGCCGGTGAATTTCTTTGGATCATCCAACCCCTGATCGGAAAGCAACTGACGATTGAAATTCCAACCACGACGACCACGACGCAAAGGACTACCACCCGGGGAACGACCGCCAGCACCACCACTGCCGCTGCCACGACGACGACGACTGCTGCTCCTACGACTGCCAGAAGCACGGATACCAATGAGATCAAATAGGTTGGTTCCTACCAGCTGGGAGGAATCCGTGAAAACTACTATTGATACTACGTTTGAATTGAAAATTGATTATCGCAGCCAGGAGCAGCAGGTGTGGTAGATGCTGGTAACGCACAGTTCACTGTTAATTTATTTAAATGTAGACTTTAAGAATTACACCAATTGAAAGAATGATGCAGATTTTACCCGGTGGAACAGTTACTTTTAGCTCGTAGGTTGAAATGTATATTGATTATTTAAAACTCTCTGGTATTTAATGGAACAATAAATGGAAAATGATAACTTTTATTGGGTTATTGATTAGTGCAGCTCACGTACGAATTGTTATGTGGATATGTAGCAAGCAATGGATCGCTGAATTACTGATGTGCATTTATTTAGTAAGCATTGAATTACATTTTGAAATTTAATGCCTACACAGCTCGAAAAAGAAGTCTGAATTTCTATTCAGTATCATACACATAATTTGAGCGTCACAAAAAATAAAAATAAAATGTAAAGTGTAAAGTTCTGGGAAATTCCATACATTGCCGATAATATTGTATGTAAAAGCTCATCTTCGATAAAAGTATTTCACGCAAGTTGTTGCTTCATGTGGAATGATTTTTTTTTGCAGGCTTTCATATTTACATCACAAGTAAACTGTTAGCAATGGGGAGTTGGCATTTCCATTCTCCCCATCCAGAGTGCTTCAACCGGGTGCCCTGATGGTCCCTCCCATTCCCATGAAATATTTATATAATATTGTATATATTTATGTAAATGAAAAAGACTGCAATCACTCGGTAACTATTATTTATGATCTCTTTCGGTGGATCCTGAAATATAAGAAATGTTATAAAGTGTTAATGTGGAGAGTTCCTTGTTTTCGCGCTTAAGCACGTTTTCGTTCGTTTTCAGCGATAGCAGCAATTTCCCAAAATCTTGATTTATGGTATCCTAAAAAAGTTTGTTAAATTTTACAAAAATTACATTTATACATTTTAATTTACTGTTGCCATGTTCACTATTTGCTGCTTGGTGTTGATTTCTATTACAGCAATACGCTTTTATTTTTGCTGGCCTAATAATTATTGCTCCTGAGTAAGAAAACAGAGAAGATTATATTGACAGGGAGTTAAAGACAAATGGACGTAAAAAAACAATAAGCAATTTTTAAATCCTCTATGAAGTAAAATCAATAAAGCAATATCATCAAATATAATGATATTGTGAGTTATGATACGGTACTGACGAAAATTGAACTGTAACATCAGACACAATCCGAATGGCAAACAGAATAAGATGTTAACGATTCTGTAAGGATTTCATTTTCCGTATTAAGTTGGCATGTTTTGTTTATTGATCTAAAGCATTTTATTTGCACAAAAAGTATTTCGAAGATCATTTAATGCATACCTTAAGTTAAGTGATAAATTTGAAAACTTAAAAAAACTAAGCCAAACGGTTTTTGAGCTTCGCAATATCTTCTATTTTCTAGGACTGCTGATTTGAATAGAAACATCGAATAATTAAAAATAAACTCCTGTTACAATTTTAAACCGACCGAAGTTATTTAAAGTTCAATAATATAAAAATCAAGATATTTTTTACAACTGATAATCCAAAATCTTTGCTGATATTCAACGACTATTTTCTTGTAAATCAGAATTTTCAATGGAAGCATGTGCCTTCCGACATTTGTTGATAAGTATAGCCTGCAGTTTTGGGAGTTTATCGAATCCTAGGAGTAAATACCTTCATAGAATTATTTAATTTCACCTAATTAAGGTACTAAATACAAGCAAGGGAATGCGAAAAAAACTTTACCTAATTAATAGTCAAATTCGAAAAAAAAACTGCAGATAATCATGTTTTCAAAAAGAAAATTCAAGCCTATTTACGGAAGGTTCCCTTGAAATCTTGGAGAGGGTTACTGCAAAGAGATGGATTGTCGTGTTTGTTGTTTAACATTGTTTAACAACATCCAATGGGTTTGTTTCGAAGAGCTGGGATAGACACGAGTGGCACTATCTTCAAAAAGTCTGTCCAAATATTTGGCATCGCCGACGACGTTGATATCGTAGCCCGTAACTGTAAGACGAGGGCGTACATCAAATTTCAGGCTGAAGCTGGGTAGATTGGGCTTGTGATTAATGCGTTGAAAACAAAATACAATGTTAGCCTCCTACTACGAGTTCAGATCGACGGTGATGAAGTCAAGGTAGTGGACGAATTCATGTATCTGGGCTTATTGGTGACCGCCGATAACGACACGAGCAAAGAGATACAAAGGCTCATTATGGTTAGCAATCGTGCCTACTTTGGACTCCGAAGGACGCTAAGATCGAGCAAAGTTCACCGAACTACAAAGTTGACTATTTTCTTCTTCTTCTTCTTCTTTTAGCATTTCAAGCTTACCCGAGCAGGTATGATGTATGATATGTACTACCACCCATTGTAGCACGGAAACTAAGTCCGACAGCAGTGAGCTCTCCTCGCTGTTAGACTTGACCAAGCTTTAATAACCACTGATTATCCTAACCATGCCATTGTTTGAAGGACCAAAAAGGTGTTGGGTGGATCGATAGGCAACATCACTTATACGTATCCACAGAGATATAAAGAATCTCCTTCCAACAACAAGATTGGACAATTGGTCAAGAGAGCAAGCTATCCAACATGAGGATGCCCCAATGGGCGGGTAGAAGAGCCCGCCCTCTATTCACAAACTGTTAACAATGGGGAGTTGGCATTTCCACTCTCCCCATCCAGAGTGCTTCAATCGGGTGCCCTGATGGTCCCTCTCATTCCCATGAAATATTTATATAATAGTGTATGTATTTATGTTAATAAAAATACTGTAAACACTCGGTATCTATTATTTATGATCTCCCTTTGGTGGATCCTGAAATGTAAGAAATGTTGTAAAGTGTTAAAGTGTAGAGTTCTGTGGTTTCACGTATATGCACGTTTTTGTTTGTTTTCAGTGATAGCAGCAATTTCCCAAAATCTTGATTTGAGGCATCCTAAAAAAGTTTGATAAATTATACAAAAATAACATATATACATTTTAATTTACTGTTGTCATGGTCACAATTTACTGCTTGATGTTGATTTTATAACAGCAATACACTTTTATTTGTGCTGGCCTAATAATTATTGCTCCTGCGTAAGGGAGTTAAAGACAAATGGCGAAAACAACAAACAACAACAACAAAAAACAACAAGCAATTTTTAAATCATCTAAGAAGTAAAATCAATAAAACAATTTCATCAAATATAATGATATTGTGAGTTATGATACAGACATATCAGACACTATCCGAATGGCGAACAGCTCAGATTTGGATAAAGGTCCATTCGCAAACCGGAATTGAAAAATACATTAGGTAATAAGTACAAAAACCTACCATAGATTCCGTTGCAGCTTCTTTTATTCAAGGCACTAGATACTTCTAAATCATAATGATAATTGGACGTATAAGACATAATAATTAAAAGTATATAGAACCTATTAGGTGAAATTATAAAAAAAATATGTTAAAATATAAATCCTGAAAACACCAGTAATGATCAAAATGATAATGATGATGATAAAGAAGATTGATAATGGTTATGAATAAACAATGCCCTGTATGATAATATATGTAGTCAAGGGATATTATAATATAATCTGAATATTACATCTGTGCCGACTGCTGTTTTGTTGCAATTGTAGACAAACTTCCGCATCCATTATGAACCAGAAAATTTAGACAATGAGAAAAAAAAATAATTTTAAATGTTAAATTATTTTACAACACCTGATGACCTGGTAGACCTTTTTTTTTTTTTTTTCATTTATTTGTACAGGCTCAATCGAATAAACTTTACAGAGCCAAATTTTCATACTTTTATACATCATTTATCTTAAAACTAAAGTTAGGAGGATAGAGCCGATTACTCGCGACCGTCTCGAGGTTAATAGGAATTACAAATTACGGATGGGAAAGAGGGTGGGAATTTAAAGTATGGTTTACATAACACATTAAATTTAAATTCTAAATTATTGAAACACTTATAACTACACAACTTTTGGTTTTCTTTTTAAGCGAACATTTTTGAAAGAGAAAAAAAAACACACGAACACAGAAAAAAAAAACTTATACTAAACATACATGTTAAACTAACTACAATCTAATGCTAATGTTAGTCAAAAACACATAAATGAGTTTCATGTACTCCAAATCACGTACAGCCAAAATATCTCGAATTGGCACATTGGGTTGTCTACCTCGAGCCCGAAGGGAATCATAAAGTTCAGATCTGACTCCACAATGTTCAGCACAAGACCAAATAACGTGGTCTGCGTCTTGATAGCCTTGTCCACACTCACAGAGATTGCTGTCGCTCAGCCCAACCCGGTATAAATGAGCGTTCAAAGAATAATGATTGGACATGAGGCGAGACATGACACGAATGAAGTCTCGACCCACATCCATCCCGCTAAACCAAGATTTCTTCGACACCTTTGGGATGATAGAATGTTGCCATCGCCCCAAATCTCCTTTACCCCATTTATACTGCCAGCTGACGAGTGACTGTTGACGAAAAATAGGAAAAAATTCGTTGAAGGCGATTTGTCGATCATAAATATCGCCTTCCATAGCGCCCACCTTTGCAAGCGAGTCCGCTTTCTCATTGCCCGGAATTGAACAATGAGAAGGGACCCATACAAAGGTGATGATAAAATAACGCGAAGATAAAGCACTTAGAAGCTCCTGTATTTTCATGAGAAAATACGAGGAGTGCTTTACCGGCCTCAAGGAGCGAATAGCCTCTATAGAACTGAGACTATCCGTGAAAATGAAGTACTGATCCGGTGGTAATGAGGCAACAATTTCTAGCGTAAAATGTATTGCCGCTAATTCAGCGACATACACGGAACAAGGGGCTTGAAGTTTACGGTTGGCGCTATAAATTTCATTAAATATTCCAAAGCCTGCTGACTCCTCTATCAATGATCCGTCAGTGAAGAACGATTTAGTGGAATCAACTTGGCCAAACTTTGCAGCAAATATCACCGGAGCAATCATAGGACGATGATGCTCTGGGATTCCACGAAGCTCCTGCTTCATGGATAAATCAAAATGAACCGAATTGTCGAAATCGGAGAAGCAAACACGATTGGAAATGTTCGGCGAAGGGCTGACATCCTGTGTTATGTACAAATGGTACAAAGTCATGAAGCGCGTTTGAGGATTCAACTCAAGAAGCTTCTCAAAATTTTCGATCACCTGGGGGTTCATAACTTCACACCTGGTGAGGAGCCGGAGAGATAATTCTGAAAACCGATCCGAGAGTGGCAACATGCCAGCCAGCACTTCAAGACTCATGGTGTGAGTCGAGTGCATGCAACCTAACGCGATACGAAGACACCGATACTGAATACGTTCCAGTTTGATGATGTGCGACCGAGCCGCTGAATGAAAACAAAAACTACCGTATTCCATAATCGACAAAATCGTTGTCCGGTACAACGTTAGAAGATCTTGTGGATGAGCTCCCCACCAGGTCCCGGTAATTGTGCGGAGAAAATTGATCCTTGGCTGGCACTTTCGCTTCACATACTCAATATGGGATCTCCAGGTGCACTTAGAATCGAACCAGACCCCAAGATATTTAAATGACATAGAATGAGTTATCGGCTTGCCCCAAATTTGAAGCTTCGGTTGTGCTGGGTTATGCTTCCTAGAAAAAACTACCAACTCAGTTTTCTCCGTAGAGAATTCGATACCTAGCTCTAGAGCCCAAATAGACAAATTGTCCAAGGTATCCTGTAAGGGTCCTTGCAGATCGACCCCATTGGGTCCCGTGACAGACACTACGCCATCATCTGCAAGTTGTCTCAACGTACAGTTGTCACTTAGACAACCGTCAATGTCTTTGACATAAAAATTATACAAAAGGGGGCTTAAACATGATCCCTGGGGGAGACCCATGTAGCTAAATCGTGAAGCTGTAGAGGTTCCATGAGAAAAGCTCATATGTTTCTCTGACAGCAAATTGTACAAAAAATTATTCATTAATGGTGAAAAGCCACAAGCGTGGAGTTTATCTGAAAGAACTTCAACAGATACTGAATCAAAAGCCCCCTTTATGTCCAAGAATACAGAAGCCATTTGCTCTTTTTAGCAAAAGCTAACTGAATATCCGTGGAAAGCAACGCGAGACAGTCGTTCGTTCCCTTACCCCTACGGAAACCATATTGAGTATCTGAAAGCAGGTTGTTCGTCTCTACCCATTTGTCCAGGCGGAAGAGAATCATTTTCTCCAACAACTTTCGAATACAAGATAACATCGCGATGAGTCGATAGGAATTGTGATCGGACACGGGTTTAAATGGTTTTTGAATGGCAATAACTCTCAATCGTCTCCAATAACCCGGTACAATGTTGAGTTCCAGAAACTGATTAAACAAGTTCAACATGCGCCTCTTTGTGACGTCTGGAAGGTTCTTAAGCAAGTTGAACTTGATCCTGTCAGCGCCTGGAGCCGTATCGCCACACGAAAGGAGTGCGAGAGAGAGCACTACCGTTGAAAAGGGTTGGCTGATCTCATTTATCGCATTTCCGGTTTCACGAGAAATGATCCGTGCCGGCACAGAATCTGGACAAAGTTTTCGCGCGAACTTGAGGATCCATTGGTCCGAGTACTCCTCGTTCTCGTTGATCGTAAATTGTTTACGCAATCTTCGCGCCATGCTCCAAAGAGTACTCGTCGACATTTCTCGAGATAGCCCTCCACGAATCTTTGCCAGTAACCGCACTTCTTGGCCTTGATGAGGCTCTTAAGTTCGCGTTCGAGAGCTGTGTATACTTCGAAGTGCTTAGGTGCTCCACGTCTACGGAAAACTTTAAACACGTCGAAATTTTTATAGTAAACCTCGGTGCATTGCTGATCCAACCATGGAGAAAGAGGTTTCCTGCGGAATGACGTTCCTGGAGCTAGTCAAGTTTGAGCTTGAAGCTGTCTGTCTAAGATCAGGTTGGAAAGAAAGTTATATTCCTCCAGTGGTGGAAGCTCTTCTACCGTCATTACGGCTTTATCTACTGCTGTCCTAAACCTTGTCCAATCGATGTGACGGGTTGGATCATACGCGATGTTGATAGATTCCGACAGATTGAACCCGGTTGAAATCAAAATTTTTATGGGCAAATGATCACTACCGTGGAGATTTTGAAAAACATTCCATGTGCAGTCCAACGATAATGAATTCGAACAAAGTGTGACGTCTTATCTACCGCCAACTGAGGATGGACCATCCAAACGTGTTTCTTCTCCATTGCTAAGAACTGTCATATTGAAGTTGTCGCAGAGGTCATATATCAACCGGTTGTCATCGTACAGTTCTCCCCAGCCTGTACCGTGAGAGTTAGAGTTAAAATCTTCTATGATCAACCTCGGAGCAGGAAGAACGGAACAAATATCTGGAAATTGGTTTTTGGTTTATTGAGGCTCTAAGATGATTATACACAGAAGGAATACAAAGGCTTTTATTGTTAATAATAGCCTGACATGCGACTACTTCAATACCTGAAATTGAAGGAAAATACACTCTATAGGAGGAGTAGCACTTTTTGATCCCCAAAAGTACTCCTCCTCCACGTAAATCCTCACGATCAAGACGAATAATATTGAAATCATGAAACGGAAGATCGATTTCGGAAGAGAGCCATGGTACACAAAGAGCGAATGCATCGCAACCAGTATTGTGTGCTAAATATTTGAAAGATTCCAATTTAGGAACAAGACTTCGAACATTCCACTGCCAAACAGTGATCAAATCCCCGACCTCATTTGGAAAATTATCCATCGAAGAACATGGTTGCTGCAAGGAGGGGCCACTTGATTGTCAATAGCTTCAAAAAAGTCTTCACTGTATGAAGCATTACAAGAACAATGCTTTTAAGAGGGTCAGAAATTTCAAGGTACTTGGAGATACCTTCCACAATAACATTGAAGGAGAACAACACAGTCATTTACATAAATATATACACTATTATATTAATAATTCATGGAAATGGGAGGGGCCATCAAAGTACCCGATTGAAGCACTCTGGATGGGGAGAGTGGGAATGCCAACTCCTCATCGCTAATAGTTTGTGAATAGAGGGCGGGCTCTTCTCCCCGCTCATTGGGGCATCCTCACGCTGCCTGAAAAGTCCCTTTAATTTCCTACAGATGTCGTTGGTAATCGCCAATGTGAACCATTTTCTACGAGCTTTACCCTTTGAATGACGGCTGTCAAAATTTCAGCTATTTCTGTCATCGCTTTCATTAGTGACAACAGTGAGAAGAGACCGATTAGCAAGTTTTTTGTAAATGGAAAAATACGAGCTTCGAGTTTTGATAAAATACTATTTTCTACGCATGAAAACGGCTTCCGAAACCAAAGCCAAGCTGGATAAGTATTTTCCAGACTCCGTTCCGTCGATTCAAACGATTCATAAGTGGTTTGCTGACTTTCGTTGTGGCGGTACGAGCACCGTTGACGCACCGCGTTCTGGACGCCCAAATGAGGTCACTACAACAGGGAACGTAGATAAAATCCATGAAATAGTATTGGAGGATCCAAAAGAGAAATTGAGAGAGCTAGCTAAGACTTTTGGCATTTCAATGGAACGAGTTGGCAACATCATGCGTTCCGTTCCGTTGTACAAGAAGCTCTGCGCGCGATGGGTGCCGCGTTTGCTTAAAATGGACCAAAAACGCATTCGCATTGTTACAACCTCTCAGGAGAGCAAGTTTACACGCAATCCGAAAAAGTTTGTGCGCCGCTCCATAACCATGAATGAAACTTGGATCAATTACTACACACCGGAGTCGTCGCAGCAGGCAAAACAGTGGGTTTCACTGAGCGAAAGTGCTCCGAAGCGCCCGAAAACGCAACAATCGGCAGGAAAGGTTATGGCCTCCGTGTTTTGGGATGCGCAAGGTGTAAGGTATCTTGAAAAAGGTAAAACCATAACATGCGCATTACTATGCAGCGTTATTGAATCGTTTGAAGGATGAAGTCCAGAAAAAACGGCCGTATTTGTAGAGAAAAAGTGTGATCTATCATCGCGACAATGTGCCTGCTCATTCATCCTCAATTGCTCAAGCAAAATTGAATAAAATTCGGTATCAATTGCCCAATATCCCCATCTATCGTATTCGTCAGACTTGGCCCGTGACTCCTATTTGTTCCCAAACATGAAGAGATGGCTCACTAGTAAGCGATTTCACTCAAATGATGAGCTCATAGCTGAAACCGATGGCTATTTCGAAGAACTTCCAAAAGAGTACTATTCGGATGGGATAATAAAAATTAGAAAAACGCTGGACTCGCTGTATCGACCTAAAAGATTTTCATGTTTGTTATTAAAGAGACTCTTCAGGCAACCTAGTAGAGAGCTTGCTCTTTTGACCAATTGTTCAATCTTGTTGTTGGAAGGAGATTCTTTATATCCCTGTAAATAAATATAAATGATGTTGCCTATCGATCCACCCAACCCGTTTTTGGCTCTTCATAATGGCATGATTAGGATAATCAGTGGTTATTAAAACTTAAACAAGCCTCACGACGAGGAGAGCCCAATGCTATCGGACTTAGTTTCCATGCTACAATGGGACATACAGTATCCCTAACATAATTTTTATTTTATTTTTTTTCAATTTAGCAGTTAAGGATTTTTTTAATACTTCCGTCATCAAGTTACATAAATTTTATAGAAATTTTCTTGATACACATGAAACTATTGTAAACAAAAATGTCTTCGCTGTACATTTATTCCACTATATTGCAAAGAGAGAACTCATTTTAGAAACTAGAAATGTGTAGGTTGGGCATAAACCAAAAAGTTAGCTGTGCTTATGGCTACTGGCAGGGGATCTCCCTGAGCCCAGTTGGTAAAATAAAACCATGCTGGAGACTGCTCGGTTTGAATTTTTAGGCTTGGTAAATTTCCATTACCAGTATGCTAGTGTGGCTACTAGTATACTGGTAATGGCACAGAAAGCTCTCAATTAATAACTGCACGGCCAGAAATTGCTCTAAACATGAGAGGCTTGTTTACTCAGTCGCATGGAAACTACGACTCAGTTTCGTGAAAAGTAGAGTTACTCAGTCTATGAGTCTTAAGTTGAGTTCAATTTCTGGCCGTGTGTGGAAATGTGTCTAGAATGCTGAGTTGAGGGCTAGATAAATCTCGTTCAAAGAGCGTCAAAAACCAAGTAGAAGCTCACTGGACAGATATATAGGCAGTTTAAAAAAGGCACCTGTTTTGCATAAAGTTCAAAGTGGTGAAACTTTTCCGTGTGCGTTGATTTGGCTGAAACTTTCAGATGTATCTTTTTGTTATTGAAAATTTGATAATAAAAAAATCAACGAAGAGTTACGTTTATGTTTAAGTTGCTCCTATGCTCAAATTGCTATTTTTAGGTGGCCACGAAGCCAAATTAGAGGAAACATATTCTATACAACAATTTAATAGCTGAGAAATAGTTGGTATCTTATGTATCTTATTTTAGCTTTTCAAGCTTATTGCTTTCACAATTCGCTTATTGATTGCTCTCAACTTAGTTTTCTAAATGCACTTCCGCAGTTATTAATTGAGAGCTTTCGATGACTGGTATCATTTTTGCATACGTAGGATTGTGTGGCAAGTACAATCATACCCTATGCCCAGGGAGTCGAAAAAATTTCCTTAGCGAAAAATTCCTAGACCAAACCGGGAATCAACCCAGCCGCCTCCTGCATGGTGTTGCTTTGTAGCTGCGCCTTTACCGACTGAGCAAAAGGTGGACCAACTCACCTTTTAACTCACCGGATTTGATTCTAATGGACTATTCGGTGTGGTCCATCCTGGAGTCAAGAGCCTTTAGTACACCACATAAATCACTAGAACATCTAAAGTCGTCTCTTTTAAAGGTTTGGGACAAATATCTGTCGAAAAACTCGCGGCTATCGTGGATAAGTTCCCGAAATGCTTGAACGCGTGCGTCTCAGCACAAGGAGGCCATTTTGAAATGAACAAATAATACTTGTAATTTGAAAACATATTGGTATAACAACTTGAACTGAAACTTGAAGTTTTCGTTAAAAAAAATCGCGAATTCGTGAAAGAATAATGTTTATTCCATCCGGTCTACACAATATTCTAGTGCAATCCCGTACAATAAAGAATCATCTATTTGTGTGAATAAAAAATAATATTTTTATATGATTTGAAAGTTAAATATGTGGATAAATTATTTTCGCTACAGCCCTTTGTTTTAGTCAAAAATTACTGAGTAATATTGAAAAAAAAATCCTCATAGAAATGTTCATTATTGGTTTATTCAGATGCTCTCACCCTGCACCAAAGATAACATAATGCAAAAAGATACACGACTCTTGCGATTAACAGGAAACACGGATAGCACTGCCTGCACTCAAATAACTCAACAAGGAAATTTTATCAGAAATGCCATTTAAAATCAACTCCTCTCTTGGAACATATTTTTCAAACGAATTCCTATACATATCATGCGTGAACCATTTCGGATGTACTATCGCTCAGTTGAAAATTAAACACATTATTCAACGATGAAATTATATGCATATAAAATATTCGGTACATACACTACACATAACTTTGACAGACCCGATTTCATTGCAGAATCAAATGTGTGTATGTCATATCACCCGTGTCCATTTAGGTGTTTTTTTGTCTTATGAATGGTAAGTGTCTTATTTTAATTTATTAGAACAAATCGAATATAAAACTGATTTTGTTTGTTGAATGTAGCATTGTAATAAAAAAGCTATCGACCATAGACTCCGCCAGATTGAACGAAATTTTGCAGTTGACGAATTTAAGCGAAGGATTCGTTTGGTTCTCGTAAAAAATCTATCATGCCATAGTGGAGTGGCTCTAAAGAAATGCAAGCTTTTATTTGTAAAGTTTAACATAATTATTATTTTAGCGATGCTATGGAAACAGCAACTAAAGCAATGTGGTCCACTTGACGATCATCTTTCGGCATATGAAGCAATGAAGCAATATCATCTTCACTGAATTAAAACAGATTCACAATTCTAACGATTTTGATGGCCCTTCAGTAATGATTCATTCTGTAAATAATCGATATTATTTTCGAAAAAAAGTGTGATTTTGACAAAGCAGACAACGATCTAGAATATATATAAAACTGGTAAAGATATGTATTACTTGATGTATAAATAAATCTAATAAACACGCATTTTATAAACCAACTATCGAGAACATTTTGTTTTATACTGAATATCGACTCTCTATTATAATTGATAGATCAAGTCGAAAGCATATGAACAGCATATAAAACAAATTTATTTTGTACATATTTTGCTAAACGAGCAATATCTGTTTTCATGGAATAGGCAAATGATGTCCTCTAACCGTTTGTTGAAATGAAATGTATTGCATATAACAATTAGATGATCGCGCGAGAGCCATGCCATATGCGTTGCATATAACTCTTAAAATACATTTTCGGTCCAAGATAAAACCTATAGGAAATTTCCATAAGGCAGCATTCATTAATTATGTCACGCTTTTAGGGGGGGGAGGGGGTTCAGAAAACCGTGACATTTTGTGACAAACGAGGGAGGGGGGGTAAGCTGAATCGTGACATCACATTTTTGAAAAAAAACAAAAACAAAATGATATTCTTATGCAATATCGCCTACTACTACTATCCCTACTGTTCACGCCCCTTCGTAAACGAACAGCAACAGCAGTAATCATGCAGCACTCACACACCGCTCGCATAAACTATGCCACGCCCTGTTCTGCAACTTTCCATCGTTCTGGAACTTTCCATGTTCTGGAACTTTCCATTGTTTTGGAACTTTCCATCGTTCTGGAACTTTCCATGTTCTGGACTTTTCCATCGTTCTGGAACTTTCCATGTTCTGGAACTTTCCATTGTTCTGGAACTTTCCATGTTCTGGAACTTCTAGCAGTAGCGGCACAATATAAAAACGGCACCGCAGTGGCGCAGTCATTCAGTCATTATATCAATTCTAAGGTGTTAAGATCAAAAGGAAAAAGCAATAAAGGATAAGTGAATAGAAGCAGTAGTTTTTCTATCAATATCTTCTGGATCCATTATCCGGTGCAACAGCCCAGTGTTATACAGTGTTGAATACAGTCCACCCTACGACTAGAGTGTTTGCTGTCAACGGCCTTGGAACCCAACCCGGCCTTTTCAGGGTAAGAAGAGTTGAATTTTCCACCCATGAGCCAAGACAGAGCACTCGTTTTACCCGACAGTTGCTAGTTTGAGCGACACCTATTTCCTTTCCTACCGTGTTAGGACACGTTTGAGTTCTGTCGCAAGAGAGCTAGCAAGCTACTTCAAGTACCCTACGGATCCGGTGTTTGGCTCCGACACCTACCATACCTAACACGCTAACTTGAAAGTACCCATTAATGAGTCAAAAAGTACGCATTTTGAAGAAAAGTGGCTTAACTCATTATTAGGAGTATATTTTCCTCATTAATTGAGTATTCGTTACCCATTAATGATTAATTGATACTCATAAATGAGTAAGCAATACTCAGAAATGAGGAAAGTATACTCTTAATAATGAGTTAAGCCACTTTTCTTCAAAATGCGTACTTTTCGACTCATTAATGGGTACTTTCAAGTTAGAGTGAATACTATTACACCGTTCATGAATGACAGCTGCAGCTCATTCAGTGTGCGTCAGTGAATAAAGTCCAGTGTTTATTGGTGAAAAATTGGTTCGCGCAGTTAGTGTATTTTGGAAAATGAATCGTGGAGAACTTTTTAATACGCTGTACAATGCGTATGTAAAGGCTTACCCGGATAAGAAGAAAAGGGAGTGCCAATTGGATGCTACTAATTTCTGGAATGAACGGAAGGGCAATGACAACACCGCACTTGAAGAGCAAGTCAATAACAAAATAAAAGAGCTTCATGCCTTGCAGCTAAAGAAAAAAGGTAAACTTCTTCAACTATGGGGAAAGTCTATGAGTGCTCCTAAGGAATCAGCGCCGACAGTGAAACCCGCGCAACCCATCAAGGAAATTGAGTATATGGCTCAGCCGTCATCATCAAATAAACGCCCTGCACCAGTACAGGAACAACTTAAAGCTGAGCTAAATAATCTGAACTCTGAGGTAGTGCTTCTGATTGACAAGAAGTCTGCTGGACTATTGACGGATGATGATCAGTCGAGACTCGAAGGGCTAAAAATTAAAAAGATCAAACTTGAAAAGAATCTCAAAATCAAGGAAGACGAGCAAGAGCGGCAGCAGAAGCATCGTGAGAAAATGAAGCAGGCTAAACAACTGTTAATTCGGGACATCCCAGAGGCTGGTAAATATGATATATTAACTAGTTTGTTTGCACAGTAGATATAAATATCAAATTTCAGGAAATTATCTTTCATTCCGAAATTCTCCTGGCACCCCTCGTGTTGAAGAGCAGCAACCGGAGCTGCTCAAGGCAATATGCGATATCGCACTTCATGGATCTGCGGCCCACGAAAAGCGCAGTGATGAGAGCGTCAGAAGCGTTAAAACTTTAGATGAGTTGACTTCTGCAATACAAGGCAAGGGATTCAATATCAAAAGAACAGCAACATATCTGCGGTTAATCCCAAAACGAGCCAATTCCCATCAAGGTAAATGTCACGTAAATACTGTACCAGTGAAGTTGATGCGCGCAAGTAATGCAAAACACAACGATCATCCCGATGGCCGATTCTGTACAGCGACCATAAGATCATTGGAAGAACTGGCATCTGTGCTAGGGCCCAATGAAGTAGGATTTATCAGTCAGGATGATAAGGCGAGAGTGGCGATAGGCCTAACGGCTGCCAATAAGCAGTCTCCCATGCTTATGCATGTGGAGTACAAAATCACGCTTCCTGACCACGATTGGATAGTTGCAAATAAGCATAAACTAATTCCGTCCGTGTACGCTGGAATCGAAATCAAACCGAATGGTCTTGGCAAACCGGAGGCTGTTGGTTTTTCGGGCCCCACTTACATTGCAATTCGCAGGCAAACACGCTTCGTCAACGGCGTTTTCTCATGCGTTAGACATCAAGCGGCTTCTAACTCTTGAATCGTTTGATGGTATTTTTAAGTTTGATGGATTGGTCAAACCAGTCCTAATCTTTACCGTCGACGGTGGACCTGATGAAAATCCGAGATATCGCAAGGTAATACAGATAGCAATACACCATTTTAAAGAGTACAACCTTGACACGCTGTTCATTGCAACGAACGCTCCGGGAAGGAGTGCTTTCAATAGCGTGGAGCGACGTATGTCACCCTTGAGTAAGGAGCTTTCTGGATTGATAATACCACACGACCAGTTTGGTAGTCATCTGGATTCCCAATTGCGTACAACTGATTCAGCTTTGGAGAAGCAAAATTTCCAGTACGCTGGTGAAGTTTTGGTAGAAGTCTGGAATGATGTGGTCATCGACGGTCATCCGACGTTGGCTGAATATATCGATCCCGATGCTTCTGAAATAGATCCGAAGTCAATTCGTGACTATGACCAACACTGGTTTGGAACTCATGTGCGAACCAGCCAATATTTACTCCAGATACGGAAATGCACAGATAGGTAAAATTTTGAGATGCATTTGATGGTCAAATAATTGTTATATGTGCATAAATTTATATTTTTACAGGAAATGCTGCTCACCACTGCGATGTAGCATCGATCACGTTATCTGCAATGGATTTTTGCCTCCACCAATCTCTCTGACGCAAACATCTCGAGGATTGATTGGGTCATCGAAGGACGAACCACAGCATTTCCCATCAATGTTCGTATTGAACTAATTACAAGCTCAACAGATTCTACCTAAATCGATGTCCGGATATGGAACGATTCCGTATGATCTTTACTGTCCTTCAATTAAAAACTCATTGAACGAACGAGTGTGTTCCAGCTGTGGCCTATACTTTGCATCTTTAGTCATGCTTCGCGAGCACATAAAGATGCACAAGCATACATCCGTTCAATTTCAGAGAAAATTGCGTCCGTTTAAAGTTGTGGCAAAACGTAAACAGGAATGTATGGTTGTAACCAACAAAGACAACTTCGATTGCGAATGGATAGATGACGAAGAACTTGATCTGACTGATGTGGCAGAAACCATTACGAGTGCTTCAGCGGACGCAGATATCTTCCCGGTCATCAATGCTGACCAACATCTGCAAAACCCTTGGACTGAGGATTGAATCTATTTTTGAATGGTATTATTTGAGAATGCAATTTGATATAATATGAGGAAAGTTGAATTTGTTTCTGTATGAAATAAAAATGATTTTTTGTGACTAATATTGGCTATTTGAATAAAAAGTTTTGAGTGGGGAGGGGGGGGTTAACAAAAACGTGACATAATTGCCTGGGGGGTTACAAAAATTGTGACAATTTGTGACATGGGGAGGGGGGGGTTAATTTTCGGCCAGATTTGCGTGACATAATTAATGAATGCTGCCTAATGCAATATTATATGACTAACATATAACATTGATTGACGAAGATGGCTCAGTGTGGTGAGTAAAAATCCAACTAGTACATTGTTAATATGATGCGAGCGAAATGTCAATCTCAACGTCAAACTCAATTGACAGTTACATCTTCTTTCTGCCTAATACACGCTCATCCGGATTTAAACAAAATTGAGTAAAGGTAAACCAAAATCATAAAAATGGAACAACTTAAATTAGGAAACCGGGTGTAAATCCAAATTAGGGTAAACCTACAATTTATTTGGTTTTGAGTTAGATTTACCAATTATTATAAAATGCAGTTTTTATGGAAATTGGATAAAATATTAAAACAAAAAAATATCCACTACCGCTGAAATCTGCTCATTAGCTGAACGATCGTTTTCAAATTTGAATTCAATAAATATCTCACCACACTTGAAAAAATGGCGACTGACGCTGACGGGTATTCACTAAAGTATAACAGCTTAATAAAGGATTTCACCGGATTTATGAAGAACCGAGTAAGATGTACTTTTTTAAATAGCCTTACCCATGGTTTACGTTTCAGCCTGTTTTGGGTACAAGTTGCTCAATAATGGGTTAATCAAAAGGAGCGTGTATATCAGCGACCCAAAATTTCCGTACCAAGAAAATCTACGATCTTTTTTTTCAAATAGACTTATCTGCTTCATACACACAAAGAATAATGATTATTAAAATTAAAAAAAAACATTGCCAAAATTGAAAAGTTGCGTTGGTTCTTTTTCGTTGAAAGCGGTTTACTTTCAAAACCAAAACCTTCAAACCGTCAATTCAAAATTTTGCTGCTCTATATTTAAAAGTTGTAATTTTTAAAACAAATTGTGGAGCTGTCAAATCGAAACCGTGGCATCGTTGAAAATTAAAGCCAATTATTTTTATTCCAGAATAAACTTTCATCCAGAAAGTGTCGCGCAATTTAAATAAAAGTATGCTGTAAAAAAACTTTTAACATAAAGAGTTTTCTTTACAGATGAATTGTAGAACTGTCAAATCCACTCCGTTGCATATTTCAAAATGAAAGCAAATTATTTTTATTTGAAAATGAACTTTCAACTAGAAAGTATTGTGCAATCAAAATAAATGTATGCTATTTTGATTGAAAGAAAAAATGGTTTTCACATAAAAAGGTTTTAATTTTCAAATGAATTATTAAAAGTTTCATAGAGACCGGAGGTTGGCGTCGTTCAATCGCCAATGTTTCCATCCCGGAAGATGCAAGTCGAAACATTTTCCCCATATCTTCCGAATTCCCCTGAGCCAGCTCTAGCGTCTGCTGCCGCTCGTCGTCGCTTGTGGCACCGCTGCAAAAAAAAAATGGGATTATTATCAGTGCCTATTATTATATGGCCTATTCCGTTTGCATGGTCCGTTCGGAATTTAATAACACCGAACGTTTGTGAACTTTCCTGATGAGCGATTCCTTGGGGCGAGGAACATTTTGAATGTGGAGCTTATGTATTATTTGACAGTATAGAGAAAAAATCCATACGACGACTTCGTTTGTGTTGGTGGATTTGACAGTTCTACAATTTTCATAGTAAAAGAACATACTTTTAAATTTACACACTGAACCGAAAAAATATATTTTCAATTCAAACACAAAACTTTCGCAGTAGATGATTTTACTTTTAATTTAATGAAAAATAAACTCTTTTCAGAAGTAAAGTGCTAAGCTTTTAATAAAACAATGTTTCTTTTTTGTGTGTAGGCTTTCTTTTTCGTCAATATCTCAGCTATAAAATGGATCGAATATGGATGATGGTGTTTGTTGACATATGCACGACCACCGAAATGGAATTAAATGTTAATTGTTTTTCACTCAAAATTTCTCTCAAATGTTTTTTCTCCGGGCCAAAAATGGTAAATCGAAGAAAAAAAATTCAATCTAAGAATATCCCGTATAAAAATAACCATACAATTACAATAAAATAATATAAAGTGACATTTAAATCTATTGCCGACCATGAATCTTATTGTTCATGTATCAGGTAAATGAAAAATGAATATTGTCATTACAATAGATCTACTATTCACCCTGTATGCTAGAATTTGCTGTATGCTAGAACAAATGTGAAACAATAAAATCAATAGTAATTGACTCAAATTTGTTCGGAGAAAAACGATTTTTTCTATGGTTAAGATACATAACAACCCCTGATTGTATTGTCGATGTCACAATTTACATTAGATTCTATTGTGGAAACAATAACTTTTATTGTCATCTTATCGTCATGAACAATATAGTCAATTTTACATACGATTGATTCTATCGTATGGTTACAATACATTTAATTGTAAATCTATGAGAATTTTTTTTTTACGGGATAACATTAAAGTGAGCGAAATTGTACTGGATTTCAAACATAATTAACAGTGTTTTCGCTACATGCATTTAGACAAAGATTTTTTTTTAGGGCCTAACTAAAAAACGTAAACGATGACTTTTTCCGTAAATTTCTCGTCATTGAAAATTCGCCTAATCAATCCACCACGGTCATTTCGAAGAGGAAGAGTTCATCTATCCGGTAGAAATTTACCAAAGAAATCATTGTTTACGTTTGTCAGTTAAGCCGTAAATAAAAATCTTTGTCGGATTTGTTTGTGGTTTTGTGTGACTTATAAATTAAATTTGAGTTGATAAACAGTCTTCGTTTGTCGCATGATCTCGGATATACACGATAAACCGTTTTAATTCAGACGTTCAATTTTATGAACTTTTTTCTCAACAGATGGCAGCCTTAATTGAAGCAGCGGTTGTCTCTTGCCCAATGTATGAGAAAAATGGAAGTCGGGTATCTTTTTGCATTATATTATAGTTGCTTGTACTCAACGCTACCCATCAAATTATGTTCAACACTTGTGCCATCTTTCGTACACACATTGATTCACAAATCCGTGTCGCCCTTCCCTGTTTTCCGGAGCATGCCCTTCATAATTGCCCAGAACTTTTCTATTGGGTGAAGTTCTGACGAGTTTGTCAGATTTGCATGCTTCGGCACTAAAACAACATCGAATGAAACCAACGAAAAAGAAATCTAAATCTGTACTAGTTTATTCCCGGAAAGTTTGAAGACAATCCATCTATGCATGTATTTTTTTGATGACCCTTCCTGAGTGCCCCATTTTTTTCGAGTACAGTATTTATTCAAAAATTTGTGCGTGCCCCTTGCTTCGTTCGATTCACGCACTTTTAGTTTCCCTCATTAAAGTGCCGAGATAAGATAAGTAAAATATTCCTTATCATGGGTATTTTCGTCTTTTGGTATTGATTTGGAAAAAAACAATGGTAAAACATCTTGAATAGGTTGAGGTATTTTCTATAAATTGTGCTATAATTGCTTATCCCTTGACATACAGGTAAAACTGATCTTCTAGTTTCCGATTTGTTTAGTGCCTCGCCGTCTGACATCACTGCCCAGTGGTGGTGATTTTTTATAATTCCATGAATTTTGATAGGCAACGTCGTCATGAGTCAACATTAGCTTTAATAACTTTTTATCTTCTTAAACTTCTAGAAAAATAATCTCTCTTTCATAAAATATAGGATATTTCTTTCATAAAAACAATCTTTGTTAACATTATATGTTTATATTTACAATATTATGATGAAACTATAATATCTTATACTCTGATACCGGCATCTTATGACAATAAAAAGTTTTATAACTATCCATAAAACAAAAGACAAAATTAATTATGGAACTTAAGTATTCCTAAGATATAAAAATTAAGCTTTCAGATATTTTCCATACATTGTAATTTTTAGAAATTCCGCATACACCTAAAACAATAGAAATTTAATCTACAATAATCGCTTTTTTGGTTTTGGTCTCAATATGGTGAGACTGATTTTTCCTTGGGCAGTCTTCATAAGAGTGGAACAAATGTCTAATGGCATATTGTTGATGTTCTCTGAATTCATGTTACTAATAATATCTCCTTTCTGCATTCTTCCATCAGAATCCACAATCCCCCCTGGTAGCTGTGAAATAAATGTAGAGCATAAATGAATAATATGTATACGTAAGCATATGCAAGTAAAAATACTAGTGATAAATGAAAAAATGTAAGTAATATGTATATTGTATCATATATATTGTATCAATTAAAAACGCAAATGAACACCGAACGTTTGTGAACTTTCCTGATGAGCGATTCCTTGGGGCGAGGAACATTTTGAATGTGGAGCTTATGTATTATTTGACAGTATAGAGAAAAAATCCATACGACGACTTCGTTTGTGTTGGTGGATTTGACAGTTCTACAATTTTCATAGTAAAAGAACATACTTTTAAATTTACACACTGAACCGAAAAAATATATTTTCAATTCAAACACAAAACTTTCGCAGTAGATGATTTTACTTTTAATTTAATGAAAAATAAACTCTTTTCAGAAGTAAAGTGCTAAGCTTTTAATAAAACAATGTTTCTTTTTTGTGTGTAGGCTTTCTTTTTCGTCAATATCTCAGCTATAAAATGGATCGAATATGGATGATGGTGTTTGTTGACATATGCACGACCACCGAAATGGAATTAAATGTTAATTGTTTTTCACTCAAAATTTCTCTCAAATGTTTTTTCTCCGGGCCAAAAATGGTAAATCGAAGAAAAAAAATTCAATCTAAGAATATCCCGTATAAAAATAACCATACAATTACAATAAAATAATATAAAGTGACATTTAAATCTATTGCCGACCATGAATCTTATTGTTCATGTATCAGGTAAATGAAAAATGAATATTGTCATTACAATAGATCTACTATTCACCCTGTATGCTAGAATTTGCTGTATGCTAGAACAAATGTGAAACAATAAAATCAATAGTAATTGACTCAAATTTGTTCGGAGAAAAACGATTTTTTCTATGGTTAAGATACATAACAACCCCCTGATTGTATTGTCGATGTCACAATTTACATTAGATTCTATTGTGGAAACAATAACTTTTATTGTCATCTTATCGTCATGAACAATATAGTCAATTTTACATACGATTGATTCTATCGTATGGTTACAATACATTTAATTGTAAATCTATGAGAATTTTTTTTTTACGGGATAACATTAAAGTGAGCGAAATTGTACTGGATTTCAAACATAATCAACAGTGTTTTCGCTACATGCATTTAGACAAAGATTTTTTTTTAGGGCCTAACTAAAAAACGTAAACGATGACTTTTTCCGTAAATTTCTCGTCATTGAAAATTCGCCTAATCAATCCACCACGGTCATTTCGAAGAGGAAGAGTTCACCTATCCGGTAGAAATTTACCAAAGAAATCATTGTTTACGTTTGTCAGTTAAGCCGTAAATAAAAATCTTTGTCGGATTTGTTTGTGGTTTTGTGTGACTTATAAATTAAATTTGAGTTGATAAACAGTCTTCGTTTGTCGCATGATCTCGGATATACACGATAAACCGTTTTAATTCAGACGTTCAATTTTATGAACTTTTTTCTCAACAGATGGCAGCCTTAATTGAAGCAGCGGTTGTCTCTTGCCCAATGTATGAGAAAAATGGAAGTCGGGTATCTTTTTGCATTATATTATAGTTGCTTGTACTCAACGCTACCCATCAAATTATGTTCAACACTTGTGCCATCTTTCGTACACACATTGATTCACAAATCCGTGTCGCCCTTCCCTGTTTTCCGGAGCATGCCCTTCATAATTGCCCAGAACTTTTCTATTGGGTGAAGTTCTGACGAGTTTGTCAGATTTGCATGCTTCGGCACTAAAACAACATCGAATGAAACCAACGAAAAAGAAATCTAAATCTGTACTAGTTTATTCCCGGAAAGTTTGAAGACAATCCATCTATGCATGTATTTTTTTGATGACCCTTCCTGAGTGCCCCATTTTTTTCGAGTACAGTATTTATTCAAAAATTTGTGCGTGCCCCTTGCTTCGTTCGATTCACGCACTTTTAGTTTCCCTCATTAAAGTGCCGAGATAAGATAAGTAAAATATTCCTTATCATGGGTATTTTCGTCTTTTGGTATTGATTTGGAAAAAAACAATGGTAAAACATCTTGAATAGGTTGAGGTATTTTCTATAAATTGTGCTATAATTGCTTATCCCTTGACATACAGGTAAAACTGATCTTCTAGTTTCCGATTTGTTTAGTGCCTCGCCGTCTGACATCACTGCCCAGTGGTGGTGATTTTTTATAATTCCATGAATTTTGATAGGCAACGTCGTCATGAGTCAACATTAGCTTTAATAACTTTTTATCTTCTTAAACTTCTAGAAAAATAATCTCTCTTTCATAAAATATAGGATATTTCTTTCATAAAAACAATCTTTGTTAACATTATATGTTTATATTTACAATATTATGATGAAACTATAATATCTTATACTCTGATACCGGCATCTTATGACAATAAAAAGTTTTATAACTATCCATAAAACAAAAGACAAAATTAATTATGGAACTTAAGTATTCCTAAGATATAAAAATTAAGCTTTCAGATATTTTCCATACATTGTAATTTTTAGAAATTCCGCATACACCTAAAACAATAGAAATTTAATCTACAATAATCGCTTTTTTGGTTTTGGTCTCAATATGGTGAGACTGATTTTTCCTTGGGCAGTCTTCATAAGAGTGGAACAAATGTCTAATGGCATATTGTTGATGTTCTCTGAATTCATGTTACTAATAATATCTCCTTTCTGAATTCTTCCATCAGAATCCACAATCCCCCCTGGTAGCTGTGAAATAAATGTAGAGCATAAATGAATAATATGTATACGTAAGCATATGCAAGTAAAAATACTAGTGATAAATGAAACAATGTAAGTAATATGTATATTGTATCATATATATTGTATCAATTAAAAACGCAAATGAAAAGTAATTATATATACTTTTAAAGACAAATAGAAAAACACATCCTGTACTGCAACATTGATTAAAAAAACATGACGCTTTAGGTTTCCATGGTTTTCGTGTTCTTGGGACCAAAGAGCCCCATCGTTTTTTTATATTTTTTCGTGAAAGATTTGGCATTTTTACATAACATATTGGCGATATATTATAGTTTTTGAGAGAAATTATGTAAAAAATGCTATGTATTTAGGTTTTGCTGATTATATTTCTAAATGGTGTCCACAGTTAAATTGCATCACTTTAAACTTGTCATAAAAAAATGTCCTCAACCGATTGTCATAAAATATTCAGGGAGTAAAATACAGTGTATTATCTTGATCAAAGTTTTTTTTTATTTCACTGTATTGCGTTACCAAATCCAAAAGCTCGAGTTTTCTTTTCAATACAACGCATATGATTGGGTACAACGCTTGAACCGACATTTTTCCGCTTTCAACCATGACTTCAACATTTTCTGTTCGGTAGTGACAATTTTAGGATACTTACGAAGTTCGTGCTTCATAATAGCCCAATATTTTTCAATTTTCCGCAACTCTGGGGAGTTTTGGGGATTAAGATCCTTCGACATGAAATTGACACCATTGGTCTATTACCACTCCAGAACATCCTCGGAGCAGTGACAAGAGCCTAGGTCCGGCCAATTGTAGGAACGTTGTGTGTTTTGAAAAACGGAAGCAATCGTTTTTTCATGCATTCATTAACGTATTCTTAACCATTTACAGTTGAAGTTGTAACGAAACGCTTGCTCCGTTTTGGAATTTCTTGGGGAACTTTTGCATTTGCTGTATCCTGAGAGACTCTGGAACATCGAATAAGTCTTTTGCAGTCACATACTGGTTGCTGGAAATTTGTTTAAAGTTCACTTTAACTTGTGTTTCATTGTCCATGATGCAGCAGTGTGGTTTCGTCAATATTGTGTGAACAGCTTACGCGCACGTGTTTTAGCTGTCCTATTCTGTTTTTCATTGCAGTTTGGAGCTTTCTGAACTTTGAATGAACGGAACCCGGCTCGTTTCTTGGCTTTCTGTTCGAAACTTTTGGTCAAGTGCAGCTTTTTCACGACATCCCGAACGGAACAGTTGGGTTTGCGTTTAAAGGCAGCAACCACAGTATGGAACACTTTTTTACCACTCATCTCCTTCCGATCGACAGTTAAACGTTCCCTGAAACGTTTTATGACACGAGACACTGTAGACTGGTGAATTTTCAACATCTCTCCGGTGCTCGGTGCGAGAGAAGTGTGTTGTCGAGGTGCGTGTGCAAAATGTTCTTGCGCACTTACTGTTCCTTCGACTCCATTTTCGAAACTACGACACATTTCACAATGAAACTATTTATTTACTTATCTTCGAATAACTCGTACAGGCAGCCTAGTACTATTTTGGAACATTGTCTGGATTTGTTAAAATCAAAATGGTCATACACTTCATTAAACCTACGACAACAAACGTCAAATGGGTTATTCTGTCCGAATAAAGTACGATGCGTAGATAATCGAAGGAAATCCGCACGCCGAGTTAATCTTGCTGGAGCGTTAAGTTATACGTTACCCAGGAGCTGAACAAACAATTTTATTACTCAGGATGTCGAATATGAAGAGCCGCTGAAAAAAAAGACACTCCACACACTTATCGTCATTCACAAATGCCAGATCGAGAAGCCTTCCATTTACGTTGGTCAAGTCATTAACTTGATAAAGACCACAGCCTACAATTCTAGACAAAATAGTCAAAAGGTCGAAAGTAACATTTGTAAACAATGACTTCTAGCGTTTTTTTCTGTGATCTGCTTACTCCTACAAACCAAATAGCCCCAGAAACAGATACAAGGAGTTATTACCTTCCCGACGGTAGTGGATATAGATGTTAGCAACCTGGCATTTTCAGGAAATTTACGTTTTAAGTTATTGTTTACAATTGTTACTTTCGACCTTTTGACGATTTTGTCTAGAATTGACTCTATCAGGGCTGTCTCTTGCTCAGACGAGGCTTGATCGACAGATAAAAATTTATTTCTACATCGTGCATCTAACACAAGTGGGGAAGGTTGTAATCACTAACAACTAAAACATGGCCACGATTGCCAGCAAGATCAAGTAGCTTCTGAACAGATGCAGAATGCTGCTTGCACAGATACGTTTCACTGTTGGGTGGGAGATTAATAGCACAAACATACAACTCAAAATTCGGCAGAGTGTAAACAATACACGCTGAGGTCATCTCATCCAAAATTTCGTTGAAATCAGCCCAAACGGCGAAATGTTACAGCTTATTGAAAGTTATGCAATTTAACTGTGGACACCCTTTACGGGTTTTCATTACTTAAAAGAACTTGCCAACCATGAGTCCCCATCAATCAGAAATAATTTTTATTAGCTCATTTAGCTGTTTTACATCACATGTTCGAAGTCGACATATGGCTTTTATTTCCAAATTTGTTTTTATTATACACAATGACTACCAAAATTATTGCTAACGATTATTTTACAGTATCACATGTGTTTCATCGCTGGAAAATAGAATCGTTTAACGATTATATACATTTTATCTTAAGGTTTAAGACAATGATAAGGTTGAGTTCAAAAAAATTTTTCACGCACGTGAGCATAGCGCTTTTTAATTTCATTTCCATTGTTTTGTAATCATGCTCTGAATAATAGTCGTATTGTATTTTGGAATCTTTGTAAGAAGATTCCCATATATCTAGTTCAATTGCAGAAGTTTTTAGCTGGCCTTGTAAACTTGCTTTTGCTGCATTGCGTTTCAATATTCCTCCCAGCGCGACGCATGGACCTTTTGCATGATATGTTGCAAAAAAAATTCAATCCCGCACTAAGACCGAAATCTGTTTAGCCTTTGGCATAAATTTAGAGCTGTCATTTTATTTTTGCATTGGTCTCCTGATCCATCCAAAAGTGACTCGTTTTACAGACGAGGTAACTTGTTTTTCATGTATTTAACACAATCTGTTATAAATAAACGACCTGCAACATGATTGTGTTTTGTAAATTCAGCTATAGCTATCAAACTTGTAAACTTTAAATCTGAAGAATCATCCTTGTAATATATAGCAAGAGGATTGATAGTGTATTTTGCATTTGCCCAATTAAGTCCTTGAACTGCATCTTGTATAACGAAAGAAAAATTTCAGAAAAAATCACAAATAATTATACAATCAGTAAGTTTTATATTGTTTTTTTAAGTTATTGAAATTACTTCCTTGTTGTTCGGCAATAAAGTTATGCGGTATCATAAATTTTCTCCTAAAATGATTCTCGTTCTTCAGCGATGAAACATGTGTGAAACTTTAAAATAATCGCAAGCAATAATTTATGTTATATTATGTTATATAATATAATAAATGCATGCTGATGGGACGCGTGGTTGGCAAGTTCCTTCAAGTAACGCGTAGTAGATTAGTCAGCAAATCCTAAAAGTATTTTTGGTATCTCAAAAACTATAATAATACATCGTCAATTTGTTGAAACGTTTTGTCAAAATGCCAAATCTTTCAAGAAAAAAATATAAAAAATATAAATAAATATAAAAACGATGGGGCTCTTTGGTCCCGAGACCATGGAAACCATAGAAACCTAAAGACTTTATGATTACAAGGAGGTGTTTTTATATTTTTCCTTAAAAGTTTATTCTATAATCTTTTAGTTGCTTTGTTAATTGATAAAACTGGTTCATAAGTTATGATTGTTTGAAAAAAGTTTATTTCTTGGAGCACCCCAACACAGACATTGCTACCCTGATAACGAAATAAAAATATACGGGTCAAATACGGGTCAAACTATCAATTATTATGAAATTCTGAGAGATTACATCTTATTTCTATGGAATTGCTGTATATATGTGTGTTAATCGTACATCGATTTCCGATAAAATTGGTGTAAATATTAATACTTGAATTGTTGAAAAAAAAACAAATTAAAATAAGAAAAAATATGGTGTGCCAAATAGTGGACTTGAAAAAAAACGGGTGTGAACTAGATTGCGAATTATTTGTATATGACAGTTTCTTTTTCACACAAGCGAGCTTACTGCTTCTTACCTATATTGAACTAACTGTGCACAGAAATAAACCTTACTTATCTGATCTTATCAAAACCCCTTAAATAACTTTGATTGTTTTTCTCCATATAAAAACTTACCATATCAGTAACCACTATTCCATTTGGATGATTGATTCGAAATCCTACTCCAAGCAGTTTTCCAGGTTTTTTGAATAATTCAATTTCTACATTTTCAGTTTCTGCTGTGCTTGGTCGAAACACTACAAGCCGCACCTGTTAAAAAAAATGTAAAAAAATAGTTATTGTTCAATTTTAACAAAAATCAACCAGCAATAGATATTCATTTTTATTAAGACTTAAAACTATTTTCTCAAAAGATTATGTTGGCCTTGATCGGTTGAGAATTATACTTCATGATCATATCATATATCTATTTCCATCAACGAACAGTTGTCTGTGGATAGTCAGTGAGGTTGTGTACAACACACAACAGCTGGACAAAAAGTATGTTTAAAAGTATGTGTTGGGGTTCTAATGGTACGTTGAACCAGCTTAAATAACAAAATATGAAAAAAAACTTCTATTATTCACTCTTAAGAAATATTTTGGTGGCCGTTTGATTTGAATGTTGGTACGATGAATGGGCAGCGGTTGGGATGGTTAAGTTGATACGATTGGTCAACTGGAGACCATTATCTCTGGATAAAGCCTACGCTCCATAGAAAATTTAAAATATCGTATAAAGAAAAGTTTACTAGCAGGAAAGAAGGTCTACAAGTTGCCAAAAATGGTCTACCTTGGTTTACCTTGAATATTGTGTTTAAGTATATTGTGCTCAACACAATGTCAGGTAAACCGAAATGATCGGCACCCGTCAGACCTCACCACGCAATGGCTTTCTTTTATACGATATTTTAAATTTTCATGGAGCATGAAGCTGTCAAGTCAATGATCATTGACCAATCGTAATGTAATCAACGCTGCTTGTATTATAACATTCAAACGGCAATCTTCTTCGTGAATAATAAGAGTTTTTTCATATTTATTTAAACTCGTTCAACGAAATACCGATACCCAACATACTTTAAACATACTTTTGTCAACTGTGTGTGTTGTACGCAACTCTCACTGACTATCCGCAGACAATATTCGTTGATGGAAATAGATATGATATGATCATGAAATACTCAGCCGATCAGATAACATAATGAAGAAAAGTAATTTTAAATCTTAATAAAATGAATATCTATTGCTGGTGAACCTGTTAAAATTGGGTGTAACAATACATTTTAACGGTGCGGCTATGTTCGACAAAGTAGCAAATGTAAATTGATATTCAAGCTGAAGAACTGCTAGATGGATTTCAATCATCAAATGTAATGATTTACTGATATGTGGTGCAATATGGAAAACAATCAAGTTATTTAGGGTTTTGTCGTCAGATCAATCAAAGTTTATTTCTAACGCAGTTAGTTCAATATGGAAATGAAACGTAAACAAACTGTGTGAGCTTGTCATATACAAACAATTCGCAATCTGAATACGCCGTACGTCAATACCATATTTTTTCTTATTTTAATTTACAACAGTCAAGTATTTGCCTTGGTCAATCGATATATGATAACACGCTCTCTCTGGCAATTCCATAAATAGATGTAATCTCTCGGAATTTCATGTAATTGATAGTTTGACCTGTTGTTATATTTTATTTCGTTATCGGGAAGGCAGCAATGTCTGTATTTAGTGAAATAGGCTTTTTCAAACAATCATGGCTTATGGACCAGTTTTATCAATTAACAAGCAACTGAAGACAGCAGAATAAACTTTTAGGAAAATATGAAAACGCCTCGCTAGCAATCGCAAAATTTAGGTCTATGAACCATGATCCTCGAGATAAGAAATATTTATATTTTACTGCTGAAAATTTGGCATTTTGAAACAAACCTTGACGATATATTATAATTTTGAATGCAAAATACTTTTAGGATTTGCTAATATCTACTACGCGTTATGAAGGAGACTTGCCAACATCGTATCAACATGCATTTAATATATTATATAACATAACACCGGCATAAATTATTGCTTGCGTTATTTTTAAAGTTTCACGTGTTTCATCGCCGAATCCTTTAGGAGAAAGTATGATACCGCATAACTTTATTGCCGAGCAACAGAAATATTTCAATAACTAAAAAACAATATAAAACACTGATTATAATTATTTGTGATTTTTCTGAGGCCTAGCTCGTTATACAGATGCAATTCAGAACTAGTGAGCAAGTACTGGAAATACGCTATCATCCTCTTTGCTTTATATATTACAGGATGATTCTTCGGGCTAAAGTTTACAGAGATTTGATAGCTATAGCTAGATTTACAAAACCTGACTATAACGGAATTATGTTAAATACATGAAAACAGGAATTACCTCGTCTGCAAAACGAAGTCACTTTGGATGAATCAAGCGAATATCTCAAAGTATAAGATGACGGCTCATTTATGCCGAAATAAACTAGACACAATCTGAATGCGGGGATCATTTTGCAATACATATCGTACCTCCATTGCGTCGCGCTGGAAACGCAGTAGCAAGCTAATTACAGACGCTTAAAACTTTCTTATAATTGAGCTTTAGATATATGGGAATCTTCTTACAGGGTAAAACTAATACATTCAGTGATGACAGTGGAAGTAAATCAAAGCATATACTAAATTAAATATTTTGAAAACTCAACCTTAAACTGTAAGATAAAATGTATATAATCGTTAAACGAAGCGATGCTTTACATGTGATACTGTAAAACAATCGTTAAATGAACACAGTAATCGTGTGTATAATAAGAGCAAATTTGGAAATAAAAAAACTCGAACATGTGATATGCGTACAGCTTCAAATGAGCTATTAAAAATTATTTCTGATTGATGAGACTCATGGTGTAAATTCTTTGAAATGTGAAAACCCGTAAAGTGATCTGTGTTCACGTAACTTTCGTAAACTGTAACATTTCGCCGTTTGGAAGATTTCAGCAATTTTGGATATCAGCGTGTATTGTTACGCTCTGCCGAAATTTTGGTTATATCTCATAACAGTGGCTCTATGCGGCAGCGATATATTCAGAAATGTTCTGCTGGCTTGTCGTATTTATGTTTAGTTGATTACAACCTTGTGACCGTCTCTGACTATCTGTCGTCAAACGCCTCGTCTGAAGCCCCTGATAGAATCAATTCTAGACAAAATCGTCAAGGTCAAGTAGCAATTTATGACAATGGCAAAACGTAAATTTACAATGGTGTAATCTATCACTACCCATCCGGAAAATATAACTCCTTGTATCATTTCTGGAATATTTGATAAAGCAGATCACAGAAAAAAACGCTAAGTATTGTTACAACTCGACGCTGACTATTTAAGTGTGACCAACGTAAATGGAAGGCTTCTCGATGCAACATTTGTGAATGACGACTGAAGTATTAGATAATCTTTTTTCGGCGTATAGCCTGACTAAACATCCTAGTAATAAGTGACTGTTCAGCTCCTGAGCAACCTTGGCAGCCAGCAGATTAACTCGGCGTGATGCCGCTCCTTCGATTATCTACGCATCGTACTTTATTCGGACAGAATAACCCATTGACGTTTGTTGTGGTTGAAGTGTATGACCATTTTGATTTTAACAAATCAGGCAATATTCAAAACATGCTAGGCTACTAACACAGTGAATAAATGGAAATAAATAGTTTCATTGTGAAATGTCATTACTCGAAAATGAGTGCCTCAGAGGCTACATTTGCACACGCACACTCGATACTTCTCTCGCACCGAAGAAGATGTTGAAATTCGCCAGTCTACAGTCATAAAACGTTTCGGGAGCAACTGTCGTCAGAGAGATAGTGGCAAAAAGTATTCCATACCTTTTAAACGCAAACCCAACGATGTATGAAAAGCTATGACCAAAGTTTCGAACGAAAATAATCTGAAGCCGGAGTTCCCATTCATTCAAGTGTAAATACAATGAAAAACAGAATAAGTTTCTTCATTTTTTTGTGCTGTAAGCTGTTCACCTGTATGACAGAAGAATACACTTCTGCTGACAATGAAACACAGGCAAACCAAATTTCCAGCAACAATGACTGCAGAACGCGATGTTCAAGTCAAGTTACAACATGCAAAGTTCCAGAGAAATTCCAAGGCAGAGCAAGCGTTTCATTACGGCTTCAACAACAAATGGTGGGAAATACGTGTGAGATGCATGAAAAACGATTCTTCCGTTTTCAAGGCGCACAGCGTTCCTACCTTCAATCTGCTCCCAGGATGACTATAGTGGTAATAGACAGTAGTGGTAATTTCAGCCCAAGTACTCCCGAGTTGAAGAGTGAAGTATTGGGTATTATAATGCAATTCGTAATCACAAGGTGTCTTCTGACGAAGTCATGGTGTGATCAAATGTATCGATTCAACGTTGTACTTAATCATATGCGTTATTGAAAGGCTCGAGCTGGTTTAATGGCCTGTACGGTGAGATGAGCTTTGATGCAGATAATACGCTGTATTTTACTCACAATGTAGCCGAATCGGTTGAGGACATTTTTATGACAAAGTTAAAGTGATGCAATTTAACTGTGGACGCCATTTAGAATATGTCCATGAAACCTAAAATGCATGGCATTTTTGTAATTCTCGAAACTGTCGCCAGTATGTTAATGTAAGATGCCACATTTTTCGCAGATCATTACCCGTGGTACAAACAACCGCACAGGTAGTCGAAGTTTTCCCAACTCGACGTATTGAGGGAGGGCTGAACCAGAAAAAGTTACACGAAACGAGTCTGACGGAGTAAACTTCTTTTCACCCTTAGTGATCGATACTGTGCCTAGTTTTCGCACATCGAGTATCTTGACTGATTGAAGCAGAGGGTTCTTAAATCGACCAACCCCCTGCTTCAACAGGATCTCAGGGGTCAAACTCACTTCGGAGACCACACCTTGTATCTCAATACCTCGAGCTGGGATGTACACTAAATACTCCAGTGTAAAAAATTGAGAGACAGCAATTTCGTTAGCTTGTTTAAGGTTGGACACAATGACTTTTAATTTATTGTGTCTCACCTTAATTATCTCGGTCACGGCCGAGAATCGTTTCGTCAGATCGTTTGAAATCTGGTAAACATTAAGAGGTTTCGTTTTGGGCCGAAAATAGACAACCCAAGGACCAGTTGAATTTTCAGGATAAGCACGCGATCGGGTAACTTTAAGAGCCACCCCATCATTTTGCGCCATAGATGATTCATCTTCCGATAAATCATCCATGGCTCGCTTTTGGGAGCTTATGGCGCTCAACCACTAACGTAATTAACTACAATCAATCACAGATACACAAATTAAACCTAAGCACACACACTCACACACTCTCAGTCACTCTTCACACTCACACACAATACGATTATAATGAATTCAAAAGAGCGAGAAATAAAAAATTATCTTATATACTACTAAAAAAACTTATCTTATATGTATCACTGATCTACTGCAGACGGGCGACGAATGTGCTGCTGCTGCCGAGCGACGATGAGTGGCCGCGTGTACCGGCTAGGCGTGGAGCTGAACGATGATGGTAATGATACTGGTGATACTGGTCGGTGGTGGTTAGCAGATGATCGACTGCACGCTACACACGATGGCCTGCTGGTGTGCGTGCCGTATAGATATGGAACAATATGGCTTTTCGATCGTGGCAATATTGCTAATTGCAATAAATGGCGTTATTGCACTGTTTAACACTCAACGTTTTCTACTTCCGAAAACCAAGACTTGATTTCACTCGCGATTCAGAAAAAATTAGAGCTGAAGGCTTGAAACAACTTGTGAAAAGCTTCCAAAGCAACGGAGAGCTGACCGAACGAACTGTTCTGTTCGCTTGTTCACTGGGCAATGAAAGCTTTCCATTGGTATTATTAAAAATTTGGCTACCAGCGCTGTCTAAGAGAATCTTGGGAAGTCGGAATTGGCCATAGGGTCGAGATAAGACCAGGCTCCGCTATATTGAAGAATTGTAGCTCAAATCTCAAAGCTTTAGACTACAAGCAAGGGTTTTCCCAGATTTCCTTCAATTAAAACTCAGCATTTAATTTGATTATCTAATTATTTTTATTTTTCATAATTCATCACAAAAAAATTACAAAGCAAAATTCTAACAATTTAACGCACTTTTCTTCATTTGAAAACGAAAACTGTTTCACGATAATGTAAATTTCATTCTGTGGCTTAAAGTAATGAAACGATTGTGTCCCAGAGATTTGTTTTACAGGAGTACAAGGTACAAGGTGGTGAGGTAGCTTTTCTTTAAATGAAATTCACACAATTTGTTACAAACAGCCGAACGGCAACATGGTTATGTTTAGTAAATTCTGCGATTGCTATGAAGCTGTAAACTTTAAATTTTGTGCTTCATCCTTATAATATATGGCAAAAGGAAGGATTGTGCATTGAGCATTTGTCCAATGAAAACCTTGTATAGCGTCCAGAATAACAAAAGAGTAATTTTCAGAGAAGTCAGCAATTATAATGCAGTCAGTTGCTTCCAAATTAGTTTTAAGTTGTTTGAAGTAGTTAACTTGTTGCTCTGCAATAATATTATGCGGAGATAATTTGCTTAATTTTTCTAAAAATGTTCTGCATCCATTCGCATTGTATTTAGATGACAACGATCTGTTTGCTCCCATTGTTTAAATTCTAAGGAATCGATATTTTGAAGAAAATTCATCAGGTCATTCTCCAGTGTTTGCGTACCCGGGTAATGATCACAGGTTTTCAACCAACATTTCTCTGTAGGATTTCATGATACGTTTTAAAATGGTTAGGAATAAGTTTCTTAACCTTAAGGGTTTTAAACATTAATTTAACATTCTGATGATAAATGCATACGCAGACAGTATGCGTTGCACTTGAACCATCCAGAATACAATTTTTTGGGCGGCTACTGAAAAACATTGAAAATCCAATTTAAAAAGTAGGATATTGCTCTTTGAATATTAAACACGGTTCAGAAACGGTGAGTTCTTGAGTTTGACATTCTAGATTAACTGCACTTGGAGTTGCTGGCTCGTTTTCTTTCTTGATAAAGCGATAAAGTCTGCAATAGCAGGTATTACAAAAGTAGGACTAGCTTTTATCCAACTTTGTTCTCCTTTCCACTGCATAACCATATAGTTTAGGTGTAGGTTTCCTGTAACTATGAATCTAAACATGGCAATTTGAGCAGTCATACTTCATTGTATTAAACGTTTCTTTAGTAAGGTTTCAGTTCGGTTCACTCAATGTGGATTAATTCAAAATATGAGTTAAGTTTACTCAGTCGTGGTTTACGCTACAACTCAAATTCGGCATGAGTGCCCCTGCAATCCTTATGAGCACTTATCATGTATTTGGACGCTAACGGACCATTGTGGCTCCAGTTATAGCGTAAACCATGGCTGAGTAAATCCTAGCAATGTTGGTCTTTGCTTTTAAACAATTTGAGGCTGATTTATAGTTCTTACATTTAATGGGGTCAGAATTGGACCAGCCTCCCCTACTTTTGATGGCTACAAAACTTCACAAATAAAACTAGATTTGTAAACATGGTTATCATGAATTTATTAGGAATAAGTTTGATAACTTCAATGAATTGATTCTCGCAGTTATTTTGAAGTGATGGAAAATGATGCTCATTCCATGTGTGTATAGGCAAAAAACTTTAAATTTTCACAAAATTTAACTCAAAATCGGCTCCATGAACATTTGAGGTTTTTTGATATGTTATGTAAAAATGTTTGAATTTCAATAAAAAAATATAAAAATAAATAGTCGTTGTGGTCCAACATTTCAAAAATCATAAAAAACAAATATATTGACCATTTTAGCATATTTGAGTACATTAAGTATTGAAAAAATATATTTTTAATAAAAACAACAAGTAATAATCTTTCTATTTATAAAAAAATATTTAAAATCGATTCAGCGGTTCAGAAGTTATGATTTTTCAAAAATAAAAAAATTCGAAAAATGTCGATTTTTCTGGTAACCCTATATTGAACATGGTCACCCTAATAAAAAAATAAAAAAATACGGGTCTAATTATTTTCGATGAACAACATACCATGCGATTTTAAGCAAAATCGGACAACTTTTTTTTTCAACTCTATTCTTTTCCCGTGGAATCGCTGTATATTTATAATTCAATATAATTCAATTATTCAAATACACAACGTAAGGGTCATTCCCTCGCGTGATCGCATATATCTATATATATAAAAATGAAATGCTGTCCGTTCGTGACAGCATAACTCACGAACTACACGACGGATTTACTTGATTTCTTTTTTGTTTGATTCGTCTTGGTTTCCAACAGGTTTATAAGAAGAAAAAATAGAAAAAAAATACTGGAAAATGTAAAAAAAATCATAAAAACCAAATTGTGATTTTGTATGGGAATATCATAATAAGCTGAACAGAATGACCATCTTTCGATTTGTAAGGAGGAACCGTTGGAAACTATTATAATGGCTTCGTAATAAAAAAAAAAGAACGATAGAGAAGAGAATCACTGATTGTTACTTAGGGCCTTTTGAAAAGATGTACAAACAATTATAATACACTAGAGTTGCTTATTTTGCAATTTTTTAAGGGGTTGTCGGAATTTGACGTGGTTTGCAGAAAAAACACGCGGTTTGCGTTATTCACGCGAGTAGATACCGTTCGCTTCAATTTGATCAAAACCGCGTCTCAAACCTAACTTTTCTCGATTTTCAGGAAGTTTTTGTAAATTACGGGTTTTTTCTTCGCGAATTCATGAATTTATTCGGTTTTTAAGTAGTTTTTTTTCCATCGCACTCATTCCTGTGTATAAATTAACTTAAGTGTAAACGATTTATAGCGTGTAGATGCACGTATAAACTGGAACGTTTGTATGGGTGAAGTCTCGCAGCGATCAGCAATAGTATAGGGCCTATCAACATTTGTAAACAAACATTTCTGAGCCATTTTTCTTTTAAGCCATAGGCCAGCCACGCAAACCAATATCATAATCATGTAGGGAAAAATTTCTCTACACGATGGTGCTATAGATTTGCGTGTGTAGCCTATGGCTTCTGAGAAAAATTTTAATTAGTATTGTTGTAAAATGACAGAATAATATCGGTCGACTGCTAGCTCAGCAAACTCTCGAATGAGACAAAAAGACGATCAGCGTGAAACTCAAACTGAATTGGATTGACAACGGATTTCACGGGCTCGAATGATGTTGAGTGAAGAAGAAAGAACAGCTCAAAATACAAACGATAGAGTTAGAAAAAAGTGTAATCGGCAAGTATCAGGAAGATCTGGTAACAATCGTGCCCAACAAAACATTATAAATCGATTACGAAGGCAAGCCTCCATTCCAAAAAATCTTCAACGTGCTGCCTTTGGTTTATGACAATGCGAATACATTAGTCGTGATTGGATCAATGAGTGTAGTTTGTTATCATTGTAATGCATTGATGTTCCCAAATAAAAAAACCAGAGCCTTTGCGCTCATTGGTGTCTGGATCAGGAAGTGCTTCTGAACATTTTCTGCAGAACATCCACAGTTATAATAGTTCTTTCAGGTCTTCCAGGTCGTCAGGTATTACAAAATAATTTAAAATTTAAAATTCTTTTTTTTTTCATGGCGGTCATACATTGCCTAAATTTTCTGGTTCATAATGGATGCGCAAGTTTGTCTACAATTGCAACAAAACAGCAGTCGGCACACATGTAATTTTCAATTCATATTACAATATACCCTCACTATATATTTTATCTTATTGGACATTGTTTATTCATAGCCTAATTCTGTATATTTCATTACATGTATTACGCCAGAAAGGTAAATTTCTCTCAGGTACCATACATTTTAGGAGAGGAGGTCTTGCGGTTATAGGATGATCATCTTCTGGTAGAAGCAGCAGTAAGAATGGGGATCAATTTTCAGCTGTATCTAGCACCGTCGGAGTGGCCTTCTCGAAAGTAGCAATGGATGTATATATAGATGTGTAGATACTAGTATGTGTTATTATATGATGCATGTTTTTTACAAGCTCTAGCATATTTTCATTAATAGAAATGTTGACGACTCTCTCGACCACTCAACCTTTAATTCCTTCATTATATTTTCCATTAAATGGCGTAATATGACCTTAACATTTCAGTACACGATCAACTACTATTTGAGCGGTTCAGAGGAACACAGCTGTTCATCATTATTAATTGCATATCATAAATATAATATTATGGAAGAAGTAATAAAGAAATTAATAAAATTTTTATTGCTTCAGATTGGTGATCCGGCCGGTATAATTATTTTATTACATTATATCAAATAATAATCAAAATTAATAAATGCTCTTCATTCCAGAAGGTTACATATCTATATGTCATGATTAAATACGTAATAATATAATATTATGGTTTTATATACAATTGAATGCTTTATTGATATTTATACCTCAATGAATAACAAGATGACCTTCACATTCCAGAGATACAGTCACCCATCAGTGATACAAAGTGGTACGAAGCTGCATATTATTATTACTGCCTTAATATTATTATTTCAGCAGGTTAATTAATTTAGTTTAACATGGTTATCATAGGCTCGTGAACTCCAACTATTACATAATTTAACTAAATATCCTCATATAATTTTTGCTCTACTATATATTCATATATAACATATTATTATTACATTACATCTATATTTATATAAATATAATAAATACTGGGTTGGGAGGGAGCACCAGGGTATCATTCAAGCTGAAACTGGACGATGGTTTGATTGACTGCCTGAGTCTAGGAGGGAACAAACAGTATCATTTCTTATCCTACCGATTCAAGTGTGGTGCTGCGAGTTCTACTCCAACAGTTTCAGGGAGAGTGACGCGCCCTTCTTAACAAGCCATCCTGTAGAAAGCTTAATGAGTATTGCGAATTGTGTTATTCGATTTGTTGGATCATATCGTTGGAAGGAGATTCTTAATTTCCCGTGGATTTCGTGTAAGTGTCTCTGCTTACGGGTCCACCCCTCCGTTTTTGGCCCTTCATACAGCGATAGTGCGAATTCAGATCGGTGGCCCAATTTGATCTTGCTGTTAAGTGGAGCTGCATCCAAGCCAAGGGCTAGAGGGGATGGTGGCTACCATACATACATACATACAACATCCACAGTTATAATAGTTGATTTAATATTACTTCGTTTTGCACAACGCACATAATAATATTTAAAAGTTTTCTTGGACACTGAAACTTAAGAGTTTAAAGAGTTTAAAAATTAGTGAATTATAAAATTGTGAAAGCGTCTACTTTACAGGTCGAAATAACCAGAAAGCGAATTCAATGTTGCCACCGACGGACGCAGACCATAAATTTCTACAGATTTATTTGACGGGAGATTTATTCATCAACATTATTCCACCCTGAAGCCCAATGGATTGATTCAAATGTTCAAGACTACTCCAGATCGAATGCCATCTAACAACCATAGGCTTACGATTCGAGCTAAAGCCTTCTCCAATTTTCCAATAAGTAGTTTAATTGTCAGCAGGACAACGTCTGCCGGGTCAGCTAGTATATAAATAAATATATATATATATATATATATATATATATATATATATATATATATATATATATATATATATATATATATATATATATATATATATATATATATATATATATATATATATATTTTCGCTGGTTATGATACATTATCTAAGGTTAGTAGTGGATGCGCGGGCCCATCTACAATTGCAGCAGGACTACAATCTGTAGATATGTGAATACAATTAAAATTGGTATTATCATTTTATAATATAAGATCCCTTCGCTATATTATCTATGCTATATTCTATGTAATTTTCAGCTTTAACTACTACTCTCATATATTTTCCTATTTAATACGGCTTCCTCTTCCTTTGTTGTTTCTGCGCGTTCTGTGTGAAGCTTTTTGACGTTTAGTCCACGCACACTTATAAACCATCTGAATCCAGTGAGTCACATAGCCACTTCTCATCGGTGTTTGCCGTCAGGCAGCAGTGAAGCATAAGATGAAAGGAACGAGGCAACATTTTCCTTCGAAGAGTTTTTGAGAATCAGACGGAGGACGCTCATTAGTCAGTGCGTTGTGAAATAAATAATTATTATATACATGTGTGCGTGCTTTGTGTGGAGGTCTTCTTATTGTTGGTTAATCAAATTTATCGCATTTGATGTCTTATTTCAGTATTTTAGATTCATCTGGGCATAATTGACAAACATATTTGTTTACGTTTTTTTAGTTTGCTAATATTTTTCATTTTCAGCTATGCATTATGCATCTTTGTAAGTTGTAGTTAACCTAATTCACACTATGTGGATTTATGTTGCTGTTGATTGTTACTGAGTTCACGATATCTATGACAACTATCATTTTTACCATTGATTTCCCTTATAATCAATGAATATATTATTATTTATTACTAGCTGACCCGGCAGACGTTGTCCTGCTGACAATTAAACTACTTATTGGAAAATTGGAGAAGGCTTTAGCTCGAATCGTAAGCCTATGGTTGTTAGATGGCATTCGATCTGGAGTAGTCTTGAACATTTGAATCAATCCATTGGGCTTCAGGGTGGAATAATGTTGATGAATAAATCTCCCGTCAAATAAATCTGTAGAAATTTATGGTCTGCGTCCGTCGGTGGCAACATTGAATTCGCTTTCTGGTTATTTCGACCTGTAAAGTAGACGCTTTCACAATTTCATAATTCACTAATTTTTAAACTCTTTAAACTCTTAAGTTTCAGTGTCCAAGAAAACTTTTAAATATTATTATGTGCGTTGTGCAAAACGAAGTAATATTAAATCAACCATTATAACTGTGGATGTTCTGCAGAAAATGTTCAGAAGCACTTCCTGATCCAGACACCAATGAGCGCAAAGGCTCTGGTTTTTTATTTGGGAACATCAATGCATTACAATGATAACAAACTACACTCATTGATCCAATCACGACTAATGTATTCGCATTGTCATAAACCAAAGGCAGCACGTTGAAGATTTTTTGGAATGGAGGCTTGCCTTCGTAATCGATTTATAATGTTTTGTTGGGCACGATTGTTACCAGATCTTCCTGATACTTGCCGATTACACTTTTTTCTAACTCTATCGTTTGTATTTTGAGCTGTTCTTTCTTGTTCACTCAACATCATTCGAGCCCGTGAAATCCGTTGTCAATCCAATTCAGTTTGAGTTTCACGCTGATCGTCTTTTTGTCTCATTCGAGAGTTTGCTGAGCTAGCAGTCGACCGATATTATTCTGTCATTTTAAAACAATACTAATTAAAATTTTTCTCAGAAGCCATAGGCTACACACGCAAATCTATAGCATCATCGTGTAGAGAAATTTTTCCCTACATGATTATGATATTGGTTTGCGTGGCTGGCCTATGGCTTAAAAGAAAAATGGCTCAAAAATGTTTGTTTACAAATGTTGATAAGGAGTGTATCGAAAAGTAGTTATAAACTTCCAAATAATAAAATAGGCATGAAAACATGGTTAAAATTAACATACTATTTCAGTTTATTATAGCTTAACATGTTTACAAAAGATCCAAACGGAAAAACTAGTCATCATGTTCATTTCTGTAGAATGCCCGTACCTTTGATTTGACACCTGCCATCAAATTCTGCACATTGACCTTTGTGCACTTCCTGGATGCCGCTGCCCAATTTTTCTTAAAATCGGTCATGTTTTGGGACACTGTACCATCCTTCTTAAATATACGCTTGACTATTGCCCAATAGCGTTCGATCGGTCGCAACTGGGGACAGTTTGGTGGGTTGATGTCTTTTTCTACGAACTTGATGTTATTCTCCGTCAGCCACTGTAGAGTGGATTTGGCGTAATGTGCCGATGCCAAATCTGGCCAGAAGAAAGGAGGGGACTGGTGCTTTCTATACAATGGTAGCAACCTGTTCTTCAAACATTCCTTTTGATAAATCTCAGCATTTATAGTTCCTTTTGTATAGAAAATTGAAGAACGCATGCCACATGTGCAAATAGCTTGCCAAATGAGCACCTTCTGACCGAATTTCTCCATCGCAACAGTCGTATCTGCGGTTGGCACACGTTCCCCAACAGATTTAGTATAAAACTGCGGCCCCGGTAGCGTTCTTGAATCTTCTTTAACGTATGTTTCGTCATCCATCAAAATGCACTGGTCGACATTGTCCAAAATGCAGCTGTACAGCTTTCGAGCCCTGGTTTTGGCACGAGACTTTTGTTCCGGAGTTTGTTTGGGCACTTTCTGCTTTTTGTACGTCTTCAAGTCATTCCTGCGCTAGATTCGCTGAATCATTCCGATGCTGGTCCTGAACTTCTTGGCTAGATCGCGAGTAGAGGCAGATTTGTTCCGTTGAATATAATCCACAACTTTTTGGTCCAAATCGGGGTTGCTGGAGCCTGGTTTCCGGCCACTTCTTGGTAAATCCTTGAGGGAGCACTCCTTACCAAACTTTTCGATGATGCGTTTTACACTTGCCGGGTGAACATTTACTCTTTTCGCAATCTGGTTGTAAGTAACACCCTTTTCGGTGCACCAAGTGTGCAGAATTTTCTTTTTAGTCTCAAATTCAATTCGCGAAATTTTGAATACAACTTTATCAACGGAAATGAATGAACCGAATAATCATTTTTGACATGTAAACAAAGCAAATGGCGCTTACACGCTAAAAATATATACAGTAGTTTATGCGTAATAATGCATCGAATGTTTATAACTACTTTTCGATACACTCCTTATGCAATTTTTTTAGTCTAATGCTCGTTTTTGATGGTTTGTTTCGATAAATAAGAAATAATCAGATGGATTAACATCCGAATATTTTCAGTTTTATTTATAGTTCACAAGCAGCTTTAAAAAATGTATCAAGTGACGCATGAGCTCGTCCGTACCCTACAATAACATTTGTTTGATAATATGTTGGTTTACTCTTATCAGCAAATGGTTCAGATAGAATTTCGTAATCAATCAAACAATTTGATATTATCAACATTACTACGGAGCAACTTCTTAAGGAGACCCACACCAATGTTTGATTTCATACATTAGAGATGCTTCTTTATTCATTCGCAGTTTTTCGGCAAAATTCAACTCAAAATATTTCAATTAGCTTATCGGTATGGCATCCGTAAGATAAACTAAATGAATTTTCATCGGAATGGTCCAGTAGCTCGTACGGTGGTTCTTCTTTGATCTCTGGTATTGTATGGTACGCAGATATCGTTTCGTGTTTTTCCAGTGCCTCGTAGTTCAAGGTCTCCTTGTCCATGGTGGTGATATTCTCCTTCCATCGCTTAGAGCTGGGAAAGCTCTGCAGAAAGCTGCATATTGTAAGGTGTGATAACCCGGAAAACCAGTTCCCTGAAAAGGGGTCGTTCAATCTGGTCAATTTGATTTAATGATTGTGCTGGAGCTTTATGCTACAATCTCCATCTGGTTGAAGAGCGTTGTCCAGGTTGAATTCGCAGTTCTGTATTCGCCGTTGTTTTAGGTCATTTACAATCACGGCTGTCGTCCCGAGGGTGACGGTAATGTCTGAATTATCGACGACATCAATCTATGTGGGTGAATCGAACAAATACTTACTGAACACCATTTCAATTTGTTCAACCTACTAGTTTAGTTTATTTATTTGTGCCGCATAAGATTCACGGCTTCGTCCTGAATGTCCTCGAGATAAAATGGCATTGCTCATTCCATGTACTCGTCTGAACTTGACATAATTAATGTCGGAAGCCTGAGGCAAGTTTAACTGCTGGGCAATGGATATGAGCGCTGCAAAATGATCACTTTGTGAATTATCAACGACGCATATGGGAAGGTTCATTAATTATGTCACGCAGTAAGGGGGGAGGGGGGGTTTGAGAAAACGTGACGATCCATACCAAAAAAAATTGGAGGTCCATACAAAAGACGTGACAAGGGGGGGGGGGGTTAAAAAAAGACAATTTTTGCGTGACGTAATTAATGAACGTTCCCTATGGCCGAAGTGGAACCGCTCATAAATGCAACCACATCTAGCGTCAAGTACAAAGTGGAACCATTGCTCTTCACTATCGGTACATTACGATTAACAACCTAAAAATGCAGAAAACCAATCAAATCAAAACTCGGGACGACAAAAATAATTCATCCGGGAGACAAATTCAAGCAGATTCGTGGACGAGACACTCCAATGATTGCTCATAGATCTGAACCTGAATAGCATCCCTTGTACGCATTCTCCTGTATGTTAGCTGGAGCAAAACGGAGCGAACAAGTCAAATTAACCGGCTTCGAGGAGAGTTTTTCACGTTATCCTTCTAGGCTGCTGGAGTTGGTCACAAGGATACTCTCATCCGCGAAGATAGGTCAATTAATATTCGCCAACAGTGAAAACGGAGTGAAAAATATTGTGCTGATAAAAATAAACTTGAAACCACTGGTTGATGTTGATGATACTGACAATTGGATACTAAAGGTTCCAGTTGTTTTGGTAAATAATATCAGCTGACATAACTAATATGCACACTAAAACACGTCTACGCAATTTTGAAAATAATCTAGTATACACGGCACTTTGACAGCACTAGAAGCCAGTTTTCAGAGGACTCGTAAAATTGTAAGTATACAGTTTTCTGCCTATTGATTGTTCTGAAAAGTTTTGTTTACAGAAAACGGATCCGTAAAATTGTAAGTATACAGTTTTCTGCCTATTGATTATTCTATAAAGTTTTGTTTACAGAAAACGGATCCATCTCCACCAACCAAATCAACTGCTATTAGACTGGAATCAAGTGTTCCAGCTGTCTTGAAAGCGACAGGACTGACAACGAATAACGCTGAGTTCAATAATCAATTGAGGACAAAAAATGTTTTGGGATCACTCGAAAATTAACATAAACTGTATGTTAACACGTACGTTCCCAACCCCGCTGAGACAGAAAATTTCAAATTAAAAATCGATGATACTCCATCGTTAGCCATCGGATTTTGTTGCAGTTTTTTTTGCAATAGATAACAAATATATCCTAGTCTGCACTGGTTATTCCGAAAATTCCTGTAGTTTTGGATTCCAAGGTGGGAGTACTGGGGTAAGTACCTGTCCAGGGATGGTGGACAAAATATTTTTAGAAACGAAACATGGCATGCGGCATATCAAACTTCATGATTTTGCAAAACTAGGTCATCAGAAGACATTTTGGGAATTTCTGACCATACTGGCCACTAAAAGAGGCCCTGCAGGATCCGAGTTCCTCCGGAAAAGTGGTCATATTCAAATCTTTTCCAAAACCTGGCTTGCGACACATCAAACTTCATTCTACTGTAGATGGCTTGCAGTCGCACATCTCTGTTGCTTGTGCTGCGTTACTTGATGGCTTCAGTTTTTATAACTTAACTCAAATCAACACAATCAGCAACCGAAACGGTCGCTATTTGGATTTAGCTTTGGCATGTGAGATGACACTCGAGCGATGCACGTTATCTGCTGCTGCGGAACCTTTATCACTTCTCGACGCCGATCATCCTCCATTTATAGTCGAAGTCAACGTATCTCGAGGTATCGATTTTGAAGATGTTTTTGATGAACCGAGTTTTGATTTCTGCAGAGCAGATTTTGAAGGAATGCTAGAAGCACTTTTTTGTACGGACTGGTCCAATTTGGAATCCATGGAAAATGTTGATGACGCTGTTGGTTGTTTCACTCGCATAATGCATACCATTATCGCTGATTATGTCCCTATGCGGAGACCTAATCAAAAACCGGCTTGGGGAATACACACCTGCGACATTTAAAGCGTATGAGATCGAGAGCACTTCGAAATTACTGTAGAGTTCGTTGCCCACTCGCTAAGCAGGCTTTCAATCGAGCAAGTAGCAGATATCGGACTTACAACTGCTTCTTGTACAAACGTTATACTCTACGTATGCAAGAGAAACTTAGAAAAAATCCTAAAAGTTTCTGGAAATTCGTGAACTCCAAACGTAAGGATAATGGATTACCAGTTGAGATGTTTCTACGTAACGATCTCGCCAGTACTGCATCCGATAAGTGCAATCTGTTTGCTGAACACTTCAAGTCTGCTTTCAATGACACCACGTCATCTCCTGCTCAAGTCGAAAATGCATGTATAGAAACACCGCGCGATGTCTGCTCACTAGGAAATGTCCAGGTCACTCCTCAGAACGTTGAAGCTGCCATCAACAAACTGAAATATTCCTCCTCACCTAGCCATGATGGTATCCCTTCATGCATTTTGAAGAGATGTTGTGATGCTCTGACTCATCCTTTGACACTGTTGTTCAACACCTCTTTGCAGCAGCAAAGATTTCCCTCTAGCTGGAAATTCTCCATCATGTTCCCTGTGCATAAAAAAGGTGATAAACGAAACATCGAGAATTATCGTGGAATAACGTCGCTGTGCACCTGCTCCAAGGTATTTGAAATCATCATTAATGATATGCTGTTTGCTTCCTGTAAGAACCACATTTCCTTGGATCAACATGGTTTTTATCCCAAGAGATCAACATCTACGAATCTCGTCCAATTTACTTCTTTCTGCGTGCGCGCAATGGATCATGGAACACAAGTGGACGTTGTATATACCGACCTGAAATCTGCTTTTGATCGTGTTGATCATGAGATTTTGCTCAAACGACTGGATAGATTAGGTATCGCATCATCATTGACCAGCTGGTTCAGATCATATCTAGCAGATCGGAAACTGATTGTTAAGATTGGAAATAAATCCTCTGAACCGTTTACTAATTTATCAGGTGTGCCACAAGGAAGCAACCTGGGGCCTCTACTGTTTAACATTTTCATCAATGAACTCTCTTCAGTGCTGCCATCAGCTTGCCGATTATTATATGCTGACGACGTAAAAATTTATATGGTTGTGACAAACGTTCAAGACTGCCTTACACTACAACATTATGTGAACTGTTTTGCTGAATGGTGTTCTAGAAACATGCTTACACTAAGCATTCACAAGTGCAACGTCATCTCGTTCCACAGAAAACATGAGCCTATTGTTTTGATTACATCATCGACGGTCAGCCTTTAGAACATGTTCGTCAAGTACGGGATTTGGGAGTTATCCTTGACCCAGCTCTTACCTTTCGATCACACTATGACGATATTATCTCCAGATCAAACCGATCCCGCCTCGGTTTGATCTGGAGATAATATCGTCATAGTGTGATCGAAAGGTAAGAGCTGGGTCAAGGATAACTCCCAAATCCCGTACTTGACGAACATGTTCTAAAGGCTGACCGTCGATGATGTAATCAAAAACAATAGGCTCATGTTTTCTTCAAAATAGCAAATGAATTTCGTGACCCCCTATGCTTTCGATCCCTTTATTGTGCTCTTGTGCGGTCGATCCTGGAATCCAATGCTGTGGTTTGGTGTCCCTATCAATCGATCTGGATTGCTAGGATTGAATCAATCCAACGGAAATTCGTCAGGTATGCTCTGCGGGATCTCCCATGGCAAAATCCGCTCAATTTACCGCACTACGAGGACCGATGCAGATTGCTAGGCATAGAAACCTTGGAAAAAAGGAGAAGTACTGCGCAATCTGTTTTTGTAGCCAAGATTCTTTTTGGCGATATGGACTCACCGAGGATCCTTGAGCAGCTGAATATATACGCCCCAGAACGAATACTTCGCCAACGTGATTTCTTGATGCTTGAATCTCGCAATGCTTTGTATGGTCAGCACGATCCCATCCGCTTTATGTCAGCTACGTTCAACCAGGTGTACTTGCTGTTCGACTTCAATGCATCTGTTGAAACATTTAAGCGAAGACTTTCGGAATTTTTGGCGGATGTTCGACGAGGACTTGACGAGACCTGACTTATGTGCTGAGGATAATTACTTTTATTACTAGACCACGAATTAGAATTTTCATGTTATTAATTTATTTTGTGTTATGTATACTTTTAAGAAGTTTTGTGTTCTCCATGTATATGTAATAAGAAGATATGGGGTTTTTGCGCCTTGCTCACAGGCTTTTCCCCTTCAATATTTAATATTCATTAAGACGGATAGTCAGATGAAGTATAATAATAATAAATAAATAAATAAATAAATAAATTATTTTGCAAAACTAGGTCATGAAAAGACTTTTTGGGAAATTCTGGTCATACTGGTCACTTAGGGAAGCCCTGCGGGATCCGAAATTCTCCGGAAAAGTGGCCATATTCAAATCTTTTCCAAAACCTGGCTTGCGACACATTAAACTTCATGATTTTGCAAAACTAGGTCATCAGAAGACGTTTTGAAATTTCTGGCCACACTGGTAACTTGGGCAGGCCTTGCGGGATCCGAGTTCCTCCGGAAAAGTGGCCATATTCAAATCGTTGCCAAAACCTGGCTTGCGATACATCAAACTTCAGGAATTTGCAAAACTAGGTCATCAGAAGACGTTTTGAGAATTTCTGGCCATACTGGTCACTTGAGGAGGCCCTGCGGGATCCGAATTCCTCTGAAAAAGCGGCCATATTCAAATCTTTTCCAAATCCTGGCTTGCGACACATCAAACTTCATGATTTTGCAAAACTAGGTCATCAGAAGACATTTTAAGAAGTGGCCATATTCAAATTTTTTCCAAAACCTGGCTTGCGACACATCAAACTTCAGGAATTTGTAAACCTAGGTCATGAGAAGACGTTTTGAGAAGTGGCCATATTCAAATCTTTTCCAAAACCTGGCTTGCGACCCATCATACTTCATGATTTTGCAAAACTTGTTCTTCGGAAGGCCATTTTGAGAGTGTTGGACCATAGTGGCCACTTAAGAACCTCTTGCGGGATCCGAGTTTCTCCGGAAAAGTGGCCATATTCAAATCGATACCAAAACCTGGCTTGCGACATATCAAACTTCATGATTTTGCAAAACTTTGCCTTCGGGAGACATTCTGAGGGTGTCTGACCATACTGGCCACTTAGGAAGGCCCTGCAGCATCCGAGTTCTTCCGGCAAAGAAACCATATTAAAAAATCCAAAACCTGGCTTGCGACGTATCAAACTTCATGATTTTGCAAAATTTGGCTTCGGAGGACATTATTTGAATTTCTTACCACATATCTAACCAAATCGTTTTCCAGGAAACTTTATCATACTGCTTATGAACATAGGATCAATCGAAAAAAGCCTCGCCTCAGTTTTGTAATCCGTCCGTCCTCTTCGTACTCTTTTAATGAATTTCGTTACGCTCCGACGTTCTCCGATTGTACTAATATCATCTGTGGATGAATATGGTTTGTCAAGCACAGACGTCGATCAAGCAGCTGCTGCTTCACTGATGCATCCACCGAATTCTGCTGTTCCAAATAATCCAGTTATCCCCCAGTTGGCATTCGGCACCTGCACAAACTTCTTACGAGTCTGATAACGATATTGACTTAGCAAATCAAGAAGAGCAACCAAGGGCATTCAAAAATGTAAGTTACATAAACAAAACAATCAGTGGGGTTGTGTTTAACACACGACCGGTTGACGTAGACTACGTTACACCGTTTGATTAGTTTCTTTAGTTTCGTAGCGGAACATTGCAACGCAGGTATTATTCTGATGCTACGTTTGGTTAGCATAAGTACGTAGACCATTCTATGATTCGCTTCTTAAAAATTATTTGGCAGCCGTGGAAATGGATGTTTGGATTGAATGTTGGTATGATGGAAGGGCTGGCTATAGCGATGGTGTTGTGATCGGCTGGAGAACATTATCCTTATCGCGTTACAAATTGCTCAGGGCCTGTATGAGAATTCAAATTAAAAAATGATTGAAATTTATGTATGTTAGTCGTGAAAACCTCCAACTGATTGAAGCAATGATCTCGAAAATCTATCGAGAAATGTTTCTGTTTCAATTCTCTTTGAATTTTCATTTGGCTCCTACCGTTACCGTCTGAATAAAATAGTTTGGGTGTGGTGCTAATAGATCGTTAGATCGATTGTTTGTTAGAAAATTCTATTGTACACTCTTTAGAAAGCTTTGAATGATGATACAGCCTCGAGTTGAAGGTTCTACTCCAGCGTCCCAACCTGTAGTTGGTAACGCATTACTTCTGGCTACTTTCAGTTTCGCCCGATAACTACAAGCTCATTCGACATCGGTACATGGTCGTTTCGGAGGATTTTCCATATGTTCGATCTCAACGCGCTTCCGAAATTTGCCCATACGGTTAGCGTCAAAACGATTGGCATCTTACTTATTCTCACTTTCACAGTTTCTCAAAATTTATTTTTTCCTAAAATTAAAACTCTCTCCAACGCGAATCATTAACATAACAGAACAATTGTTCATAACAGTATTCATTGGAATGTGCAGTAAATGTTACTTCGGAATATCATGCACGATAAACAAAACGTTGTCCGTGAAAGAAAATTTCTTGATATTAGCCGGAACGCAACATTCTTTAAAATTTTCAAAACCGGTTGATGAATATGTACGCGTATTATTTTCATGTTTTATTTGTAAAATTTTAAATTCTTGAGTAAATTAAATGGCAATCGTAAAACCTCTAGTTATTAAAAACGAAAATCTCAAAAATAAATCAATCAAAAAATGATCAAATTATTAGTGTCCGCTGTTTCAATTTTTCGTGACGGCAGCCATTTGAAAAATGTACATAATGCTCAGGTATGCAACGAATAGAAAATTGAAATTGTTTGAGCCCCTGCTGACTGTCAATTAGTAAGAGCTTGAACAGTAATGTAAGATAAATTCAAATTAAACAAACTCTCTCAAAATAAAAAAAGGACGGATTTGAAATCGTCCGCATTTAAATTAAAACGGATTTTTTAAGAAGCAGGTTATTTCAGCTGTTGCACGTAGCGCCTTACCAAAAGATGACAACCGACGAAATCAAACACACACACACACACACACACACACACACACACACACACACACACACACACACACACACACACACACACACACACACACACACACACACACACACCTCATATTGCTACTCGTGCTTGAACCCGCAGGCTACACATAAATCACTGCCAACCGACTGCTTTGCCGACCACTGCATAATTACTAGCAGCCTAACAACGGTTGACTAGCCAACGGCTTGCTAGCAACAGCCTGCAGCGCAATCAGCTAGCTGACCAATTTGTTGGTAGCCAGTGCCAGTGCATGCAACCCCACTGATTTTTGTGTAAAATACATCATTCAATACTTAAATGAGTTCTGTCGAAATTTCGGTATCGCGGTGCAAGACACAGCTGGTTCTACTAAAAATAATACCGTTCTTTCTGTGGAGTCACCATATGCATCTATGTATATCATCTATACATTTATCTATATCGCTACATATATTTCTATATTAACTACATATATATCGCTACATATATTTCTATATTAACTACATATATATCTATCCATATATATTTACATCATATCGTGATAAGGCTACCAACAGGTTCATGCATGTTTCCCTCCAAATTTGCCACGCGCATGGAATAGCACACGACTGCATTAAAAATGGCTGTCCAGCCAGCCACTCGCCGGCGACAGTCGCAATCCCTTCATTCGTGTTGTCTGCTTGCCCACGTACCATCCTGTACGGCACGCGCAACCGCCAGCTGCCAGGGCTTTACAGGCCACAGCCGCTCTGCACAGCTTCGTAGCTGCCGAGCGAATGACAAAAATTAGTAGTAGTAGTAAAATTGATCTTTATTTTCATTGTTTGACTTATATACTAATTTAACAAATTAAGTGTTTCAGCCCATTGGGCTCTTCAGCTTTGTTTTATGTTTTGTGTGTTTTGGGTGATAAGTGTGTTTAGTGTTTAATTAATTTTTTCAGTTCAGCCCTTGGGGCATTGTTTGTTAAAATTTAATAACCTACCTAATCTACAACTAAAACTACAATTTGAAAATCCTAGGGGTGGGAAACCAGATTCCGGATGATCTGGTGATCCGATGTCAGGCAGCGTGCCCTGTACCGATTGATAGACTCACTAAAGCGATCGTCAAGCATTTTTATCTCGGCCAGACGGTGGATCTCAGATTTTCTTGTCCTCGGAGGGGTGTTCAGGATCATCCTGAGGAACTTGTTTTGTACTATCTGAAGTTTCAGGAGATGTGTTTTTGCACAACTCTCCCAGATTGGCATTGCATACTCGATGACCGGAAGTATAATTTGCTTGTAGACAGCAAGCTTATTTTTAAGGGATAATGTAGACCTTCTGTTGATCAATGGGTACAGTAGTTTCAACAGAGTATTACATTTTGTGACAGTTTTGTAAACCTGATCCCTGAAAATAAGCTTGCTGTCTAGAATGACACCAAGATAGATAGCTGATTTGGTCCATTCCACCGTTGTGTTGTTCAGGCTTATTTTACAACCCTCAGGCGGGACAAGTTTGGGAGAATTAGAATGTGGAAACAGGATGACCTGGGTTTTCGCTGCGTTGATACAAATCTTCCATTCAGTGAAGTATTCTGACAGAACATTCAGGCATCGCTGCAGTTTCGCGGCAAGCGCTCTTATTACCCTACCATTGTGGACGACTGATGTATCATCGGCGAACAACGAAAGAGATCCATTTTCAGGGAGCGGGGGTATATCCGAGGTGAATAGATTGAACAGAAGCGGACCTAATATACTTCCCTGCGGAACACCGGCGGAGATCTCCTGACTACCGGAAACTGCACCATGCAACGGAACACGGAATGTCCTTTCAGAGAGAGAATTTTTAATAATCTTCACCAGGAAGATTGGAAGATTGTATCGCTTGAGCTTGTACACCAAGCCATCATGCCACACATTATCGAAGGCCTTCTCGATATCGAGAAGGGCCATAGCGAATGTTTTCGAAACAGACTTGTTCCGCCTGAGGATGTTCATGACTCGATTAAGTTGATGGACTGTAGAGCGACCATGCCGGAAACCGAACTGCTCATCCAACAGGATATTGAGCTCGTTGGCAGATGTTAGAAGCCAACGGTAGATCGCTTTCTCAAACAGTTTAGATAGACCTGAGAGAAGGCTGATTGGTCTGTAGCTTCTGGAACATGAAGGATCTTTCCCAGGTTTCCGAATGGGGATGACTTTGGCTGACTTCCAGCACGATGGGAAGTAGCCAAGACGGAGGCATTGGTTAAACACCACCGCCAGATGGTTGTAGAACTGGGGGCTCAATTGCTTGAGCTCCAAGTTAAAAATGTTGTCGAAACCGGGGGCCTTCATGTTCTTAGAGGTCTTGATATAAGTCAACAATTCGTCAGCTGAGATCTCCAAATCTTCGGAGAACTCGTTAGGACTTTGGTCGATGTTAGTTATAAGCGCTGTCGGGGCCAAACCAGGCTCCGAGGAATAAACGACGCGATGGGCTTCACTACTGTCTTGCGACATAACGAAACACGTCCTGACACGTCAGGCAAGGGAAGGGTGCCGCTCAAGCAGGAAGCCGGGGGAAAGACGAGTGTTCCTTTGGGAGCTTGTGGGGAAACACGTAACTCTTCTTGCCCTGAAAAAGGGCGGATTGGGTTGCAAAACTCCGTCAAGGCAACAACTCGGTCGCAGGTGGACTGTAAACACCAACTCTCCTCGTCGGGTGGACCGCTGCTGTCTCGGAGGCCGTCAGAAGAAACTAAAACACTTTATTTAATACTGCGTGTTTTTATTGCTCTTCGATCTTACTTTAACAAAGGTTTAAAAAATACTGATACTGGCACTGCACTCTGTGCCGCTTTTATAGTGTCAAAAATGCTGTTTTTGCTTCTTTTTCTGCTTCTGTCATCGCCGTTGCATGCCAGATGGGTGAAACTATCGACTAGCAATGGTGTGGCATGCACGTGACCGCTTGCTGACTGCTGTAAGATGTCGTTCACGTTCGGGCGTGAACAAGCGCGCTAACGGCAGCTTCGTGTGGACTGACTATGTTTTGACCGAGATTGTGGGAGCTGACGAAGTGTTGACTTATCTCATCAGCCTTCTCTGCAGGTGTTATCAACCGATCCCTAGAGTCATTGACGTCTAGTGGGATCAACGGTGGAATGGGCCTTGGCTTAGTTTTTAAAAATTTTGTCATCTTCCAGAACGGCTTAGCACAATCTGGGACAGAGCGAATTTTGTCAGCGAAATCATTATTTCTAAGGTCCACCATTCTGGCCTTAATATTTTTGGTCACTCGATTACAGTGACGTTTGAGCGTTGGCAAACCAGTTCGCTGGTATTGCCTTCGAATGGCGTTGCGCAATTGTATTAAATCTTTAGTGGGTCTATCAATGGGTAAAGAGTCACTCACCTGATCTATCACCGGTACATGTTGCTCCCGGGCCTGGGAGATCGCTTGCTCGATGCTCTGCAGCTGTCGTTCGATGTCATCAACCGAATCAAGGAGCATGTCGAAATCGATGTTGTCGTCAACGTGTTGTCGGAACCTTTCCCAACTGGTGCGATGGTAGTTCCGTCTGGTGATACGATGCCGGTTGACCGAGGAGCCAACTTCGGCCACCACCGGATAGTGGTCCGAGCTGAGCTCCTGGTGTACGATCGGCTGGGCGATGTTGTTCCCCATGTTGGTGAGGAAGATGTCAATTGTCGAATGGACCCCGGATCGGCTCAACCGGGTGGGAGTATCCGGGCCCAGGACGGTGTAATGTCCCTCTTCTAGGTCTTCCTGCAGAATAATTCCGTTCCGATTCCGCCGGGTGTTCTCCCAGGCTTCGTGTTTCGAATTTAGGTCACTGGCGATGATGAACTGCCCCTGCCTCCGAGTAAGCTTACGGATATCGTTTCGCAGGGCCGTTGTTGTTCCGTTGGTTGTACTTGCTTGCTTGGGACAATAGGCCGCGATGATGGTGATAGGGCCGACGGCAGTTTCGACTTCGACTCCAATTGCTTCGATAGACTGCAGCTGGAAGCTCGGAAGCAGGTGGCAGTTGATATTGTTACGCAGGGCGATCGCAACTCCTCCTCCACTAGAGCCGCTACGATCAAGTCACACAATCCGGTATCCTGGGATAAATATGCTGATTTCCGGTTTGAGATGCGTCTCGGTGACGATGGCAATGTCGATGGCCTTCCTGTTAAGGAAGTCACCGAGCTCCACGGTTTTGTTCCGGATGGAACAAGCATTCCAATTAAGAATGTTGATGGTGCGTTTACGGTCCATACTTAAAGATGAACGTCATCGTCACGGATGTGGCGGCTTTGAGCTGTTCCTCCTTGGAGCGGCAGGAACGTAGTTAGCGATAGAGTTCTTGCACGAACTCGACCATTTGCTCCAAGTCGTAGAGCTGACCATCGACGGGTGATTGCGTGGAGGTACTGCGATTCGGATTGCCCCAGCCTGGAGGAGGAGTCGGGTTGGGGGCGGCGGCGGCTGCGGCGAAACGATGATGAACGGAAGCTGACGGGCGGTTTGCTTGGCGGTGATTTAATGGGATCGGCGGTAGGTTTGGCACCTGGTACCGGAGCGTCGGGAAATTTTCTTCATCCAGTCGAGGTGGCGGACGTCGTTGCCCAGGCCGGGACTTAATGGACGCCTGTTTGCGGATCGCCAGAAACTCTGCACGCTTGGGACAAGTTCGGTTGTTACCTTCATGATTAGCGCCGCAGTTGGCGCACTTTGGTGGTGTTCCTTCATCCATTGGGGCACAATCCATGGTAGTGTGTGCTCCGGCACACTTGCCGCAACGTGGCTTCATGTGGCAATTTCGAGTTCCGTGGCCAAACATAAAGCAGTTGCCACACTGCGTCACGTCGTGCTTTCTCGGACGATACCGGTCCCACTCGACAATCACGTTGAAAAGTGCCCGTATTTTCAACAGGTCCGCCATCGTGACGGAACCCTTCTCCAGATGGACCAGATAGAGTTGGTCTCGATGATTTCCCTGTTGTTGATGTCTGATCGGGAACACTTTCACTGGTTTCAGAGCTGCCGCTTGCAGCTCAGCAATGATTGCCTCCGGGGTGCATTCCGGAAGGCCACGCAGAATCACCTTCAGCGGCTTGTTTCCTGGTGCGTCGTGAGTGTAAAACTCATGTTTCTTGATGACCAGGTGAGTACCAACAGCACGGTAGTCAGCCTCCGTCGAGCACATGATCTTTGTGCCGGTACTGCACAGCTTGTAAAGCGGTTGAATTTTGATTGCTGCAAGCTCAGCCCTGAGAGCAGCGACGTCCTTTGATGTGGTGAAGAGCGGGGGGCCTTTAACCTTCTTTGGCACCTCCTGTACCGGGAGCATGGAAAATTTGTTGCTCGCTAATAGTCGAGCGTTAGGGTCCGCTGGATCGGCGTCGTCTTGGCGCAGCCGCTTGGAGCTGCTCGGTTTCGGTATGGCGTCAGGAGCTGATGCCACTGGCGTGGATGTCACCACGTGTTGATTTTGTCGACCCATTGCCACGGCAACAGGTCGAGCGAAAAAACTTGGTGAACTTTGCAGCGCTTGCTTTTGTCTTGCCACCACCAAAAGATGAGTAAGCGCAGGTGATAATTCGCGAACCGAACACGCAATCGCGAGAAAGCGGGTGAGGAGAAAACGGGAGAAAAAACTTTTACTGCGAGGGAGCGAAAAACACGTCCGTACGTGTCGCTTGATCGAACTGGAATGAATGACGAAAATTTTAGGGTGTCCCCTTTTTATATCGTGCACTGAAATGTATGAGGCGTTCCTTACTTAAATTTGAAGTCTGTGAAAGAAATGTACAGCGCTCTTAGCAAATTTACTCTGAAAAATTGGCATAATAAGACATCACCTCTTATTTTAATTATTTTCAATAGTTTAAAATTGTTAACCGATAATGTTTGATAATTGAAATGATACGCGGGAAAATTTACAACCGATTGATGTTAACATCTTGAAAATCTATCGAGCGTTTATTAAGTTATTAGCGTTTGATGTGTAACAATATTTCATGACGGTCGCTTATTTTCAGATTTTCAATTGACACCCTACCCTTGCCGTAGGACGTAGTCTACGTCAAAACAAAATTCGATGTAGCAAAATTGATATTTAATATGCTTCAATACATGACAACAGAGGATAGTTATGACATGACGGTATTTATATACGGGAAAAACCAAATTACTTACACACTAAGACCATCTCTTCTAAAGATGGGTAAAATTTACCAAGAATGGTAAATAGGTCATAGTTAGTCATTTTAAATTTTATATATCAAAATTAACTTTTCAAAAGAACGTGCGTCACAAATATAAGGAAATCGAGTTTATAATTTTATCCTGCCGTTAATAACACGCTTTATGTAGTAGCAATAGCCAAATACAATTATGACAATTATTCAGTTATGTTTGCCAAATTTCATATGACATAAATATGATCTTTTTAAATGTAAAACAAATTCACGGAGACACATAACCTTAAGAATTTCATAAGGTTCAATTTATGAACGATGCTTTGGAATTTCAAAAGGCTGACTAATAAATGGATTTTGTTTCACACGGCGTTCTTGTTGTACGCCCTTTAGCTTCCCTGATTACATATAAAAATATAACATATATATATATATATATATATATATAAATATATATATATATATATATATATATATATATATATATATATATATATATATATATATATATATATATATATATATATATATATATATATATATATATATATATATATATATATATATATATATATATATATATATATATATACAGCGATTCCACGGGAAACGAATAGAGTTGAAAAAAAAAGTTGTCCGATTTTGCTCAAAATCGCTTGGTATGTTCTTCATCGAAAATAATAAGACCCATATTTTTTTATTTTTTTATTAGGGTGACCATGTTCGATATAGGGGTACCAGAAAAATCGACATTTTTTGAAATTTTTTATTTTTGAAAAATCATAACTTCTGAACCGCTGAATCGATTTGCAATGTTTTTTTATAAATAGAAAGATTATTATTTTTTGTTTTTATTGAAAATATTGGTTAAAATAAATAATGGACTCAAATTTGCTAAAATGGCCAATATATTTATTTTTTATGATTTTCGAAATGTTGGACCACAACGACTATTTATTTTTATATTTTTTTTTTAAAACTCAAACATTTTTACATAACATATCAAAAAATCTCAAATGTTTATCGAGCCGTTTTTGAGTTAAATTTTTTGAAAATTTCAAGTTTTTTGCCTATACACACATGGAATGAGCATCATTTTCCATCACTTCAAAATAACTGCGGGAATCATTTCATTGAAGTTATCAAATTTATTCCTAATAAATTCATGATAACCATGTTTACAAATCTAGTTTTATTTGTGAAGTAATGTACCCATCATAAGTAGGGGAGGCTGGTTCAATTCTGATTCCATTATATGTAAGAACTATAAATCAGCCTCAAATTGTTTAAAGCAGAGACCAACATTGCTAGGGTTTACTCAGCCATGGTTTACGCTATAACTGGAGCCATAATGGTCCGTTAGCGTCCAAATTCAGCATGAGTGCTCATAAGGATGGCAGAGGCACTCATGCCGAATTTGATGTAGCGTAAACCACGTAAACCACATAACTCATATTATGAATTAATCCACATTGAGTGAACCGAACTGAAACCTTACTAAAGAAACGTTTAATACAATGAAGCACGACTGCTCAAATTGCCATGTTTAGATTAATAGTTACAGGAAACCTACTCTTAAACTATATGGTTATGTAGTGGAAAGGGGAACAAAGTTGGATAAAAGCTATTCCTACTTTTTTAATACCTGCTATTGCAGACTTTATCGCTTTATCAAGAAAGAAAACAAGCCAGCAACTCCAAGTGCAGTTAATCTAGAATGTGAAAATAAAGAACTCACCGTTTCTGAACCGCAATATCCTACTTTTTAAATTGGATTTTCAATATTTTCCAATAGCTACCCAAACAATTGTATTTTGGCTGGTTCAAGTGCAACGCATACTGTCTGTCTTATCATCAGAATGTTAAATTAATGTTTAAAACCCTTAAGGTTAAGAAACTTATTCCTAACCATTTTAAAAGGTATCTTGACTTGTTTTTTAAATTACTCTGTGAAAATCATACAGAGAAATGTTGGTTGAAAATCTGTGATCATTGCCCGGGTACGCAGACACAGGAGAATGACCTGATGAATTTTCTTGAAAACATCGATTCCTTAGAATTTAAACAATAGAAGCAAACAGATCGTTGTCATCTAAATTCAATGCAGAAGATTGTGTGGAAACATTTTTAGAAAAATTAAGCGAATTATCTCCGCATATTTTTTTTGCAGAGCAACAAGGTAACTACTTAAAACAACTTAAAATTAATTTGGAAGCAACTGACAGCATTATAATTGGTGACTTCTCTGAAAATTACTCTTTTGTTTTTCTGGACGCTATACAAGGTTTTTATTGGGCAAACGCTCAATGTACAATCCATCCTTTTGCCATATATTATAAGGATGAAGCACAAAATTTAAAGTTTACAAGCTTCATAGCAATCGCAGAATTTACTAAACATAACCATGTTGCCGTTCGGCTGTTTGTAACAAATTGTGTGAATTTCATTAAAAAAAGCTACCTCACCTGAAAAATATCCATTTTTTTTTCTAATGAAGGCAGTCAATACAGAAATAAGATGACTGCTTTAAATTTGTGCCACATGTACAAGGACTTCGGTCTTAATGCAGAGTGGAACTTTTTTGCCACTTGCCATGGAAAAGGGCCTTGTGACGCTTTAAGAGGCGCTCTAAAGCAAAACGCTTCAAACGCAAGTTAACAAGGCCATCATATTACAACTGCATACGAACTTTACTCTTGGGCTGTTTCATTCCAAAATATTACTTGTTTTTCTCGGAAAAAGATTACAATGCAATGGAAATGAAAATAAAGAACCGTTATACTCCTGTAAAACAAATCTCTGGGACACAATCGTTTCATTACTTTAAGCCACAAAATGAAAATTACATTATCGTGAAACGGTTTTCGTTTTCAGATGAAGAAAAGTGCGTTAAATTGTAAAAATTTCGCTCTGTAATTTTTTTTTTAAGAATTATGAAAAATAAAAACAATTAAATAATCAAATTAAATGCTGAGTTTTAATTGAAGGTAATCTGAGAAAACCCTTGATTGTAGTCTAAAGCTTTGATATCTTAGCTCCAATTCCTCAATATAGCGGAGCCTGGTCCAATACTGACCCTGTGGCCATTTCCGACCTCCCAAGATTCTCTCAGACAGCGCTGGTAGCCAAATTTTTAATAATACCAATGGAAAGCTTTCATTACACAAATAATTTCAACGTATATTGCATTGGTCGGAGAAATTGTGTTTTTTGGACTTCAAAATTGACAAAATTTGAGAAAAAATGTTCTACACCCTAAAAAAATTGTATTCTAGTTTCGGTTCGGTTCCCTCAAAGTAACCCTAATGGGGATTAATTCAAAATATGAGTTAAGTTTACTCAGTCGTGGTTTACGCTACAACAAATTCGGCATGAGTGCCTCTACAATCCTTTAAGCACTCATGCTGAATTTGGACGCTAACGGACCATTGTGGCTCCAGTTATAGCGTAAACCATGGCTGAGTAAAACCTAGCAATGTTGGTCTCTGCTTTTAAACAATTTGAGGCTGATTTATAGTTCTTACATTTAATGGAATCAGAATTGAACCTGCCTCCCCTACTTATGATGGGTACATTACTTCACAAATAAAGCTAGATTTGTAAACATGGTTATCATGAATTTATTAGGAATAAGTTTGATAACTTCAATGAAATGATTCCCGCAGTTATTTTGAAGTGATGGAAAATGATGCTCATTCCATGTGTGTATAGGCAAAAAACTTGAAATTTTCAAAAAATTTAACTCAAAAACGGCTCGATGAACATTTGAGATTTTTTGATATGTTATGTAAAAATGTTTGAGTTTTAAAAAAAAAAATATAAAAATAAATAGTCGTTGTGGTCCAACATTTCGAAAATCATAAAAAATAAATATATTGGCCATTTTAGCAAACTTGAATCCATTATTTATTTTAACCAATATTTTTAGTAAAAACAAAAAGTAATAATCTTTCTATTTATAAAAAAACATTGCAAATCGATTCAGTGGTACAGAAGTTATGATTTTTTTAAAATAAAAAATTTCGAAATATGTCGATTTTTCTGGTACCCCTATATCGAACATGGTCACCCTAATAAAAAAATAAAAAAATATGGGTCTTATTATTTTCGATGAAGAACATACCAAGCTATTTTGAGAAAAATCGGACAACTTTTTTTTTCAACTCTATTCTTTTCCCGTGGAATCGCTGTATATATATATATATATATATATATATATATATATATATATATATATATATATATATATATATATATATATATATATTTATATATATATAAATATATATATATATATATATATATATATATATATATAAATAAATATTAGTATATCTTATTTGAAAAGGTTTTTTTCTAAAATTTCATCGTACATATAGATCGACCAAACTGAAACTGTTACACAAAAGTTGATTTAAAATACCTCTATCATTTGAAGTGTTAGCCCCCTAGTTCACAGTTAAGTGTTCATTTTTTTATTTTGATCATGCTTTTCATAAGAAACTTACTTTTGGTAATAACTGCTTCACAGCCTTTTGGATTTGTTTAGCACTGAGATCTAGAGATATTTTTGTACCATTTATCTCTAAAATTTGATCAAATATCTGAAGTCGCTTATCTTTACCTGCAGCACTGTTGGGTATAATATCGATTATCACAGCACCCGTCTGAAAATAATATTAAAATATTTGCTTTATTCAGTTTTGATTTTGTTTCTCTTAATACTCAATACCAACTAGATATTTCTATATCTGCTCATTACTTACATTAACTACAGAATCGCATCCACCAATGACGCATATTCCTAAAGGTTGTTTATCCGTATTGATTTCAATAATTGTGTTTTCATTTGTTGCGATATCAACTTTTGATGGATCCATAACTTCTTTTGCCGGTGAAGCTTGAGGTTTTGGCGTCACAGGTCTGCTTGGTATATTTGCATCAGTACTTGGAACTGGAGATTTTTTACCCGACATAGTGTTAGGCATATTGGGATCCAGATTATTCGCGTTGACATCAGGTTCACTAATTTTGTTGGGATTACATATTTTTAAAGATACAACTCCTTCCGTTTTCTTGAGCAAAGAAGCTGCTGTTTCATAAGAACAACCGATCAAAGAATCTTTATTCACAGAAATTATCATTTCACCAATATTCAATCCAGCCTGAAAGAGAAAAAATGGATTTGTTCAAAGAAATTATCAATAGTCAATCCACACTGAAAAAGAAAAACAGGTTTAGCTTCACAATCTCAAGGAAAACATTGTTGCTATTTTCAAGAAAATCCCTTTAATTTTATACAATTTTCATCTCTTTTAAAGACATCTTCTAGTTCTGGAGATCTAAACGATTATTATTTCCTCTTATTGTTAGCTTAAATTTTCTTTGCTATTTTGCTACGCTTTTAAGTTATAAAATTTCTTATATTAAATCAACAAATGTTTCGGTCTAGGACTGCAAATGGTGAGTTGACAACCTCGAAGGAAAATGCGACCGACCACTGGTTCCCACAAGTTCTTACCTTACGCTTCCACGAGTCATATGATTACAAAAGACTACTACCTGAACATAGGAACGTTGGTTGGTGTGGCCTCCCAAGTAGCACACTACGATCAAAATTAGTTGTAGTAGCTTGAATATATCTTAGCAAGTCATATTTATGTTATCTCAACTGAGTGGCAACTTGTGTGCTACTAGGGCTCGCAAATTCACAATAGGTGAATCATGTACCTGTAAATAATATTGTATATTTTCCGGGTTCTCATTTAATTAATAATTTCAGCACGCTTAGGAACCATCTTCGCATGTACAAGGATGGGAGGTTCCCTTTCACTTTTTTTTTTACTATTTAGATTGATTGGTTAGTTTTATTATTTAGAATTAGTGTATTCTTTCATCAATAAATCTATACATGATTTTAATGATTTAGCTTTCAACATATTTATTATTTAGGTCTAATTTGATTTGATCATCAATTAGTCAATTTTGTTGATATGCTTGATCTTTTCAGAAAATCCCACTAGAAAGTGTTCTGCGCATCGTACTTTTTTTTTGCAATTTCGTTGAAACCCGTATCGTTTCTCGAGCGTATCGAGTCTTTCTCTTTCTACTAATCAACAGTTTTATCAACGTGTTGTAAACCTATCGAGATAAAAACGCCATAAGAACGTGGCTTTTTTTCTCAATCCTTGTAAAGAAGCGTCAATTCTCAATTCTCATTCCATTATTCCCCTTTTTCATATTGCATACCAATAAATTCAATTCATTTCTATTAGTAACGGAGAGCAGCAGGAAAAACTTTCGTACAAACTAATCATCATCTTAATTTCTTAAATACTAAAATATAAAAAATTCAAACATCGCTTGCTAGGCGTATAGTAAAGTTTACCCTCTCTACTAACACAATTCCGACTTACCCGTGACACTTATGAGGGGTCGTGGAGTTCTCCATTACTTCCATAAGTAAAAGTCGGACTTCTTCGGATTCCTTCCTTAGGCCCACCAGTTGCAAAGACGTGGCCAGGACAGCTCTGGTATGTTGAAAGGGGACATATCCTTTATCTAAGAGCTAGGGATTTTTCACAAATCTCTATCTAACAGCAACCGATAAAGGTGCGTCACCATCTTAATATCAGTTCAGAGCTCGTACCACCTACGTTATTGTGCGACCTGGTTTAAGCTCTGCTTCAGGGTGCGGCAGAAAATAATGCGAAAATGTTCAAATTTGAGTATTGGGTTAATTCGTGCAGCTAGTGTCTAATTTTTGTCGAAAGTGTATTTGTTTATGTCTACTTTCAAGTGCTACATCCAAACATTCTATTTGTTTTATTGCAAATTCGTCAACATGTTCGCGAAAGAAGTGATCACCAGTTTGTTGCTCGCCCAGCAGAAGCCGAAAGAGATTGCCAAGGTCATTTGGCAACAGTTTACCGCATAAAAAAGTCCCTGCAGGATAGTCCTAAGCAGCGGAAGCCGGAAAGCAGACGTCCGCGCTTTGCACGCACGCTGAACGTGATCAAAACGTTCCGTGCAAAAATTGCTCTCAACCCGGTGCGTTCCATAAGAAAACTTGCAAAGGAAGCCAATATTTCTGAGAAATCCATGCGGAGAATCATCAAAGACGATATGCATGCATCTTACAGAGCCAGAGTCAAACGCCACTTGATTACGGACCGGGTCAAAGAACTACGAGTGACTCGTTTCAAGAGATTGCTTACCTTGTTGAAGAAGGAAAAAAGGATAATCATGTTCTCCGACGAAAAGCTTTTCAGCATCGATGCTGTGGCCAACAGCCGCATGAACCGGTTCATTTCACCGCAGAAAATGGAGAACGTTTTGAAAAAAGTGAAATACAAATTTCAAACCAAACATCCGGCTGGTGTCATGATGTATAGCTTGGTGGCGTCTAACGGTTTCAAAATGCCGCCTGTTTTCATTGATGCTGGAGTTAAAATCAATACCGAAGTGTATATCGATATTTTAAAAGACCAAGTGCTTCCCTGAGTGAAGGCCAACTTCTCCGAGGGCCAAAACGTTGTCCTACAGCAGGATGGAGCGCCGTATCACATGCCAATCAAACCCAACAATGGTTGAACGATAACATGAAGTTTTGGCCGAAGGATTTAAAGGGCCTCAATCCAGATCTTAATCCTGATCTTAATCCGTTGGATTATTCGATTTGGGCATATGTTGAAGCACGAGCCTGCAAAACATCACACCCTAGTGTGAAAACCCTGAAGTCAACCAAACACGCACATGGCAGTCAATGTCGGAGGACTACGTTCGAAAGGCATGCTCTGGCTTCCAGCGTCGTCTCGAGGATGTTATTAATAAAAATTGAGGACACATTGAATAAATTTAATTAAAAGGACTTTATAAAAATAAAGACGAATGTTATCGAATGATAACTGTAAGTATTAATATAGGTATTTCTTTAACCTCATATGGTGTAGAACCTCAAAGTTTCTTAATCATATAGAGTGTACAAAATAACAGGATGATGGCTGCTAATGTAATTACCGTATCGTGACCCTTTACACCAGAGTAATACCCAGATACGTACGTAGATTTGAACAGTTCACACAGAACTCACTAAAGCAGTATCATATGAGGCATCTTTGCTCCGAAAGAGTAGCAAGATTATATTTTTTATAACTTGATTGAATTTGAAAACATGAAGTCAATTTTTTCTCGACACTCGACACTGATGATGTCTGATGGTCGCAAATAGGCCAATCTGTCAAAAGATAAGCGTATTCGAGTGAAATTTAAAGGAATTTGGTTACGATAATCTGAAAACAGTTTTTTATTTTAAAAAGTGAATAAGTGAATAATTTTCACACGCCGACCAAGATATAAATAAAATATTTCATTTGTGTATTAATCTAGTTTACTTTACTACGTTCTTACAAAGATGCATTCATAAATATACTATTTTACCTTTTGTTCACACATTCGACAAAACATAAATTCAATTTGTGTAACAACCAAAATTAAACAATATTTAGCATTCATTAGGGACTCATTATGTCGTTCTTTTCCTGAACGTAAACAAAAATAGTTATATTTACTATTATTCAATTAAACTATAGTTCATAAATAAAAAATATTCAAAATATGTATTTGAAATAATATACGCCCTAACTTTTTTCACGAAAATCTATTCAAGACTGTTCAACGGTTGTGAAGTGGGGACTTTAAGATGTCTACGGCTTGAGTTTAATAATTAATAACCCATGAGGTCAAATACAAACAATATATAATTCTCGGAATGATTCCTAATTTTAAGTGGAATCAAAGGCAGTGACGTACAAGTGGAGATCAATGCACAATTGAAGTTCTTGAACATATAACACTATAACAAATGATCACAAAATAAAGTCAATATACAAAAACATTGTACAAATTGATTTTTTTTTTCGTTCCGCATCAAACGCTGAAGAGCTTTGGTACAGTTTTTTTTTCACACTCCGCATTGCGTTATTTTTTGACTGAAACCGGTTTTTACCACGCGGTCATTGTGTACCGAAATCCAGCCGAGCGTTCGTTAAGGGAAGCAGGCATTCCCGGCCGAGTCCGACGGATGCTCTGTCCAACCGGTACCCCCGTCAAACACCCGAGGAAGAAACCGTAAACCCATAAGCACCATCGTAGCACAGAAGGTCATTGCTCTACCACCGCCGGTGCTTTGTTTGCTAGCAACAGCAGAAAGTGCCACACCGGCATATACAATAGCAAGCACATCAGCAGCGAAAGGCAAGTAGCACATTTTTGTTGTTGTTTGTTTTGTTCCCACTCATATGCTAGTGTTTTGTATATCTCTCCCTCTATATAGTGAAATCGTTGTGTGTAGGGGGGCTCAAAAAAAAATTATCTGATATAATTTTTTATTTTTTATTTATTATTAATATTTTTATTATTCAATTTAATCTTGCATGGATGATTCTACGGGGGGCATCGTGCCTCCCAAAGATGTTTTTAGGGCGCGCTGTTATCAGCCGTCTTCTGCCTCTCCTCGGGTTGTCTACTTTCGGCAGAAAGTGAAAGCCCTAGACTTTTTGGGCATTAAACGAAATTTGACGCGTCGTTATCCGGGACCGAATTTCATCAGGTCATCCGAAACAAACTGGGCGTAACTGTACCTACGTATAAAATTGCAAATAATATTTCTAGTGACGTAAGTAACAATGCCGAGTACTACGTCTACATCCCATCTCGAGATGTGGAGATAGATGGTGTGGTTTCTGCACCAAGTCTGACGTGTGAAGACGCTATGGAAGGTATGGGGCGACTTCCTGATGCTGTTTCGTCTACCATTGAAATTTTAGAATATGAACAATTACATGCAGCATCCATGGTGGATGGAAGAAAGACGTATTCACCGTCGGACTCGTTTTTGGTGACCTTCACCGGATCAATTCGCCCAAAATTTATTGAAATGTATAATGTTTTTTTCCAGTGCGCCTTTTTGTACCAAAGGTATTTAATTGTACCAAGTGTAAACAGTTACCAAGTGCAAACAGCTACTTTTTACGACAACAAGCCCCGTTGTGGCAAAGGTATCTAGAGGATGCTTGCCAACAGGAAGCAAGAAAATGTGCTTACTGTGGCAAAGAGCTTCTCCACGATTTGCAGATCTGCCCTGAGTACAAGAAGCGCACTGGTAACGTAAGACATTCCATACAAGAACGTTCCAAGCAGACGTATGCAGAAATGTTGAAGTCGCAAAACGGAGCGTCTTCATCGTCTGTATCAGCCGCTCAAAATGAAAATCGTTTTATGATTTTGTCTTCCGATGAACTGGACTCTGACGTAGCCGATGAGAGTGGATTTCCGGAGGTACACGCCCCCGGTAAAAGGAAGCCCGTTAGTTCTCCGGGTGTGCGCCGGAAACAGATTAAACCTACTCTTGAAAGCTTGCAAGAAATTGGAGGTAGCCGGGTTCAAATTAAAAAACTGAACAAACTGGTAATAGCTGAGGCATCCGTTCCTAGCTGTAGCTATACCACCTCGCCGCTACCTAATAACAGTATTTGCAAGAGGTTTCCAAAAACGCTTAAAACAAGTACTACGTTTTCTCGCAATTCTAAAAAAATATCCCGTCCAAGCGAGGTAAGATTAATTTTAGGGACATTGTGGATAACATTTTAAATGCTCTTGGTCTTTATTGACCTGCTTATTCAAATAGTTGGAAACTACTTCAAGCAATTGACTGTATCATGGCCCCTCATTGGTGAATTCATATCTTTCGATGAATCATTCGTCGAGTGAGGATCAAGATATGATCACCGTATTACAATAGAACTGTCGTAGTCTAATACCTCACTTAGACTCGTTCAAGTATTTGATTCACAATTCTGATTGTGATATATTTGCTCTCTGTGAAACATGGTTTTCTTCTGAAGATGAATTAAACTTCCACGATTTTTACATTATTTTGGCTCGTAACGCTGGTAGATCACCTCTTCGTGCTGCATTACGGGGTATCAGATCTACCACCGAACCCTAGTCCGAATCAATTCAAACTAGGCAACATATTTGATATTTGTAGTCAAAGGAACATATCTTAGTCCTTATTACATTTTATGTCTTATGAAAAGTGACAATATGTACTCGTTTTGCAATTATGCGAGGATGAGCTTAGCATAAGTTAAACATGGTTGGTCTTCATTTATATGAATTCTCATTGTCTATTTGATGTTCTATAGTTTGAATTGGTTATTACTAGGGTTCTGATACATGGTCAGTATCGGAGCCATATTTTGTTTTCTTTGCAATAAATCTGATTTTGACTGATAAAGGAGCGCGCCTTTGAAGAGTGCTCTCACTCTTCAAAGGGTATAAATAGCGGAAACTTTCAATAAAATTTGATTCATTGCCTCCAAAACAAACAATGACAACTGTTACAACACCGAATACCTCATCATTTCTCAATAGTGATGAGGTAAATCGACATGCACTAAACAAAGGATACGGAATATACTAGAATAGATCAAATTACTGGTCGCAGTGGTTTATGTCCCAAACAGAGGAAAAACAAAATTATTCGCCTGCACCGAGATGATTCATATGGTGGCGTCCTGTTGGGGATCAAAAAATGTTACCCCTTCTATAAAATCTCACTCCCAATAATCTCAGGCATTGAAATCGTCGCTTGCCAAAAAAATGTAAAGAATAAAGATCTTTGCATAGCTTCTGTCTATGTCCCTCCGAGGGCATCAATAAACCGCCATCAACTTTTGAGTTCAGAAGGAGATTTTTCCTCATCACCATGAGGCACCAAGAGTGAACATTAATGTTTTTGGCTAGAATGAAAGATGTGAAGAGAAAGTGTTGAAAGTTCCGTCAGTGTGTGGCAGGCTGGAAATAGAACAGTTGGGGCTCTGTCCCAACACAACCGAATTTTCGGGATTTCACCCGAAGTAAAGGTTTTCTGGACGAACCATTCACAATGTTGGAAATTTCAATGGCACTTCCTTCATCGAACAACTCTGCTCCGGGAAGCGATATGATTAAATTCAACCTACTGAAAAATCTTCCCGATATCGCTAAAATACGATTACTTAACCTGTTTAACACTCTCATGGCATTAAACATAGTTCCACCCGCATGGAGGCAGGTTAAAGTAATAGCTATTCAAAAGCCTGGGAAACCAGCGTCTGATTACAATTCATACCGTCCGATCTGTATGCTATCATGTTTAAGGAAATTGTTAGAAAAAATGATCCTATCAAGACTTGACAACTGGCCTTTGCACACAAGGAGCAATTGGCTTCAGAGTTTCTGGATATGAAGGGCGCATTGTATTCAGTTTCCATAGATATACTGGCAGATAGCCTGCACAGTAGTGGTTTACCAGGAATTGTAAATAATTGTTTTTATAATTTACTGTCAGAAAAACAAATGACCTTCAACCTTGGTCAACTGACAACTTCCAGAATTACCTACATGGGCTTACCCTAAGGCTCATGTTTATTTATTTATTTATTTATTTCGTCAATCCCACGTAGACTATTATATTTAAATATATTTTTTTTCTTTTTTTACCCTGCTTACCCCAATAGAAGGGTATTAAGATCGCTTGAAAACGCGATTTTTTATCCGAGGCCCACAGGGCCGAGTATCATATACCATTCGACTCAGCTCGACGAACTGAGCACATGTATGTATGTATGTATGTATGTGTGTGTATGTGTGTGTGTATGTGTGTGCGTTACAAATAATTTCAATTCGGTTTCTCAGCCATTTGTGAACCAATTTCAGTTCTGTTGACCGCAAATAAAACCTACAACATTCCAATAGAACGCTATTGATGTTTTAGTCATTCAGACATTTCGTTACGAAGATATGAACGAAACAGTACTTGACGGCCTATTATAATAGTAATCAAACAGTTTAGTCTCCGATAACATACTGAGCTATTTGTGTACCGATTTTAGTTTTGTTGGTGCCAAATCAAAGCTATGATATCTTCAAATAACTGGTCAAAATGATTGTGATTGGATAATCCTTCATGGAGATTTGACCAAAAAAATACCTGAGAGCACATAATTGTGAGATGAAAATATACTCGTTGCAGTGCAAAACCGAACAAGACCAATCACACCAATCCATGCCGCTTGCATTCTATTGTGTCGCATCTGGTGCGTCCCAAGTAACACACAAAACATCTTTTAAGAATGATTTGCAAATTTTATGTATTATAAATGTATCATGAACGTTTTGCAAAACTTGTCAAGTTTAAAGCGGTTTGTATTTCTCGTATTCTATATATCACTCTGACAAACGGTCGAGCTAAAAATAATTTTTCAAATGCTGCAAGTGATTGATACTTTATTATTGTTCTTGAAAACATGATTTCATACATTTATAAAACATAAACAGGACTAGATTTGATGGGCAGTTCTATATACTGTTGAAAAAACATTACACCAACAATGTTTTGCAAAACGTGTTTTTTTTTCTCATTACGATGAATTTGTTGTACAAGATTGTGGTTTCACTGCCATCGAGAAGCATATCATAGATACTCAGAATTAACCACTCAACAATCTGAGTTGGCATAGCAAAGAAGCTACAAACCTATCACGCCAAGGGCAAGTGATCAAATCCCACGCTGGGCAGTGTTATTTTTTTGTATGAGGATGATTTTGTTTCCATTATATGTTTTATAAGGCTTCACTTTGTGCGCTTTTTGCGTCATATAAAAGTACGAAATGAAGTATTAAACACCTAATTTTATAACCTGTTTATGACATTTTACAGTACTTTCAATTTGTTTAATACAAGCTGTGTTGCTTGGGGTTGTATAGCACATACAGCGGACTAGCCACACTATGCGACTCTATAGAATTAGAGCAGCATCGATTGGCTCGAGTGGTCTGGTTTTGAACTGCAACGAGTATATTCAAAAATTACACAAAGTCTCCATTTACTATTTTCAACGAAAATGTACTTATTAAGCATCTTGAATCCATATCGAAAATCGCTCAGGATTGTCTAATAATTCATTCTATGGACTGATTATATGAAATTTCTAATATTTATGTTATTTCCACTTATTTTTCTAAATAACATAAACAGGTCGCTTAACGGCAATATTTTAATTACATCGATGAACAATGCTTTCAGGATTCTCAAATAGTTCTCAGAAATTTCAGGAAGATCCAAGATTCGATTTGTCATATTTTCAATATTACTGGATCTTCCTGGAATTTCTGATGAAAATATGTATCCAGTACCATACTGGCAACATTTGAGTTCGTAATTCTGGTGAAGTGTATGAAGGATTCAGTCCTACCATCGGTGGATTAATTGGGGTTTTATTAGTAACATAAACAGGTCATTAAAGACTATTAATGGTAATATTTTAATCACATTGCTGAACAATACGTTCAGAATTTACAAATAGTTTATTTTATAATGTATGGCAGATGAATATTTCTGAATCTTCTTGGAATTTCTGATGAAAATATGTATCCAGTATAATATTGCCCACATTTGAGTTTGTAATTCTGGTTTTGTGAAATTTCATTTTTCATACTAAGGCTTCTGGATGTTAAATGGTTCACAAAAAGCGGAAAAACGGAGAAAAAGTTTAACGTCAATGGATGCTTTAAAATGTTTCGTCGAACGCTGTTTTTTTCCTGTTTTGCTGTTCGGTAAATTTATGTTTCATAACATTTTCTCGGATTTTGGGCTGCAAAATGGTGAGTTGCAAAGGAGCGTGCGTCCCCGCAACATAGCTCTGGTCGCACAAGTTCCTACCTCATGCTTCCACGGGTCTATAGATAGCAAATACCGCCAGCTAAGGGTTGCGTACTTAGATGGAAGTGCAGCCTGGGCACTGTTGTCCTTCTGACTTCAGTTAGATTGAGGAGGTGCGTGTCGAGCGTCTGTCCATCAAGGAGGTGCGGCTCAAACAGCGGCTGAGTAAGGCTGAGTAAACTATACATTAGGTGGCAGTCGCACCAAGGCGATGTAGGCAGTGCGACCCGGGTAAGGAAGATGCATGCTGAAATCTTACCCTACTACGAAAAGTATTCTTTATACGGTATAAAATTTCATATCATCCATGGAGTTCCCAAGTATTGTAAAGTAATCTTAAATTATTTTTTCCTTCGTGACAATGATAATGCAGGTCTGTCTACAATTTCAGCAGGACCACAACCAGCAGACATGCAGACAGTTCAGATATAATTTTTGTTATCATTTTGTATTGTGACACCCTTTCGCAATATATTTTATGATATTTCAGCTTCACAATTATGCGGTTTTAGCCCATACTACAGATTCTACTATAATTTTTTTTTCGTTTTATCCAAACAGATTTAATAATTTAAAAACTAAAATTGTTTATGATCCTTCATTTTCTATTGCACAGTTATAAAGAATTATCCATGGGCCTAGTAGGATTCAAGAGTTATCGGAGAATTCAAGTTTTCTTCCTTTTTTTCTCTTTCTTTTTTTGTGGATTTGTTAAGTTTCCCTCTTTGGGCAGCAATCATAATCATATGAAATTTATTTCGGCTTACTGTTAGCTTAAATTTCCTTTGCCATTCTGCAGCCTGCCCGGTGATAAACTTTCCTTCATTACATCGCTTTAGAAATTTTCGTCATTTCAGAGTTTATATCATCTTACTTCGCAGCAGAAGAGGCAAATAGCTGCATTTTATTTTAATATGTATATTATTTAGAATCTCACTACAACATCGTATTATTTTCATCATATCATCAGTGCATATTTTTATAATCATAATAAAATTATTTATTAAAAAATAAATAATAATAATTGATGAAATTTAATACTTCAAGGTTACTGGAAATTGATTCCAGATAGTACATTTATTTTATTGCATTGTATCTTGAGGTGTTTTTCTTTTAATGTAGATCATTGAATATAAATAAAATTATAAATAAAATCATCTTTACATTCCAGAGTAACATTCATCTGCCACTGATTGAGCTGTAAAGATGCAACAAGCTGCATATTATTATCATATGCCTATTAATACTGTTTTAATTATTTCATCATATTTTTTAAAATTTCAGGATGACGACTTGCAACTATGACATATTGATTAAATATTCTAGTATATTTCATTGCTCTTTTACATACAACATGAATTGAATATTATGATTATATATATAATAAATACTGGGTTGGGAGGGAGCATCAGGGTATCATTCAAGCTGAAACTGGACGATGGTTTGATTGACTGCCTGAGTCTAGGAGGGAATAAATGGCATCATTTTCTATATCCTACCGATTCGATTATGATGCTGTGAATTTTACTCCAACAGTTTCAGTGAGATTGACGTTTCCTTCTTAACAAGCCATCCTGTAAAAAGCTTAATTGCGAATTGGTTTATTCGATTTGTTGGATCGTATCGTTGGAAGAAGATTCTCAATTTCCCGTGGATTTCGCGTGAGCGTCTCTGCTTACGGGTCCACCCCTCCGTTTTTGGCCCTTCATACAGCGATATTGTGAATTCAGATCGGTGGCCCAATTTGATCTTGCAATTAAGTGGAGCTGCATCCAAGCCAAGGGCATGAAGGGATGGTGGCTACCATACATACACACTTAACATTTTCTCGGATTTTGGAAAAAGATTTGATGATTGGAAGTATCTAAATCCGAGCCACCGACAATGTTTCTTCCTGTGGAAGGATTTTGAAAAACAAAGATGTTGCTTGGTAAAACGGTTGAGTTTGACTTTTTGATTTTTTGAGATAATCTTGACAAACATCGACAAAGTCAACAAATCCCTGCAGCCAAGAACCATCACCAGTAAAGGATGCTATTTTTGTGTGGACGGAACCGGTCGGCTAAAGAGGTTGAATTAAACCCCCTTATTACGTTTTGTAAGAACAATAAGTGTTGTGTCCTGTCTCGCGTCGCGTCTCTCGAGTTTACAATTATCATTCGACGAAAGCCCCGTATTTCACAAAACACTGCAACACATGGAGGAGCGTGGAGAATCAATGGCGGATATAGCATCGGAATTCTCATTTTTGACAGGACACGGACTCGCATCTATGAGTATTACACAGTTTACGGAAGACGCAGCAGATTTTGGACTTTAGTATGCTACTGATATTGATACAGTAGTATCTAAAGTAGAAGTTTTTAAACGGTAAATTGGTGCGATTTTGCCTGACCTGAGTCCTTCTACTCCGTTACAATACGTTCACACTACTGCTTATATTACGTGATATAGAGTATCTTGATATCAGCAACTTTACATCCAGTTTTTACCGAAAATAATGTACATGTCATTTGATATCAAGATACTCTATATCACGTAATATTAGCTGTAGTGTGAACGTACTATTAGACATATTAAACTGTTTCCTTGGATATTCTCTCCAAGATGTTTATTCTAACATAGAAACGGCTCTGCGTTTTTTTTACGCTTCCAGTCACAGCCCAAGTAACAATTTTCGTTTTATTCCAGCCGTATAGCACTCCTCTTGTCTTTGTTGATAAAACTACGTTCAAAACTGTTTTGTCTACCAACACATCCTCTATGCATCTTTAAAGCCGAAATGTGTACAATGTGGCCCACTCTATAGGCGGTTGTGAAAACAAATTAATAAAACCTTTATAAGGTCATAAAGATTTTGAAAATGTTCTAGTGAAAGCAGGTATGACCACTTGAGAACCTTCATCAAACCTATTGGCTGCCATCAAATCCAACACAGGGCCAAATGGCCACAGCTGTCAAACGTTACTGCGATATCGTTCTGCTTTGTTCGATTCTTTGCTCTTCTGATTAATTTAACAGTAAATAACATCTAAGAAACAAATGCTAGTGTTGCGCGACATTTTGTTTGATAGCAAAATATTCAAAACAAATTGTGTTTTATGCAGCGTATCATGCTGAAAATTTATGCGCCTCGGAAATTATGTGAGTTTACAACAACGAAAATAAAATTGAGACAAATATATCCGATAAATTAATCATGAATTTTCTGAAAATTTATGGAATTCAATCAGGTTATCTAAAAGAATGTCGAAATTGGTCTCCGATCTACAGTTCATTTGCAATACATTTAATATTTGGTGTATTTATGTTTCCACATTTCAATTATTTCTTATATTTCAATAAGACGATTGATAAAATTCACAGTTATTTCAGAAAAGCCAATTTATCTTTGCAACGGCTAGTATAAAACTATTTGGTCATTTTGTGACTTCCTCAATGCCAATTTTCCGTTTAAAGGATTTACTGGAGCTGGATGGTTTCAAAATGCTTTTTCAACTGACCATAACAAGATAATACGAGTGAGTCCTGAGACGGCATTTCAAAACAGCATTTTATGAGTTTATAAAGACAAAATAAAACCTTTGATAGGATTAAAAGGAATTTTAGAAGACCAGGTTTCAAGATCGTTGTAAAGAAACTGTGTAGGTTCTCATAAACCTGACTGAAATATAAAACCAATTGGCACGTCATTTCCAGTGACGTTCATAAAACTTTAATAAAACTTAATAAAGCTGGATGGTTATGAAAAGGTTACTTGGAAGTGGCATCGTGTGTACGTCGCTTCAGCAAGCTGAAAATAATAAACAACTATCTTTGTTCTAGAAAGTTATAAGACATACTCTCTGACTTGGCCATTCATTCGATAGATAAGGAATCGCTACCAGATCTCGATTTAGACTTTATTGGTTATCACTTTGCTTCAGCTAAGGCATTTAAGGCGAAGTTATGAATTAAATTGAACTTTCAGTAAATATAAACGTGAATAAAAGGTATTTTAACCGATAAACATAATGTTTTTTCCTTGCTGTACTGATCTATTAGACTCTATTTAACACATACTTGTGTATGTAACAACAAAAATGAGTCGATATTGATAAAATATTGTTAATTCATTATGTGCAATATTTACAACAATAGTAATAATTCTGTCAACATAAGTAAAAAATCATCCAAGTGCATATAAAATGACTAATTGAAACAAAACATGCAAAAAGTAATACAATTTGGGGCGTCATTTTCTTGGTTTGCCAGGGACGCCACCAACTCTTACTTCGTCTCTGTTGATAACTGCTTGGAAAATAGATGGACGCTAAGACAACTTGCAGACGATGCCGGGAAAGACCATTGCAAAATTCCCTAAATAATCTGTCCATCTGGGCCAGAAATTTGGGGATCGAGTTTTCACCGCAAAAAACCGAATTGGTAGTGTTTACTAGAAAGCAGTTCCCAGCCCAACTACGTCTCAAGGAAGAGACATTAACCAATCTTTGACCCTCAAATACCTTGGAGTCATGTTTGATTCAAAATGCACTTGGAATACTCACATTGCGTATATAAAACAGAAATGTCAACCAAGGATCAATTTTCTAAGATAAATTTCCGGAACATGGTGGGGTGCTCACCCGGATGACCTAATTAAACTCCTTAAAACAACTATTCTTTCAGTTCTCGAATATGGCTCTTTTTGCTTCCTCTCGGCAAGAAACACCACCTCATTAAATTCGAACGCATTCAATATCGTTGTTTACGATATTCAAGGTTGCCCTTGGCTGTATGCATTCAACGCATAATATGAGCCTGGAGGTTCTGGCAGGAGTGAAACCCTTACAGAACTGCTTCTGGGAGCTCTCATCTAGAATACTGATAAAGTGTGGAATCAGTAACAACCTTGTGATTGAAAACTTCGAAGAAATACTCGAATTGAGTACCTAGTCTAGATTCTTGCGAATCTATATTAACTATATGTCATCCGCTATAAGTCTTCCGTGCTATAACTCTCTTAGTGTACGCTTCTCTTATCACAGTTCATCCATTGATTATGATCTCTCCATGAAACAGGCTATTCAAGGAGTTCCAGGTCAACTTCGACCTATTTTAATTCCCCATATTTTTATTCAAAAGTACGAACATGTCAATTGCAATACAAGAATTTTCACTGATGGGTCGCGCATTTATAAATCCACTGGCTTCGGTGTTTACAATGAATACTCATCTGCCTTACGGAAACTTCAGGAACCTTGTTCCGTATATGTTGCTGAGCTGGCAGCGATCAATTTCGCATTGGGGATAGTTTCCGACATGCCCATAGACCATTATTTCATCTTCTCAGATAGTCTCATTTCTATTGAGGCCCTGAAGTCGATGAAAACAGTGAGGCACTCATCTTACTTTCTTTCAAAAATAAGGGAGCAGATGTGTGCGTTGGTCGAAAGATCATTTAAGATTACCTTTGTATGGGTCCCCTCACATTGCTCAATTCCCGGCTATAAAAAGGTGGACTCTCTAGCAAAGGTAGGCGCACAAGAAGGCGAGATTTTTGAAAAAGAATTTCACATGATGAATTTTTCCCATTATTACGTAAGAGTTCTCTTCAAAGTTGGCAAAACGGTTGGACAAGTAATTCTCTTGGGCGGTGGTTACATTCCATTAGACCAAATGTTTCGTCGAGATCGTGGTTCAAATGTCTGGATGTTAGTCGCAGTTCCATTCGTGTGATATCAAGACTTATGTCCAACGACTACTGGCTAGACACACATCTCTACAGAATTATGATGACATCGCTCATGCAGTTTGGTATTACCCGGATAATGATGCCTCCAGAGCACGACTGTTGGATACCCTAGTGGCCCGAGGTAGACAACCCTTCCGCGAGGTAAGAGATGTTTTGGGAATGCGTGATCTTCCTTACATGCAAGCGATTTACGAATTCCTTTGTTTGTATGATCTAAGAGTGTAACTTCCACTCTAGTAAATTCCCTACCATTGTGTCCCAGTTATGCTATCCTGTTGTTTCCGTGCTACTTGTACCTGCCCAGCAAACTGTGGTCACCCATCTGCGGCTTAGTTCCTGAAAGGGACTACAGAGATCGAAGATTTTCTAGATGCCGCAACCAAAAGCAGCAAATAATGGTTTAAATAAGTTACCTACCTAGCCCATTCCAAACAATAATGGGACCCATTAACCTCGAGCTAGCCACGAGTAATTGGCATCCCTCTTTTACTAACAACAAAAAGTTTTTTTTTTTTGTACAACAATATTGAATATTGGCTCCGTTAGGTGTTTCACACGCCTGAGCCTAACAAATGAACGAAATGATTAAAAAAATGCATTTTTTTCTTCTTTTATTTTGTAAGGCAGTAAGTAAGGAGGAATTTAGGACTAAAATTCGATCGATTTATGACTATTTGCCTCTATGGTCTTAAGAAAAGTAACTCAATGCAATAATTCACAAGTCAACATGTTTAAGTACGATACCCATATATATCCAAATTGGAATTAACCATTTTTAAGTGCATCATTTTTTTTTGAAATTTACTTTTATATATACTAAGGTATATTAAGATTTGGAAATACATAATCAGCTTCCCGATATCACTCATATTTGCTCGTCTTGTCGTGAAACATTGATCACAAAAAATTTAAGATACGACTTGTTTAGTAGTTTAGGTTAGTGCTTAGTTTTTCTTACAACTTTACCCAACATTATTTATATTGTTCGTATTTGATCCAGTTATTTAGTTACTGCATTGCAGTTATTGTTTACAATTGGCCTTTAGGTCTTAGTCATGAAAGACTCGAGCATTTGAAGTAACCTTAAAGGGTGATACGGTCAAAATTTGGTCAAGGGAAAACGCGTGTAAATCGGTGAAATCGTTTATTTAAAAAATCAAATTAAATTTCTTTTTCAAGTTCAATTAGTATAAAATTCAGGAAAAATATTCAGTTAGGCTTCCGCTTTTCCAAATCCGAATTTCCGGGCCTTACGCTTGACCTCTGCCATCAGATTTTGTACAGCCACCTTGTCCACTTTCTTCGCCGCAGAAAGCCAGTTTGCCTTGAACTGCTGCTCGTCCTTAGCAGTTTTTTTTTGGTCTTCTTTAGGTTCCGCTTGACAATAGCCCAGTATTTTTCAATTAGGCGGAGCTCTGGCGTGTTGGGAGGGTTCTTGTCCTTGGGAACCACCTGCACGTTGTTGGCGGCGTACCACTCCATGGCCTTTTTACCGTAATGGCAAGATGCCAAATCCGGCCAAAACAGTACGGAACAACCGTGTTTCTTCAGGAAAGGCAGCAGACGTTTATTCAAACACTCTTTCACGTAAATTTCTTGGTTGACAGTCCCGGAAGCTATGAAAATGCTGCTTTTCAAGCAACAGGTACAGATGGCTTGCCAAACCAGATATTTCTTTGCGAACTTTGACAGTTTCGTGTGCTTGAAAATATCTGCTACCTTTCCCCTTCCTTTTGCCGTATAAAACTCCTGTCCCGGAAGCTGCTTGTAGTCGGCTTTGACGTAGGTTTCGTCGTCCATTACCACGCAGTCAAACTTCGTCGTGTACAGCCTCCGGGATCGCGCTTTGGCCGTCGTATTTTGTTTATCATCGCGATTTGGAGTCACTACCTTCTTGTAAGTCGATAGTCCAGCTCGTTTGGCTCGATGCACGGTTGTAGACGATACACCCAGCTTAGTTGCGGCATCTCGGAGAGATAGATTAGGGTTTCGCTTGAAACTACCGGCAACTCTCTTTGTCGTCTCAGCGGCTTCCGGTTTTCGATTTCCCCCCGATCCAGACTTCCAGGCTGTTGACAAACGTTCCCCAAACACTTTAATAACATTTGTAACGGTTGATTTGGCAACTTTTAGCGATTTTGCCAACTTTGCGTGCGAGTAGCTCGGATTTTCGCGATGCGCGAGCAAAATTTTAATACGCTGCTCTTCTTGCTTGGACGGCATTTTGACAACTGAAGAGTGAATTCCAAAATCAAAATAGGAGCAACATTCTACACACACACACCTTCAAAATGAGGGGTGTTCAGGTTTTTTAAATGCAAAATTGAAAGAAATACGTCAAGTTGATATTGACCAAATTTTGACCGTATCGCCCTTTAATAGCATCTTTACTGTTGGTATACATCTGTTCGATTAAAAATAAATTAGCTTATATTTAAACATATTACTAGACGCCTCGTGAATTCAGCTTATCGTTTACTATAACGAGCATTGCTACCACCCAATCCTGTAAGTCAACATCCTCGTGATTCCTCGTGGAAGGCCACGGTTCACCATTAGTTGAAGATGGTGTCCATTGTCTTTGACAAAGCCCTTAATTGGTGTTCAAGATAACCATTACATTTAGAAATTGAAAGCATAGTTTGGATTTTTTGAATTTTACTTAGTAGTAGTCGTAGTAAACCAATTGGTCTTGTAAGGGTCCTAGCAGATTGGTTATTGGATCCAAATTGGATTCCGTGACAGACATTACGCCGACATTTGCAAGTTATCTCATAGTGTAGGCGTTTTAGGAAATCAAAACATCTCTAGCGAATAAATCATGCTTATTATTCTCCACCCGCTTTCCTTCCATTTCATTTTAATCTGAATCTTGACCCAACGAAAAGTTCCGATCAGCTCTCTTAGCTCTATTTTTAAAAATGTACATAAATTGAATATAAAACAATTGAAAAACACAGGGTACACTTTTTCTACGTAACCCAGAGTTAAACTTTTTTAATGTAGGACTACGTTTCTCTTTTCTATACCGGGTGCCATTTCAAAATTTTGAAAAATGAGAGCGTTACGCAAAAGTGAAAGGTTTTTGAACGCTTATAACTCTCGTTCAACTAAACAGAATGACTTCATTCATACACCATTTGATCAAAAAGACTCACCAATTTTTCGCATTGAAATTTGAAAGAAGTTCCATTAGTATAAGTAGTTTAATTTTTCATTTGAAAATAATCTTTTTTTGCTCCCATACAAATTTGCATATCAACAGGTTGAAAAATGTGTTTTCCCTAGCAAGGTCATAGGAAACGAGTAAAAAATGTCTTCTTCTTCTACAAAATAACTTTTCCTCGTCCCACACAAATTTTTGATCGCACAAAGCTATTGGTCGAAAATGACACCATATATGTGCTTCGCTCTGATTGGTTCATACTGCCACAGTAACCTTGCCAGCAAAAATGAAACATGTGGGAACGACCAACCAATCAGTTCACGCTGTGCATCCGTATACGACAGGGGCTGTTCATAAACCACGTAGACAATTAAGGGGGGTTCGAAAAAGTCTACGTTTGTCTACGATGGAGAGGAGGGGGATATACCAAAAGTCTACGTAGACCTTTTTTTTCTCTACAAAACGGATACTCATACCCTCCACGCAGAGAAAAATACCGTGATAACAAACATATTCCAGGTAAATTCAAACATTAAATTAATTTATTTTGGCTGCAAACATAAACATGCTTTCGTTCTAACATATTCTAAGTGTCTAACACTTAAGTGACATCATACCTATTATGTTTATTTTCAACATATTAATGATACGAATAAACGTACAAATTTTTGGATTTTACTGGTTGCGTTCTAAATATAATTTATCTATTCTATGAATCTTGGTTATCTTAGTCTTGGATTGAGCTTAAATGCTAATATGTTTCAGTTTCAAGAAGTTTGATCAGAGATGAACTGCACACATTTTCGAGCCCTGAACTTTGTAAAAATTGAAGCAATACATCAAATCAGTATAATATTGCAGCTAATTAAATAATGGAGCATGGAGCACACTACAACCTATATAACGTGATATAGACTATCTTCATACTAGCATCTATACATCTAAAGACTGTCTACGTTAGACGTTCCTTTGCATTGCGGTATAAAAACCAGACCCTGAAGCTATTTAAAGTCTTCGAGTACGTATGTTTCATCGTCCATTTTGATACAAGAAAAATTTTTGCAAAAAATTGTTGTCAAGCACCTTAGCACGACTTTTTGCAGTGAACTTTTGCATGTCATCACAGTTGGGCACCTTTTTCACTTTGTACGGCTTCAGTCCTTGCCCCTGCTTACTTTTTTACGTATGATTTTGACTTCCCTGCCACATTTCGCACAGAAATATTGGGATTTTTCTCAATAATGGCTACCACCTTCTTTTCCTTTTATCGAGAGCAAACTTTTTGATTTGTTCCACTTCCAACCTTCCGATCCACAGTCAAGTGCTGGCCAAATGATTTGCAAAAACATGACACGGTACTTATGGGAATTTTAGTTTCTTGGCAGGATCGCGTACCGATAAATTCGTATTTCTCTGCCGTTCGTAAAAAATGCGTGTCCGCTTGATTCGACGCCATTTTACTGAATGTAACAAGAATGTAAATGTTGTACCACGAAA